>OZ010593.1:106346196-106673696 GCA_963932145.1 Acanthosepion lycidas | reverse complement strand
CACTAATATGATATACATTAGATCTACGAAGAATGAATTTAAAACCAGGTGGAGACAGCATAAAAGCTCCTTCAACAATATTAATATTAGAAATCAGACATCTCTATCTAAATATTTTTGGCATTTGAACGAAATAAATAAAACACCAAAAGTAAAATGGAAAATTATAAACTAAACTAGAATTTATAAAAATTGGGATGACCCATGCCCTTTATGCCTACATGAAAACCTACACATTATCAAGTTTCTAAATAATGAAAATTTATTAAACAAGAGACATGAGTTAACGTTTTTCCGACATCATCAAATTTTCGCATTGAATAATTAGAATAAAAAACAAACAAACAATTAAATAATAAATACAAATTTTAAACTCCATAGTCTAAATAAAAAGTTTAAAAGCCCTACTCAATCATATACAAAAAAAAAAAAAAGAAACCCTTTATGAAGTCGTGAAAAAAAATAAATGTTAGCTAATTATGACAGTTTTATATACACAAAACCCTTTCAGGAAAGAAAATAAAACAAAAAAAAATAAATCTCCATAGACACTTCACGGTTAAACAGACTAGCCGATGTCACCCCAACCTTACTCTGACTTTGAATGTAACTGAGATACTGATATAAATTATTAACCCTAACGCCCCTTTTTTAAATAATTGCTTTAGCCGTTACCATAGTAATTTTAATTTTAATAATGAATATGCTTATAAAAACGCGTAAATTTCAAGAAGTAATTATTCCAAAAATTTCGCTTGAAGGTGGAACAGAGCTTGGTACTTTAGTTCAATTCAATTCAAATAATTATATTGAAGTTTTCGGCTCTTGTTTTGAAACATGAGAACTCTTATGTAGCGAAGGAATCATATTTTTAAATAAATAGTTTATATATATATATATATATATATATATATATATATATATATATAGTTGAACCGCGATTCACGAATTTAATTCGCTTATGAAGCCCGTTCGTGACCCGAAATGTTCGTAAACCGAAACTATTTTCTCCATAAGAACCAATGTAAAATGGGTTAATCTGTCCGTGGATCCCAAATGATTGCTTATTTAAACTTTTACAACAGTACTTTGAATTTTCTGAATTAAGAATCATAAATATGTACAGTGGTTTATGCAAGTTTAACCGACTTCCTTTTGGTATAAAAGCAGCCCAGCTCTTTTTCAACAAGCCATGGATACCATGTTGATGGATTGTGATTTCGCAGTGGCATATCTGGCCGATATTTTTATCAAGAGTGTGTCAAAAGAAGAATACGTTAAAACAAGTATTCAAAAACTAAGAGAATACGGATTCAAGCTTAGTGAAGAAAAATGTGAATTATTTTTGTCAAAAATAAAATATCCGGGTCAAAATTACTGATAAAAATTATAGGAAACCAGATCCGTTCAGAGCAAATGCAACTAGGAATATGCCTACACCAACAAACATAACTACGTCACGAGCTTTTTTAGGAATGGATGATCATTATCAAGTTTATGTACATTTGATACATAATTTGACAGCTCTACTGAATAAAAAAGAAAGCAAAGTGGAATTGGGATCACAAATGCCAAAAAGCGTTTGACGAGATAAAAAGTTTTATATCTAATTTATCGTTAGGGCACTACAATCCAAAAGTAAAAATTTTAGTAGCGTCAGATGCTAGTTGGAGTGATGATTTTATTCAAATACGATGGTGGTAAAATGAAAGCTTTCGCTCATGCTTTATGCTCACTTCTACTGGCAGAGAGAAATTACAGCCAGATAGAGAAAGAAGCTCTAGCAATCATATTCGCTATGAAAAAATTCCATAAATTTATTCATGGAAGGAATTACACATTGCAAATAGACCATAAACCTTTATTAGCAATATATGGTTCAAAGAAAGGTATGCCTATCCATACAAGCCAATAAATCTGCAAAGAAATCACTAGATCATCCAAAGTAAATTTGAGGTTTAGGTCCTTACCATATCTCACCTTTCTTGGCAGATCTTCAATTATCACAATGTGGGATATATAATAATAAAAGTGATGAAAACAAAAGCAGAAACTAAATGAAATTGGTGAAACAATGTATAAAAAATTATATATTATATTCTCCTGTAAAATGCTGTCAAACCAACTTTTCAAGATTAGACCAGAAAAAAAACATGAGTAAACTTCAATAGATTTTAACATTTAATACTAGCAATGATACCTGACATTGCACAGGCCACGTTCCTTTTCTTGCAGACAAAAATGGTGAATAATGAAATCAAGACAAAAATATATGCACTAACAGAGAATCACTCAAGTCCCATACGCTCCAACTATGGAGAATGCACATCCACCCACAACAAGCTAGTGTTAAATAATAGTTTAACAGACTATTATTTTTTAGAGGATGTGTATTGCTGCTCCAACTTCCTGAGGTAGATCTTTGAGGTTAGGTGGAAGACAAAATAAGAAGTCGATTTTGATTGGCTGAGTCAACGTCAGAACGATAGAAAAAAGGGTTTTCGGGGTGTCATCTCTTAACAATCAAACAATCTAGACATAGTCTTTCATGTCTGAAATAGCTTCACACTGGGGGGGGACAACAACCCCACTAGGGGTAAAGGATTCATACATTCCCTCAAAGTATGCATGCATAAATGAAAGTAACAAACTCTACTGGAATTAGATGCATATTATATGCTTTGCTGAAGACCCCAGTTTTCTTTACTATTTAACCCATAAATGGGACAGATGCTTACAAATATATTAAAACAAAGTGGAAGAAAGAGCAAGGAAAGGATAAGCAAAAAAGATAAGCAATATTAATCAAAGATTTTTAAATCTCATATATACCGGGTGTAAAAGCAAAATTGTCTGTGTTAGAGTAAGCTTTGAACCATTGTATCTTAGAAATGATTAAAGTTATTTTACTGGAATTCTCCAAGGTTTTATAACATTATTGGACTCTACTTTGAGCAATAATAATGTATAATTACTCTCTAAGCTTAACATAAGAATCGTGATGAAATCTATCAAACAAAAATGACATGTTCATCATTAACTAATCATGGTTAAGGATCGGAAGCTGATGAAGAATTGAAATTAAATTGGATCATTTCTAATTGATCTCTTTAGCTCTAAGTTGAAATGAGGATCCCTCTTCCTGTTGTGACCTCCTGATCCAGTTTTCCTCTCTACTGTTCCCTCTTTTTAAACTTATTCTTTGTTCTCTTGATGGTTCTTGAATGGACTTTAAAGATGGAAGCCAGAGTATCAATATTGGTACCATTGCTGAAGACCCGAATGATCTTTTTTCTTCCCACCATTGCTCAGTTGAGAAGATAGCGGGGCTGACACAAAACAAGTTTACGCTGTTCTCTTACAACAAGTAGTGTCAAGATGGCTAAACGTCTTATCTGAAAACCTGGAAAAAAGAAACTCAATTTAGCATTTTTTTCAGATATTAAACATTGGGCTAGACAATTATGCTGTTACACCTGCTATATATATATAATTTCCACCACTTGGCTGTAGATAAACAGCTTTTATTTTTTCAGGATCATATAATTCCTTGTACATCCAACATTTGTGAATGTGCAGGTAGTTCAACAGATTGTGGGTCAAAATGAGCAATGGAATAACCAAGTTCAAATTGCAGTCAAGCTCATTAAATTTATTTACATGCAAATACCCTTGATGTTTTTACAGGGTTGATCCTGACTGTATTTTGCCTTGATTGATAATTTATTGTGTATGCACAAAAGACATACACACTGAAGTATTAGGTGATTGTACATGAATAAAAGCATACATACTATTCAAGTGGTCATCAGGAAGCAAGCCCATTGAAGAAGCATTGGAAACAAGAGATTGTTCCGACATGACTGAGATGTCCAGTTTTGTAACTGCATTTGCTGTCTGGGGAAGTAAATTTTAACCACTTCCGGAAAAGAAAAAAAAATTTTTTTTTTTAAATCAAAATCAACCCAGGCAAGGCACTAAGTCAGGGATTACTTGTTTGCTGCTGGAGTGAACGCTAATCTCCATTACTTTTAGATCTTTTCCTATGAACTGTCAGTTTAACAAAAATAGTGACTTCTTTTGTCTCCATTCTTTCTTTTTATTCAGTTACTCTCTCTTTAACTCCATTATTATGACTCTAGCTAAGGGTAACTCTATATCTGTAATAACCAGGGGACAAAATGGGCCTTACTGACTCTCCCATTGACTGCAGGTATGGGCCTTTCTGTGTATAAAGAGTTCAGACACTGGAATTGTTATAGAGACCCTTTCCTTCAAAGAAGATTCTCTTGACAAAAATTAGATGCCCTGAGTGGACTTACTGGGTCTGCTCAATGAATACACAAATATATTCCTTTATTTTCTGAAGTAGGGTCGAGCTATGAGAAATAAATGTATTTTGGGTGTATAGGAAAATATTCAGATAATTTTTGTACGCTGAATTAGTGATAGATTCTGTTACCCAAACACCTTTTATGTTAGGAATACAGGTTTAGATTTTCACCAATTCAAATCTCAAAGCCTTAATGAAGTGTTTTTGTAGGTTCTAATGAACAATTTTGTTCAGTTTCCTTTTTCGATTATAGTGTTCTCAACCTTCTGTATCCCCATACTCATTTTCATTTATTTAGTAAATCTTCTTTGTTCACTCCAACCACGACATAGTAGGGATCTGTTTATCTTACAAGAAAAAAGGAAGCCCCCTGTTTTCCTTCCTTTGGTAGTGAAGCTGGAATGACCTCTCTAGGATGCAGACCTGTGTGATGATGTATGGAGGCTGTGCATTGCCAAGATGACATGCCCTACCACTTCTGCAGTACTGACAAGATCCAAAGGAATACAAGGCATTATGTTTGGGGACAACTTAGCTGCAAGAATTGTTAGTGTTGACAGCAAACCACCTTCGGGGATCTACTCTGGGTTTTCTGTCTGTCTACCATAGCCTTTTTCATGGAGATTTAAAATCAGGGTTTGCTTTTCACTAGATGGCCTACTTTACTGGGCTTCCAAGCTCCACCTACCCAAAGCAGCTAGTTATGAGGTGCCACTTTTCCACCTTTGCCAATTTTATTAAATTCTTGGGCAAGCTTGTTCCTCTGCCAGATTACTATACAACCCTGATTCTTATGTCTCTAATCTGAAGTTCATACTTTTAGCTGTTTCTCTTACTGACTACCACACATTATGTCTTATGATAGTTAATAGTACTTTCTTACCTTCTGTTATGGTCCGGTTCCTTGTACCACGGTGATAATCCAAGGTAGAACCAATAAAGAAGAACTCGAACACAGGTATGGAATACCACAGATATATTACAAACAGGAATATATACAGAGAAGTAGAAGTGTTAGTATGAACAATCAGTTTTAGTAGAGAGAACAATGTAGTTTCGACCAGTATCACTATTGCAATGTCTTGCCATAATTGTCTGAACGCGACTCTGTTTCGGACTGCCTCTAACTCGACTCTTGAACTACTGACTATATTTAGTCACCCCCCGCGTGGGCATCATGTGGCACAAAGCCGATTCAACATGGGATCTCTGAGCCCGTAGGCTCAGCCAAAAATATGTCCATTGAACCCGTATAAACCCGTCAGTTTACCTCCCCGAAAGAGAATCCGCCCTTCGGCATAGCCTCCTTCGGGTTCCTCCCCACCCAAAGGCAGAGATCGACTTGAACAACTGACGATACTCAGTCACCACCCCCCTACGAGGGTGTCATGTGGCACAAGTCCTTTTTAACGTGGGCATTCCGAGCCCGTGGGCTCGGCCAAAAATAAGCCCATTGAACCCGTATAAACGGGTTCAGGGTCAGTCTACCTTCGGCGTAGCCTCCTTCCGGTTCCTCCCGTCCGTAGGATGAGAGTACAACCGAACAGTTGTTCAAGTCAAAACTTGAACGACTGACTCTTTGCCTACTCCTGAGGTGCAGTATTTGTTAAGTATGAAATAGTCCATTATTATTATAATGGGTAAGATCCCATAACACCTTCTCAAGTTACACCATCAACACATTGTCATTAGTGTTTCCTATATTGTTAGGACTACAGCCAAATTTCTGGTAGGTCTTCAAGTTCTCTTACGACCATCTCACTACAAAGGTTGAGTAAATCTTGTTTAAAGACACACCTTTAATATAGTTCTCTTAATTTTACTATTTTTTAAAAAAAATGATTTCACTCCAACCAAGGCAGTAAAGACATTAAGACAGAAGAGGTTACTGGGTGTGGAAGAATTAGAAACATTACTAATGACCAAGAACAAAAAGAATAATCAGGACAGTAGATAGCAATTGAAATTGTATTTAAATTTTTACAGATTAAAGTTGGCTAGAAAGCATGGAACCAGAAGGGAGTTCCAGAAGCAAGAAGTTCGAGAAAATAAACTGTTAGCATGGAATTTACGGTTATATCTAACCAACCCAACTGTAAATCAATAAAAGCTCAACACCAGTCTAGTTACTATAGCGAAGCGAAATTATTTATAGAAGAGAGAAAACCTTGATTGTTAATCTTTCCATGGTTGAAATTGCCAAAGACTGATAGCGTTAAATCTAAAAGAAAATCATTAAACAATTAAACTTAATTCACATTTAAAACCGGTCCAAATTATTGGAACACTCTTTATTTGCTGGCACGGCTGATAGGTGTACAATATGACAATAACAAAGAAGGATACTTCTTATTCATGACTCTCCCAAATTTCCTATCCTTTGTAGCTCAGCAAGCTTTGTCTTTTCACCATCCCTCCTATTCTTGTTCTGACATCAATTTACACAAGCTTGTTAGATAGTTTATTTGCTTTACTGTCATTCTTATCCTGTGAGTGTCAAATTCTCCAAACACTCTTTCCTTGTTGTGTCCTAGAAATTTAAACTGTCTAAATATAAACTTCCTTTTCCCTTAAATCTTCTGTTACTCACATGTTCAGTCCATGGTATTCTCAGCATCTTTCTGTAGAACTACATTTTCTTTTAAATATGAGAAGGCAAATTAATAAGTTCATCACCTAATAGAGCTGAATTTGGATCCCAAATTTTCATTGTACAATGTTCAATCTATGTTGTGTGAAATAAATGCTTCTCTCCATCAAATATCATTAGGTTAAAAATTTGATTTAGTTACACATGTGAGTAAAGTTGATCAAAAATCCGAGGGCATATTAAATAATTAGGATTTTGGAAAAATGTCTCGCTGGTTATCTAGTGTTATCTGGTCTGTTGCCTCTATGTATTTAGAGATTCTTGCTAAAATCCAAAAAAGAATCTGCAATTTTATTGGTCCTGACATGGCACACTGGCTCCAGTCACTTTCCCAGTGCCCTAATGTATCTTCCCTGTACCTTTTCTATACTTTCATAACTGTTTTGATGAGCTTTTCTCTTTGGCATCTAAACTTTATGAATTTAAATGCAGTACTAGATTGGCAGATAGGTCTCATCATTTTACAGCAAAAAAATACCTTCCAAATGCTAAGTATTAAGAAACAGGAAAATGTCTTTAGAAACAAAGAGTACAGAACTGTTATGTAATATCAGTCCTCCTATATGGCAGTGAACACTGCACAATCTCCTCATAGATGAAGAAGAGACTTGAAGCAACAGAAATGTATTTGTAAAGGATACTGAGAGTAAGATGGAAAAAACATGTGAGTAACGAGGAAGTAAGAAAAATTGAAAGAAAATGTTGGTTGGATGCAGTGAATTGAACCAAAAAGTTATAAGTTCAATACCTGGCTATGACAATGGTGAACAATAAACGTGGAGAGATGAGTTAAAGAAGATAACTGAAACATCCAGAAGAGGCATGGCACATGTAACTAGAACAATCTACCCCACCGGATGAAATAAAGGGTTCAGTTTTGAAATTCCAATCACCTGAAGAAGGCTGGAGCATACAATGGCCAAAACATTGTGAACATGACAATAAAGATAAGGACAACAGTCCGATTAAAGTAAATATTGTAAATAAACTGCCTCTTAACATAACCCTCTACCTCAAGTGACCTCCAGGCCTTGTACAGGGTAAACCTTACTGTAAAAAAAACAATTGGTCAGGAGTATTGTGAGCTTATTTTGTCTTTTAATATCTATGTCCTACAAACGAAGTAATTTTTTTTTAAATGTCAATAAGTATAGCTTTGGCCTTGATCTATTTCTGAGACACATTTATACAGTTTTCGCCATTATTACTGCTACTTACTTTTCTCTCTAGGTTCAAATTCAGGCAGGCAGTAGCAATTATTGTTTACTAATAATGATCACAAGGAAAACACAAAAATATAGCCATCTAGGTACCTCCAAAAATTCGGCATACCTAAGATTTAAATGTATTTTTCATAAATGAAAAATCCTTTTTAATGCTTTTCCCCCAGCTTCAATTGAAAACTAAAGAATTAAATTTTCTAATTCCAAAAAACAAAATACTGTGATGTATTTCAAATTGAAATTATGATTTTTAGCTGATTCTTAAAGAAAAAAAAATAAAATAGAAACGCCCATTTTTAATTTTTTTAGAAAAATATAAACAAAATGTAATTTTTGGCTTTAAAAATCCCACAAAAATAAAATATACATTTCTTCAATTAATTATAAGTACAATTTTAATATGACTTGAAATTCTAGAAAATTTCATGAAGTTAATTTATGGCATTGGGGTACCAGATTTTAAAAAAAATATATTTTTACAAAGATTTTCTAGAAATAAAATTTCAAAAATAAATTCATTCATTTTCGTATAAGTCCTAAAAGTTTCATTAAAATCTGACAATTATTTGATTTTTGTAAGAATTTACAAAATTATTGTCATTTTACCAGAAACAGCTACACAAAAACGTCAATTCCCACAAGTCTTGCACAGTTGACAAAAAAAAAAAAAATAAAAAAAACATATTTTTTAACCAAATTTAGAATGTACTAGAAAGGAGGAAAATTTTTTTTAAATATAATTAAATAATACTTTGTTCTTTCCTCTTAATAATAACAAACATTTTGATGATAAAACTTTGTTTTTATTGAGTTTGGGACCTTTTTCATCATGCTATGCTGTGGAGGTACCTGGAGGACGTCTTTGTCAGAGCAAAAGAAATTGTTGCAACTACTGCATCAGGAAAAATTGGGAGACAGGAAGCTGGCACAATTTCTGCGTCATTTGCAACATTTAGCTGGAGAAGGTAATGAGAATGGTATTATACATCATATTTTTCTCCAGCATTTGCCGTCTGTGTATGACACTGTTTTAGCTGCTGTGGTTTAAAATGCACCCATCAAAATGCTAGTTAACTAACTTCATGACACACTGCTCCAGTTTCTGCCATACAGACACAGAAACCAAATCTGCTGGTTAGACTCTGAGAGGGAGAGCAAAGTTTAAAGGATAGGATGGAAGACTTAGAAGGTTACAGAATGTTTGCATCCCCGGCTTCCAAAGTAAAGGTTACGCATGAGCTGGTAGCAAGGACCCAATTTGTTACTTACACAGGAAATTTGGGGATAGGGCTAATTACTGTACCCACCCCCCAACCCCGTTTATTCAATTCAAAACAGGGAAAAGCCTAAGCTGGCAACCAGAGGCAACTTGGTGCAGCAAAGTGGGAGATGGTTGTTGCTTACTATTTGTTTGGGACTGCACTACTGGTATATGTTTTCTAGTGGACAGTGGTGCACAAATATTCTTAATTCCTGCAGCTAGGGCAGAAAAGTTAAAAGGCCCTTACCATACAGGCCATAAATAAGTCACTCATCCAGATATATGGTCAGAGTTGCCTTACATTGAATTTGGGCTTGAGACAGTGTTTCATCCACTTCTTTGTCTTAGCAGATGTAGAAAAGGTCACATTGGGGCAGATTTCTTACACAAATCTGGTCTTCTCATTGATGTTCACAGACATTGTCTGACTGACCCTAAGAGAAATACTCAATTGCCTGGAGACATTCATAATGTAATTCCATTATGTCCTACTGTGGCTAACACAGAAGATAACTCCATATTTTGTGAACATTTAAAAAAGTTTGACAACATTACAAAACCATCTTTTCACAAGGATAGTCTATCCTACACTAACACACACCACATAGCTACTAATGGTCCTCCTAGTCACAGCTGTCCTCATCTTTCCTTATTCGGATTCAGTATTAGTGTATCAATGGCTATACTAATGCTAATATTAGTACTCTGTGTACAGGAAAACATTATTCTTCCCAGCCCTAAATAGCCAACTAATTATAGTTGGCTTATAAAATATACTAATAAAACTCTGTTTTATAATTTTTCTTTTGCTTGCATTTTGGGAATTTTATTTCAGAAAATGCTCTATGAAATTATTTTTAATGGCATTTTACTATCATGGCAAATGAAACCAAAAAACTTTATTAGCTGAAATGGACTTTTGATACTTTAAATCAGCTCAACAAATAATGGCAAGGTCAGATTTTATTATCAAAGTCAATGTTTTCTCTCTGAAGTTCATGTTAATTAACCAAATTGCCATGATGCTCTCTATTATAAAAGCAGAAGTTACATGAACCTTCCTTTTTTTGCTGGCAGATAACACACTGTCATTTGTTTAATCATGGTAAGTCACCATTTTCTTCACCACAATCAGCCATTAATGAAGTAGAAGAAACAGTAAATTTCAGCCATTATAAATACAACAGAGGTTGAAAACGGACTAAGCTAAAATTTTGTAGTGATTTAGAAGTCATTTGAGATACTTTACCAAAGACTACTGCATTGGACATTAATGCTATCTTTGAATTGGACAAGAAAAAAACGTCTAAGTACTCACATTTGATAATAGGGATCTTCAAATTTCTTCACTTCTGCTTCAGAAGTGAAGAAATTTTTCTTTGCTGCATGCAGAACATTTAAATTTACTCTAACCATGTCACTTTATAGTTTCCAGTGCATGTAACTAATCAGTCAACATTGGAAATGTGTAAGTATTGAAACCAAATACAAGTTATTTACATTTGAACTATTGTCCTCATCTTTGTTGTCACAATGTTTTGGCAGTTGTACCGTCCGACCTTCATCAAGTGTGTATCAAGCTTTTAACCTACAGCAAATTCTCAACTGAAGCCATTATTTAATCTATGGAGATAGGCAGTAGAACAAGGAGAGTCTATGTCTACAGATATCTCATCCTGTTAATATTATTAGTACTGCTCAATTGCTTGCACTGAATCCAAAAACATAATGCCTGGCCAGGGATTCAACTCACAATTATTATATCACAAAATTTGCAAACCAACTATTTAATCCACTAGACCGTAATCCTGCAAAATATGAAAAATTGTAAAGTATATGAATCTGTGCCTTTCACTAGTCAGAAATGTGGGTGATAACTGAAAAACAAAGATAATCAGAAAATTTGTTGCCCATGGTTAGAAAGAAGATTTGGCAAGCTTTAAGTTTTGTGCTTACTAAAGGATGTTTTTTTATTCTCTATTATCTTCACTCCCTTGGCAATGTTTATTTATAAGATTATAAAAATGGGAACCAAGTACAATGTGATGTTTACCATTTACCTTTTATAAAAAATTATTATTTACCATTTTATAAAGAAAAAATGTCATTAATCTTTTCATTCAAAAATTTAAAAAATAAAAGTATCAAAATATGTAAACCATTTACAATGAAATATTTATTATCTATTATTTTATAAATAACTATGAAAACAAGTTTTTTATTTGTAATTTTATAAACATATGAATGTATTGTTGCATGAAAGAAATGCCTTGATTTTTTTTTTCAAAATTTAGAATAACAGTTACTCATCATTATCTGTTTATTTAAACATTCTTGATCACACGTTTTTAATAAATTTGTGAATAAAAATATTTATTTCTTTTTAAATTAATAAATGATAAACACTATATTAGCTGGTTAGTATTTTTAGAATGTTGTAAATCTAAAATTATTCTTGTAAATAAACAATCTTATAAATAAATAGTGTTTAATATTTTAGCTGTAAGTTCTCAAAGAACAAAAAATTTATTAATTCACTTTCATATGCTTATGATTTTATTAAAATTCGAATCTTTGCTTTTTATAACAAACATTGCCAATGGAGTGAAAGTAATTAAAATAATAACAATGTCAACAAAAAAAAGGTCCTTTTGATCCAATTCTTTTGTGTGCATGAAGGTTAAAGATTGCAAGAAGATTTTAATAATTTTCAAATGGATTCTCCAACTTGCAGCCAAAAAGCTGTGTCTCTGGTGATGTTAACAACATTTGTTATGAGTTTACGAGTTGATACAATAGATTTCACATCAGCATTTTTGCAGGGTAATATGCTGGGATGAGAGGTATCACAATTTACTCACACTTAAAGATAACTAATTAAAGACAAATTTCTGCAATTATTAAAAAACATATCCCTAACTGCACACCGATTTTTGTCAAGTTACACACACACATACCACACAACACTCAAAACAAATTTTAAAACAAACACAAATATACCAGAGTGCTAACCATTATCAACACAACTCTTGCTTGTCACCGATGCTTACAACTATGTCAATACATTTCTCTCGTATAGAAACTGGACAGACCACAAAAAAGAGAGATTTTACACATGCACACTAACCATAGAGGCTACCCAGAGCATGGCTGATTGCTTGTCTGACCATTATGCTTTGAAAATGACCTCCTGTGAACACAGAAAGAGAATGGACTACACTATTGCACATGACAAGCCCAAATTGATACCTACCAAGTAGTCAACCTGGTTAAGCACATGCTCACTCCACACCTCATACACCACACATTGGAATGTCACAGTATACCACTTACCAGAGACATTTTCATATCTTCTAAATGAAAATAAACCTTTGGTCATTTCTTCAAACCAGTGTCTAATTTGTTTCTCTACTCCAACCAATTTCCACCTTGGATCAGTATTCTCGTAATGCATTGTGGATGATTTTATATTCTATGGAAATTAATATTTCAACAAAGATGTGATCTCAGAATTAAAAAGGATGTTCAAAATAGGTACTCAAGACAATGGAACATTCAAATGTTTGGGATTGACTGTTAAGCAATCCAAAAATAGAATTACTCTAGATCAAATCATCCATATCACTAATAAAATTAAAGAAAGGAGAAAAAATGATGAGATGAAAGGAAAGGACTGAATTAAAAAGATTTGCTGGTCAAATGACATGGGCATCGATCTACCCAGACATATCTACATGTATAGTTTGATGTCTGTAAAATGAGTACTACTGGAAAATATCCTAAAGTGAAAATGCATTTTGAGGCCAATAAGACATTAGCAAATATGAAACCCAGCAGGGGTTTCATATCTTTTCTAAAGTTGGGAAAATGCTCAGAATTGAAGATTGGTTGTTATTAGTGTAGCAGCGGATGTTGGGGTTTTAATAATGGCTACGTTACAGGAAACATTCCAACTGTAGTGCTTTGCAAAGCTAACAAAGCATCTCTCAGGTAGAGACATTGAATTCAGCAAACCTTGTTAGTGATCATCTTCTGAGGGTTGATGTGGCAAGAGTTAAAGAGATCTAAGATGAAAACCAAATTAAATGGATTAGGGGTTGTAAACAGATTACAGACTGGCTTATAAAGACAGAGGCTTCCCAAGATGGTGAGAGATATTTTGCCTCAATAACTCTTTTAATATTTGTGCCCAATAATTTCAGAAGAGATTTACAATGTTAATGTTGAGTTATCTAACATTATTTTGTATTTGTGTAGTTGTCTCCCTTATTTAGCATAGCATTGGGTTTTAGAATAAAAATGCTGAACAGCCAACACATGTTATACTCTGCTGCAAATTAGATCTCTTTCAGATTCACCGTGCATGTCGTCCAGGTGTGAGCATTAAGAAAGCAAAACTTAAAAAGGTCATTTTTGTGCAGGGGCTCTGAGCATGACATCTGGCCCACAAATCCCATCAAAAATACAAGACATAAAATAAACCAATCATGAAAGTTACTACCAGAGACATAGTATAAACAAAAGATGAGCTTAGGAGCCTCTACATTTTATTTATAAGAATGCTGCTTATGGACAATACAAAATATGATCAACAAACTGGTGACTCACAACACTAACATGGTGATTCTATTCAACTGACTTGACACATATCTGCTTGAGAGACACCCTCCTCCAAATATCCACACCATACTCACATATAGTCATTCTGCTCATATCCTCTGTATCAACAAAGTTAGATTTGTTGTTTGACTAATCCACTCCGGCTCCTCTCGACATCTTCACTATAACCCAACATATCTGTTAATTCTTGGTCTTACTAATAACACCCTTACACCAAATCGCTTCCCTGACCTATGTCAACTAAAGAACCTTATATCAACAATTCTGTTATCGTTTCACACCTCCTGACAGGCTGGTTATTGCTGTTTTCTTTTGATTTCCCCTCCAACCAGAATTATGCGTGATCACAATTCATTAATCCACTTCAGGCTTCTCTTATCATCACTACCATAACCTCAGTCAACTGACCCACCAATGCATCAACTCCATGCCTTACCAACTCTACTCACATTCAAAATCACTACACCTCACCTGCACAGAGACATTCTACTTGCATCTGCTGCATCAGCAAATACAAAAGAATCTTATATTTATAATTTTTATCTTCTTTTCACCAATGGTATTGTTGTTTTGTTTATTCTCCCATGCTACTATACATGTATGGCATTTAGTCTGTGATGCAAAATCAAAACAATCTTGATTTATTAAGCATAGGTTAGATGTGTCACAAGCCAGCAAGTATGGAGCACCCAGTGAAGATTGAACTCACTATTTATCTCTAACTGATTTGGTGAAATAAGTTTATTAACCATTACATTATGTCAAATAGCTCAATTTCTCATTGTTGTGAGCATAGTTCTCACTGAATTTTAGCCATGTGCTTGATTAAGATGACTTTAAAAAATGTTTGTCACAAAATTTACATGATGGAAGCTGCTGCAAACATTAAAGGTAAATCTAAATTTAAAATCTCAAGGTTTAGAAATCATGTGAAGTCAAGTAAATTCTATTTAGGTTTAAAAGATAACTTTCAGTTATTAGCATTGCATTTTACCAACGTATTCATCTATTTCAGGTATATTTTCTTTTTAAATAAAGATTGTCAATTATGTATGCAGTCTAAGTTCTCCATGATGAATCACTCTTCTTTGGAATATTGTCTTATTGTTTTGGTTAAAGAAAAACATTTCAAGAACAGTTAGTCTGCATTCTTTTGAAATATGAGAAAGTATTTTGCTACTTATTTGAATATCAATCATGTCTTTTTTTTATGTTTGCAAGTCAAAGATTAAGAATTTCAGAATTACTCCATAATGAAATGTTTTCCTTAAAACAAGGGAAACCCAAACTGATCAAGTTGTTTGGATTTAGTGTTTTATTATTATTACTTCTGGAATATAATTTGCTTTCATTTAGTCTTTCCTTTCAATTCCTTGAAAATTGATGGCATCATCAAACTGGCCAGTTGAAGACACTTGGTATTTAAAAGAGCACAAATTATCAGGAGATATTTTGATGTCATTATTGGGAACTCAGTATAATGAAATATTGGTAATGGATAGACAATACCCTATTTATTAGAAAATTTGAATTTCTTTCATTGGAAAGATCACTGACTTCACAAAATGAATGTTTAGGAGATCATTCAAAACAATACAATCATGCTTTTATTGTTGAGATTTACAGTTTAGCTTAGTATGGAACAAAACTGCAAGTATGGAGTACTTAGTATGAACCAAATTCACCAAACTTCAGAGTAGTAATGGTTTGTTAGACTAGAACACTAGCCATTAAATTGAAAATCTACTTGATTCATCTTCAAGTTTTCTTTCTCACTGATTCAACTATACTTTTCTTAATTGTAGCATACCTCAGACTTATTTCATATAAATATCACATTTTCATGGATTTTGCTTTAATCTGTAGTACTTTACAGTGTCAGTTTAGTTAATAACTTATCTACAAGTCCATTTGAACTCTACAAAAAGACAGCACTGCTATAATTATTTATGATATAAACATATATAATATTATATAAACTGCTATAATTTATTTACAATCCATACAGTTGTGCTTGGTATGAGGAGAATTAGGCTTAGATGCAGGAAAAGATTGTGTAGATATTATATGGAAGAAATCTCTGAAACAAGGCTGAAATTAATATACCCACATCACAAACAGAGAAATAATTAAATAGCCAGTTTCCATTTGGTTACAAAGACATAAATGTTGAAAACACTTAAATTCCACTTGATTGAAAATGTGTTTAGTTTTTTGTGGTTGTGTAATTGATCTATATTTAACAAATAAGCACAATATTTTCAAATTATAATAAATTTCCAGATTCCAATTCTTAATTTAATTCAATATCAAATTATAGCAATTTAGAAGAATAACATTATGGTCTAAGGGAAATAAATACGCCAATATAAAAACAGTATCTTTCAAAATATGATAAATATAAAATAAATATATTTTGAAAATAGTGTATGCATATGTTCTGTCAATAATATGGTAAAAAACAGCAAGTAACATTAGCCAACAAATTTGATTTAAAAAAAAACAAAGAAAAGTCTAACAGAAGTTACTTCCCATTGAGAACAATATGACCCTGTGTTTAAATTTCTAGTTTAATGGAAGTAACAACATTTTAGGCTACTAAATAAATAACAAAATTTGAGATAATTTATCAAATTAATGTTTTTATCAATCCCTAAAAATTGCTGTCTTGAAATTTTTTCACATCATCAATTTTTCTCATTTTCCATTGTATTGTCCTTTGTTGTTTATTAGTTTCAAACTTTGGCCCATGATGCAGATAACATGTCAAGAAAATTTGGGAAATGGTTTATAAGAAATACAAAATAATTTGGTCCCTATGAAGACTCCGAAATAGTTATTTTTTTAAAATATAAATGCACTCTCGTTTAGACATGGGTGCAAATTTTGGAGGATTTAGGCATGTTGGAGTTTTTTTGTGCCACAACATTTATAGTAAATTACCTTAAGCAAAGACAGTAAGCATCAAGGAAAGTTCACAAAGCCCAAACAATTTAATACAGATTCAAATTTATTTAAGGGTGCAAAACATGCAAGTGTTGGTTGGGAAATTTCAATAATTTTGTAGAATCTCTGGTTGCAGAATCTTAACCTACGTGCCACATATATGGAATGCAAAACCAGAATAGGATGATGCTCTAGAGACTGAAGATAATATAAATTAAATCAAAGAATAGTTTTTTTTGCTTGGCATTTTTTCGCAATGTTTATTTGGTTTGTTTTGTTTTGATTTTACGGCATATCAACCTCGACGGGTCATTTAATGCCAACAAAATTTTATTGTTGGTAATAATTTTCTTTCACTTATATATCGCTGTTAATATTTTTTCTTTTTTTAAAAAATGAATAGCTGATAATATATATTTTTCTTTTTTTCGAAAATATATAGCTGATAATATATATTTTTCTTTTTTTCAAAAATATATAGCTGGTAATATTTGTTTTCCAAAAATGCATTGTTTTTTTTTAGTTTTTTTTAGATTTTTCTGTAGATCCCAATTTCTTTAGTGAAATTTATGATGTTACTTAGATTAGTATTTTCGAAAAGATCCTTTAGGTTATCCAATTTGTAGTGTTTACTACGAATTTGATGGAGATTATGGCAATTTAGTAGGATGTGTTTGGCTGTATAAGATTCTTGGCATGGGACACATGTTGGAGGTAGCTCATTTTTTAGGAGATTTTAGTGGGTTATGTATGTGTGACCAATACGGAGTTTGGCTAGAACCACCTCCTCTCTCCTTATCTTTCTGGAACTTGCCAGTCTTTCACTGATGGTAGGTTGAATATTGAAAAGTTTGTTATCGCAGTTGTTCCATAATTGCTGCCATTTATCTTTAATGGTTCTGTTTATGCAGAGTCTGAGGTCCGTGTGAGGCAACATTACTTTAGAGGAAGCCATGTTCAGGGATTCCTTGGCCATTTTGCCCACTTTTCTATTTCTTTGTATGCTAATATGGTTCGGTATCCAGCATAAAACTATTACTGTATCTTTTTCCTTATAAATGGTGTCAAACCTATTTAATAAATTATTAATTAAGGGGTTTTTCATGTTTTTATTCTTCAAAGCTGTGAGAACAGATAATGAATCTGAAAAGATGATGAATCTGTCTGACTCACTAGATTTTATAATATCTAAAGCCAGATGTATGGCTATGGCTTCTGTACTGAAGGGTGTCAGGCAATCTTTTCTGCATTATTATGTTGTCAAGTATAGCAGAACACCCCACTCTGTGCAACATTTTAGAACCGTCTGTGTATATATGCTTGTGGTTTGGGTGAGCTTGTAGAATATTATGAATTTCTTAGATAAGTTAGAATTAATTTTGGAATATTTGGTAAGGTTTAACAAAATTGTAGGGTACTTCATTAACCAGGGAGGATTTTTTGAGTTGGTGGATTTAAGTATAATATTTGGATTTAATTGTGTTTCGTTGACTAGCTTTTTCATGTAAAGGCCAAAAGTTTTGACAGCATTTTCTTTTTTATCAAAAGGAAATTCTTATTTAGGGTTGAAGGTACAGTGATATGCAGGGCTAGTTGGACATGATTTCAGTTTTAGATAATATTGTAATGCTAGTTTTTCACATCTCAACTTTAAAGGTGCCTCATGGGCTTCTGCATATAGACTTTCTATGGGTGATGTTTTGAAAGCCCCTCAGAGCCATTATTAATCCTGAATGGTGCATAGGTTCAAGGATTTTTAGATAGGATTTCAGAGTCAAACCATATATGAAACATCCGTAGTCCAATTTAGATCTTAGAGCTCTATATAATTTTAGGAGTGATATGTGATCAGCTCCCCAGTCAATGTTTGCCACAACTCGTAATAATTATAATGCTTTGAAACATTTCTGCTTTATGTACTTTAAGTGAGGTATGAATGTCACTTTTTTATCAAAGAATATTCCCAGAAATTTATGATGATCTGTCATTTCAATTTTGCTCCCTTCAAGTTTCAGGGCTGGGTCATTGTGCATTTTTCTCTGATTACAGAAATGAATATATTTTGTCTTGGTTGGAGAGAATTTAAAGCCATTTTCAATGGTACATTGATTTAATCTGTCTAGACACATTTGCAGTTGCCGTTCTGCTGTATGCATGTTCTGTAGCAAATCAGAAGGGAGTCTACATATAGTGAACCATCAACACCTTGATTCAGACAGTTATCATTGTTGTTTACCTTTATGTTAAAAATTATGACAGATAGGATACAACCTTGTGGAACACCTTCTTCTTGATTTTTGAGTCTGAGAGTGTTGATCCAACCCTAACCTTGAAACTTCTATCAGATAAAAAGTCATTTATCAAATTGGGTAATCTGCCCTTTAATCCCAACTTGTATAAGTCATTCATTATTCCCAGCCTCCAAGTTGTCTCATAGGCCTTTTCTAAATCAAAGAAAATGGCTATTGCATGTTGTTTTTTAATAAAAGCTTCTCTAATGAAAGTTTCTAGTCGAACAACGTTGTCTTTTATTTCGAAAACCACTCTGGAGATTGGAAATTAAACCATTAGTTTCGAGATACCAGTTCAGTCTTTTATTTATCATTCTTTCTAAGGTTTTGCATACACAACTTGTTATTGTTATAGGTTGAATGTTTTTGGGATCCAATTTATCTTTATCTGGTTTAGGTATAGGAATCACAATAGCTTGTTTTGAGCTATTAGGTAATTTTCCCTTAAACCATATCTCGTTGAATACATTTTACAAATATTTTATTAATTTTGGAGGGAGTTGTTTAAGAAATTCATAATGAATTTCATCTGGCTCAGTATGTGATTCCCTTATGGCATTTATGAGTTCCTCTAGAGTAAAAGGCTGATTATATTCTTCTTTGTTATTTGAATTAAAGTTCTGCTTTTTTTTGTTTTTTTCTGCATCCTGTCTAATCTTTTTAAATTGTTGCTTATAGTTTTCACTCAAGGAATTTTAAAAAAAAAGTTTCTGCCAGTAAATTTGCTATATCCTTTTCATGTGTTATTTTAATATTATTTTGTGAAAGATGATTTAAAGTAGGGGATAGATTTTTACCAGCAATTTTCCAAACCGATATTCCAAAACTTTTTTAGGTTTCGTATTTGAATTTATTTTACTTATATAATCTCTCCATGATTTTCTTTTTGCCTCTTTAAAGATTCTTCATGCTATTGCTCTTTTATGCTTGAATAAATCTCAGTTTTGGAGTTGTTGGTTGAGTATTGAATTTTCTTAGTGCTTCTCTATGAAGTCATATTGCTTTTTTGCAATCTTTGTTGAACCCTGGTCTTTGATGTTTGTTTGATTCATTGCTTTTTGGTATGCATTCTCTTACTATTGACATTTTTGGTAATTGTTCTATTAGTTTATTTAAGTTGGTTTCTTCTATAGGCTCATGCAGTGGGATGTGAATAGAGCAGATCTTTACAGTTCTATGTAGGGTAGCTTTTACAGCTACTGCTTAAAGTTTGGTTTCTAGTGGTATTTTGCTTTGAGGGATGTCATTTCTTATTAGAATTGATACACCTCCAGATGCCCTCTGTTGAGTGTCATTTATGTAATTATATTGAGAGTAATTTTTTTTTTTATTTTATCATTTGGTTTTAAGAAAGTTTCTTGTAGGCAAATGACCATGGGCTGATACTTTGTTGAAAGTAGGAGAAGATCGTTTATGTTAGCGTTTAATCCTCTACAATTCCATTGAATAATGTTTTGCATCTTGATTATGTATTATGAACTTTTACATGTCCAAATTTTTTTATGGATTAAGAGTCCATCATTTCTATATTCTCCAGACTATTAGCATTTTGTTTCTGGTTAAAATTTATTCTTTGAACTTTTTTTTCTACTTGTTTGATTTTGCTCCCTTAGTTTTACCATTCGGTTCTTTTAATGAACTTTGTCTAGATGATGATCTTTCCCTTGTTTGTAAAGGGCTAGAGTTTTGTTCCTCTATGTCCATTTTTCTTGGTTCTTCAATAACCGTTGAGTTATTTTTTTTTTGTATCTTTTTATTCTCTTGAGAATGATTCGATATTTCTATTTCTTGGAATTTTTTTTTGTCATTTGGATTTTTCATGTTTAATAGTTTTGTAGATGTATGTTCATTTTTGTTTGCAGCTGATGGTGGTTCTTTTAATGATCTTTGTATAGATGATGACTGATCCCTTGTTTGTGATGGGCTAAAGTATTGTTCCTCTATGTCCATTGCTCTTGATTCTTCCTTTAAAGTTTTGTACCTTTTGATTCTCTTGAGAATGTTTAGAGATTTCTATTTCTTGGATTTTTGTATGTTGGTTTAGAATTTCCAGATTTAATTGTTTTGTACATGTAGAGACATTTTTGTTTGAGGTTGACAGGACAGGATTTTTTTTTGTCTAAGGGTGTTTGATTTATGAGTGATTTAGTAGTTCTATTAAACTTTTTAATTCATTAAGAGTTATAAGATCTTGGCTTCTTAATGCATTATTTTCTTGGATGACTTTGTTGATTTGATATTTTAGTGATATTTGCATATGATGCTTGAAGTGGATTAGATTCAACCTTCTTCCTGGTTTCTTAGGAGATATTTTGCATGTATTTTCTTCTAATTATTTCCTTTTCCTTTTTCCAAATGTTACACGCTTTGGAGTCTGCTGGATGTTTTTCTTTACAGTTTAGACATAAAGGAAGCCTTTCACAAGGTCATTCATCATGCTCAGTTTCCAGTTCCCCACATCTTCAACAGACTGATGTTCTCACACAAGCATTTTGAAGATGACCAAATTTTTGACATTTATGACATCTACAGGGATTAGAAATGTATAGCTCTACCTTGGCTATTGTGCAACTTATCTTTATTTCTTTTGGTAGAGTCAGTTTGTCGAATGTCAAAATGTATGTATTGGTGTTTATAACTGTGTCATTTCTTTTTACTTGCATTCTTTTAACATCTGTTACTCCTTGCTTTTTTTAGGGTACAGTCATTTTCAATTTCTTCTGATGAAAATAGTGACAGTTCTGGGCATTTTATTGCTTCTTTTGATGAATTAAGAAATTGATGGGGGTAGGCCTTGACTTTATTGTTGACTTTATTGCTTGATTTTTAGCAATTTCTCGGTGTCTTTTTGGGATATCACTTGAATTAATAGAGTATTATTTTTCTTTATTTTTTTTAAGACTGTGGTTTGATCATGTCAGAAATAACCCTTTGCAACATGAAAGGAGACACTTTTGATATATCACCCTCTACTGATTCAACAAAAATGAAAGTTGGAAATTGATTTTTTTTCTATTTTATTTTCACTTTCTGAAGTCTCATATTGTCTCTTGGTTCGCTTTTAAGAAATAGCCATATAATTTTAATTTTTGTATTTGCTGTCTGGGCTCCTCACCCACCTCGGAGTTCCTTCTTAAGGGACGCTATCAGGGGGACTAATCCCATTTGCCCTAATGCACCAAGGCTACACAGACAGTATAGTTGTGATGAGAGTGGATACAAGTACCTGCACTTCCCCACCATATCTATCAAAGTATAATATGATGTAAGGTTTCGTGGCCCTGTCAGACCCATTATCTATCATCCCAACTAGCCCTTGCAAATATGTAACTAGCCGATTGGAATGGATTGGGCTATTCCAACTGCCTACCTATCCCAGGTAGTGACTGAAGTGACCTGTTGTGGAAACTCCTGGTCATTTTATACCAGATCAGGAGTCACTCAGTCACCAGGACTGTCCCCAGGCATCATGGGTCGCCAACCACAGCAAACAGGTGGCCCCATTTAGGGGAAATTTTAATTTTTTGAAATTGGGTTTTGTGAATGTGCACTTTATATACTGCAATTTGTGTCGATGGTATTATTATTACAAAAAACCCATTCATTCCTAGTATTCCAACTCCAGATCAAGGGAAGGTGGGGGACTATTTACCCATAGTTGGGACCCTAACAGGTGCTACCACCCCGGGTCAGGGTGAACCCAGGAACAACAGCAACTAAGAGGCAGTTCCACACTCCTCAAAATCTCCTGATCAGAAGCCTTGCTGCTGGATGCAGTTTATAGACATACCCAGGGCAATTTTCACAATGTATAAACAACAATTAAGAGACATTTCTAGTTGAACTAAAAACTCTAGCAACATTTGCAATTTTATAAATGTCATGATTGAGTAATATAAATCTGAATCCATTCCTGGTGTTTTCATCAATGGCATCATGGCAATCAGGAGGCAGTAATGACAGCTTGGAAATCAACTTCTAGACTTAATTACTGTCACATCACTAAATTTTTGCCAACAATGTTCTTGTACAGAGGTCTCCAAAGTGGTCAATATCAGCCCCTGGGGGTTGATGGGACTATTCAATGGATCAATAAATACGGGGACGGGGTCAATTGAACTCTGTGGTAGAATGCTGAAATTCATATAGGATTTTAAAATACATAAAATACAACTTGCTGATATATATATATATATATATATATATATATATATATATATATAGCTGACCATCCAACATACTTCATAAAAATACCAATCTACAATCACACAGAGGCAGCAACGACAATTCTTTTACTTATGACATCATCAAACACTGCAGAAACAGAACCCAACGGGAGATAGAATGCTGAAGGGTAAATGTACAAACACAGAAACATTCCAAACATGACACACACAAAGAGGGAGAGAGAGTCACATACAATTCCCAGCTTGGTCAATTTGCTACTAAGTTAGATCAGCTCAGTGCCCAATACACAGCACATGCTTGCTGGCCAGAGCCACAATCAGATGGCTGTTGATACCAACTAGTCCAGAGTCAGCCAGTGTATACTCAACACTCGTAGATATCGGAGTGGAGTCAGTGAACTGATAGCTGTGCATTTACTGTAAAAAATTTGCCACTGATGCTAAGAAATGCAGACAATATTCACAGGAGTATTTGACTATGTATCTACAGACCTACAGGAAACATGTATGTGAATTTCTTTACATTTATTTTAGCCTCTGAACAAAAGCCATTTGAAGATTTTCTTTGGCTTTTATATCAATTCAACTTTCTTTCATTGTTTTATTTCTTTTGTTGTTTTTTTATAAACCAAACCAAATAATCAAATGAAAGGAACAATACAGCAATATGTTACACAGGAAAATATTTACACTTAGTCTCTTACAAAAAGAAAAATGCAGAAGAAAGTTTTTTTTTTTGTTTTTTTTTCAAACACCTGACAAGAAAATTAGCAAATGTCAGAGAAAATTGGTTGTTATCGAATGTTATTTTTCAAGGTAAACAAAATATATTACCTGCCTGTTTCCTCATTAATTGCAGTCTTATTCAAACAATTTCCCTATAATTAGTGTTTTATTTTTGTTGAACTGATCATTAAATGACAAAAGTATTTATTAATAGTGGTATCTGTAAGAATAATTAATTTATAAGAAAGAGTAATCAGAATATTTTTGTAAAAGAAACAAGAAATAAAGATATGAGAGAGTACCAAAAAGTTATCAATTCCTACAAAATGCCTTTTCAGCATGCCCTGCATAATAAAATCATAACTCAAATCATTTTCAAATGAACAAGTTTAAAACTATGTAGATATTGTTAGGATCATGAGTCCTGTGACATTTTAGGGTCATAGGAGTAGCACATCTACTGCAGCCACAGCAGCAGTGGTGTTTCCTGGGCAAACATCAGACTGGGTTGAATTTAGAGTTTTGCTTCTCCTAGACATGTTGCCAATCAAGGCCATAGGGTCCAAACTGTTCTGCTATTTACCATAGCTAGCAGTAGAAAGGGATTCATACTTTTTCCAAGAGTATTAGCATGTAAATGGATGTAATGAACTTGAATTTGAACACAGCTACCCAATGTAGAATATTGGTTAGCTTGCCAGTGGTCTAACACACAAGCAGGCAAGTGTAGCCAAAGCTAAAAACTGAATTGAGTCATTTCATAGAGAAATATATGAGTGAATAAAGACCACTCATGCAAATGTATTGGGCAGGTCCATTCTAGTAAATTGGACCAACCTAACTGGTGTATTATGCACTGTCCTATAAAATGAGGTAAAATCAGCTGGCTTGCTTTACAAGGAACCAGAAGTAATCCTCGAGGCGAGGGCTCTTTCTATCACGAATGTCGGTTGGCCCTCAAGCGTCTCTTACGGGCGAAGGATGGCCTCTCCGACGTCCAGCCGTTGTCCCTTAAGGCATTATATCAGGTGTTAGTGAGGGGGAACGTTCAAGATGATCTGATTGACGAGCTCGGGCTGACGAAGCGGGAGGCTCGCTGCATATGGCCTTGGGCGCCCGGGTTGAAATGTCTCACCAACCCCGAGGCATCACTCACCTGGCTGGTGATTCGAGGGGCCCTCTGGGTCGCCAAAAGACTTCGCGCAGCGGGTTTGGCAAAGTCGCCAAACTGCGTGCGCTGCAGTGGGGAGGTGGAGACCATTGGTCACGCCTTCTTTCAATGTAGTGTCGTAGTTCCGTTGTGCAAGTTCGTTGAAGATCTCATGGTTCGCATGCTGCGCGGAAAGTTCTTTGTCCTCGAGGCCAGTTCCGTCTGTAGCAATATAGTACCGCCGTTGACTAAGGCTGAGCACTACGTGTTCCTTTGCTTACTGGGTGTTATGCGAGTCGTGATATGGACGACGCGACAGAAGGAATTTCATGGGGACGAGAAGTTTACCTCTTCCCAACTGATCTTGTTCTTTAAGCATCAGCTTAAAGTCAAGATCAGGATGGAAAGGAAGCGACTCCATCCATTGGAATTTAGTGAAAGGTGGGTGACTCTTGCGCGTCTCTGCAGAGTGAAAGGTGCTGACTTGGAGTGGCCGTTTGATGCCGGTTAGGCATTAAGGATTTTGGGATTACAGGGGTGAACATTGGTAACCCCTCCCTTGTATAGGTTAGTTTAGGTCGGTCTTGTTTTAGTTACCTTTTTCTTTTTTCTTTCCAGTTTAACTTAGCTAGGGTATGTATGCTCATTGGACCCCCCTTTTATTTCTGACCCGATTTTTTTTATCTTTTGTTTAATTCCCCATCCCTCCCATCGTTAGGTGGTTAGTGATATCAGTTCTCTGGTGGGTGTGGGGCGCTTTTCGTTTCGAGTGTGTCTTTCGTATTTGTCGTTGTGTCTGATTGAGTGTGTGTTTGTAGCGAGTGCATGGATTGTATGAATGTTTTATATATTTTTTTTTCAAGTCCCGCATTGATTTCGTCCAGTTAACTGATGTTTCTACCACAGTTAGGACTGTGGGGGGGTTTACTACTAACAAAAAATAAAACTTTTGTTTATTTTCTTGTATATAGTTTTTGTATTCATTGTAAATTTTCATTGGGGTTTTTAGTTGTTATTTTATTCCCCTCCCCCCACAGACAATGATTTGTATATATGGGGACTAGTTTAGAATTTCATAGAGTCTCTGAGGAATTTGGGTGGATGTAGTAAGAATGGTATGTAATGGATGTGTCGTTTTGGTGAAAGGAACATTGTTTGTATGTTTGGGTCAGTGATTGCGGCTAGCTAAGTTTAAAAGTTAAGACAGAAGATGACCATCCTTGCCCCCTTTCCCCAATTTTTGGCCTTGTGCCACATTTGTACTTTTTGTATAATAAATAATTACAAGGAACCAGAAGTAATCCTCGAGGCGAGGGCTCTTTCTATCACGAATGTCGCTTGGCCCTCAAGCGTCTCTTACGGGCGAAGGATGGCCTCTCCGACGTCCAGCCGTTGTCCCGTAACGCATTATATCAGGTGTTAGTGAGGGGGAACGTTCAAGATGATCTGATTGACGAGCTCGGGCTGACGAAGCGGGAGGCTCGCTGCATATGGCCTTGGGCGCCCGGGTTGAAATGTCTCACTAACCCCGAGGCATCACTCACCTGGCTGGTGATTCGAGGGGCCCTCTGGGTCGCCAAAAGACTTCGCGCAGCGGGTTTGGCAAAGTCGCCAAACTGCGTGCGCTGCAGTGGGGAGGTGGAGACCATTGGTCAGGCCTTCTTTCAATGTAGTGTCGTAGTTCCGTTGTGCAAGTTCGTTGAAGATCTCATGGTTCGCATGCTGCGCGGAAAGTTCTTTGTCCTCGAGGCCAGTTCCGTCTGTAGCAATATAGTACCGCCGTTGACTAAGGCTGAGCACTACGTGTTCCTTTGCTTACTGGGTGTTATGCGAGTCGTGATATGGACGACGCGACAGAAGGAATTTCATGGGGACGAGAAGTTTACCTCTACCCAACTGATCTTGTTCTTTAAGCATCAGCTTAAAGTCAAGATCAGGACGGAAAGGAAGCGACTCCATCCATTGGAATTTAGCGAAAGGTGGGTGACTCTTGCGCGTCTCTGCAGAGTGAAAGGTGCTGACTTGGAGTGGCTGTTTGATGCCGGTTAGGCATTAAGGATTTTGGGATTACTGGGGTGAACTTTGGTAACCCCTCCCTTGTATAGGTTAGTTTAGGTCGGTCTTGTTTTAGTTACCTTTTTCTTTTTTTTTCCAGTTTAACTTAGCTAGGGTATGTATGCTCATTGGACCCCCCTTTTATTTCTGACCCGATTTTTTTTTCTTTTGTTTAATTCCCCATCCCTCCCATCGTTAGGTGGTTAGTGATATCAGTTCTCTGGTGGGTGCGGGGCGCCTTTCGTTTCGAGTGTGTCTTTCGTATTTGTCGTTGTGTCTGATTGAGTGTGTGTTTGTAGCGAGTGCATGGATTGTATGAATATTTTATATTTTTTTTTTCAAGTCCCGCATTGATTTCGTCCAGTTAACTGATGTTTCTACCACAGTTAGGGCTGTGGGGGTTTTACTACTAACAAAAAAAGTTTTGTTTAGTTTCTTGTATATAGTTTTGTATTCATTGTAAATTTTCTTTGGGGTTTTTAGTTGTTATTTTATTCCCCTCCCCCGACAGACAATGATTTGTATATATGGGGACTAGTTAGAATATCATAGAGTCTCTGAGGAATTTTGGTGGATGTAGTAAGAATGGTATGTAATGGATGTGTCGTTTTGGTGAAAGGAACATTGTTTGTATGTTTGGGTCAGTGATTGCGGCTAGCTAAGTTTAAAAGTTAAGACAGAAGATGACCATCCTTGCCCCCTTTCCCCAATTTTTGGCCTTGTGCCACATTTGTACTTTTTGTATAATAAATATTTACAAGGAACCAGAAGTAATCCTCGAGGCGAGGGCTCTTTCTATCACGAATGTCGCTTGGCCCTCAAGCGTCTCTTACGGGCGAAGGATGGCCTCTCCGACGTCCAGCCGTTGTCCCGTAACGCATTATATCAGGTGTTAGTGAGGGGGAACGTTCAAGATGATCTGATTGACGAGCTCGGGCTGACGAAGCGGGAGGCTCGCTGCATATGGCCTTGGGCGCCCGGCTTGAAATGTCTCACCAACCCCGAGGCATCACTCACCTGGCTGGTGATTCGAGGGGCCCTCTGGGTCGCCAAAAGACTTCGCGCAGCGGGTTTGGCAAAGTCGCCAAACTGCGTGCGCTGCAGTGGGGAGGTGGAGACCATTGGTCACGCCTTCTTTCAATGTAGTGTCGTAGTTCCGTTGTGCAAGTTCGTTGAAGATCTCATGGTTCGCATGCTGCGCGGAAAGTTCTTTGTCCTCGAGGCCAGTTCCGTCTGTAGCAATATAGTACCGCCGTTGACTAAGGCTGAGCACTACGTGTTCCTTTGCTTACTGGGTGTTATGCGAGTCGTGATATGGACGACGCGACAGAAGGAATTTCATGGGGACGAGAAGTTTACCTCTTCCCAACTGATCTTGTTCTTTAAGCATCAGCTTAAAGTCAAGATCAGGACGGAAAGGAAGCGACTCCATCCATTGGAATTTAGCGAAAGGTGGGTGACTCTTGCGCGTCTCTGCAGAGTGAAAGGTGCTGACTTGGAGTGGCCGTTTGATGCCGGTTAGGCATTAAGGATTTTGGGATTACTGGGGTGAACATTGGTAACCCCTCCCTTGTATAGGTTAGTTTAGGTCGGTCTTGTTTTAGTTACCTTTTTCTTTTTTCTTTCCATTTTAACTTAGCTAGGGTATGTATGCTCATTGGACCCCCCTTTTATTTCTGACCCGATTTTTTTTATCTTTTGTTTAATTCCCCATCCCTCCCATCGTTAGGTGGTTAGTGATATCAGTTCTCTGGTGGGTGTGGGGCGCTTTTCGTTTCGAGTGTGTCTTTCGTATTTGTCGTTGTGTCTGATTGAGTGTGTGTTTGTAGCGAGTGCATGGATTGTATGAATGTTTTATATATTTTTTTTTCAAGTCCCGCATTGATTTCGTCCAGTTAACTGATGTTTCTACCACAGTTAGGACTGTGGGGGGGTTTACTACTAACAAAAAATAAAACTTTTGTATATTTTCTTGTATATAGTTTTTGTATTCATTGTAAATTTTCATTGGGGTTTTTAGTTGTTATTTTATTCCCCTCCCCCCACAGACAATGATTTGTATATATGGGGACTAGTTTAGAATTTCATAGAGTCTCTGAGGAATTTGGGTGGATGTAGTAAGAATGGTATGTAATGGATGTGTCGTTTTGGTGAAAGGAACATTGTTTGTATGTTTGGGTCAGTGATTGCGGCTAGCTAAGTTTAAAAGTTAAGACAGAAGATGACCATCCTTGCCCCCTTTCCCCAATTTTTGGCCTTGTGCCACATTTGTACTTTTTGTATAATAAATAATTACAAGGAACCAGAAGTAATCCTCGAGGCGAGGGCTCTTTCTATCACGAATGTCGCTTGGCCCTCAAGCGTCTCTTACGGGCGAAGGATGGCCTCTCCGACGTCCAGCCGTTGTCCCGTAACGCATTATATCAGGTGTTAGTGAGGGGGAACGTTCAAGATGATCTGATTGACGAGCTCGGGCTGACGAAGCGGGAGGCTCGCTGCATATGGCCTTGGGCGCCCGGGTTGAAATGTCTCACTAACCCCGAGGCATCACTCACCTGGCTGGTGATTCGAGGGGCCCTCTGGGTCGCCAAAAGACTTCGCGCAGCGGGTTTGGCAAAGTCGCCAAACTGCGTGCGCTGCAGTGGGGAGGTGGAGACCATTGGTCACGCCTTCTTTCAATGTAGTGTCGTAGTTCCGTTGTGCAAGTTCGTTGAAGATCTCATGGTTCGCATGCTGCGCGGAAAGTTCTTTGTCCTCGAGGCCAGTTCCGTCTGTAGCAATATAGTACCGCCGTTGACTAAGGCTGAGCACTACGTGTTCCTTTGCTTACTGGGTGTTATGCGAGTCGTGATATGGACGACGCGACAGAAGGAATTTCATGGGGACGAGAAGTTTACCTCTACCCAACTGATCTTGTTCTTTAAGCATCAGCTTAAAGTCAAGATCAGGACGGAAAGGAAGCGACTCCATCCATTGGAATTTAGCGAAAGGTGGGTGACTCTTGCACGTCTCTGCAGAGTGAAAGGTGCTGACTTGGAGTGGCTGTTTGATGCCGGTTAGGCATTAAGGATTTTGCGATTACTGGGGTGAACATTGGTAACCCCTCCCTTGTATAGGTTAGTTTAGGTCGGTCTTGTTTTAGTTACCTTTTTCTTTTTTTTTCTTTCCAGTTTAACTTAGCTAGGGTATGTATGCTCATTGGACCCCCCCTTTTATTTCTGACCCGATTTTTTTTCTTTTGTTTAATTCCCCATCCCTCCCATCGTTAGGTGGTTAGTGATATCAGTTCTCTGGTGGGTGCGGGGCGCTTTTCGTTTCGAGTGTGTCTTTCGTATTTGTCGTTGTGTCTGATTGAGTGTGTGTTTGTAGCGAGTGCATGGATTGTATGAATGTTTTATATATTTTTTTTTCAAGTCCCGCATTGATTTCGTCCAGTTAACTGATGTTTCTACCACAGTTAGGACTGTGGGATGGTTTACTACTAACAAAAAATAAAAGTTTTGTTTATTTTTTTGTATATAGTTTTTGTATTCATTGTAAATTTTCATTGGGGTTTTTAGTTGTTATTTTATTCCCCTCCCCCCACAGACAATGATTTGTATATATGGGGACTAGTTTAGAATTTCATAGAGTCTCTGAGGAATTTTGGTGGATGTAGTAAGAATGGTATGTAATGGATGTGTCGTTTTGGTGAAAGGAACATTGTTTGTATGTTTGGGTCAGTGATTGCGGCTAGCTAAGTTTAAATGTTAAGACAGAAGATGACCATCCTTGCCCCCTTTCCCCAATTTTTGGCCTTGTGCCACATTTGTACTTTTTGTATAATAAATATTTACAAGGAACCAGAAGTAATCCTCGAGGCGAGGGCTCTTTCTATCACGAATGTCGCTTGGCCCTCAAGCGTCTCTTACGGGCGAAGGATGGCCTCTCCGACGTCCAGCCGTTGTCCCGTAACGCATTATATCAGGTGTTAGTGAGGGGGAACGTTCAAGATGATCTGATTGACGAGCTCGGGCTGACGAAGCGGGAGGCTCGCTGCATATGGCCTTGGGCGCCCGGGTTGAAATGTCTCACTAACCCCGAGGCATCACTCACCTGGCTGGTGATTCGAGGGGCCCTCTGGGTCGCCAAAAGACTTCGCGCAGCGGGTTTGGCAAAGTCGCCAAACTGCGTGCGCTGCAGTGGGGAGGTGGAGACCATTGGTCACGCCTTCTTTCAATGTAGTGTCGTAGTTCCGTTGTGCAAGTTCGTTGAAGATCTCATGGTTCGCATGCTGCGCGGAAAGTTCTTTGTCCTCGAGGCCAGTTCCGTCTGTAGCAATATAGTACCGCCGTTGACTAAGGCTGAGCACTACGTGTTCCTTTGCTTACTGGGTGTTATGCGAGTCGTGATATGGACGACGCGACAGAAGGAATTTCATGGGGACGAGAAGTTTACCTCTACCCAACTGATCTTGTTCTTTAAGCATCAGCTTAAAGTCAAGATCAGGACGGAAAGGAAGCGACTCCATCCATTGGAATTTAGCGAAAGGTGGGTGACTCTTGCGCGTCTCTGCAGAGTGAAAGGTGCTGACTTGGAGTGGCTGTTTGATGCCGGTTAGGCATTAAGGATTTTGGGATTACTGGGGTGAACTTTGGTAACCCCTCCCTTGTATAGGTTAGTTTAGGTCGGTCTTGTTTTAGTTACCTTTTTCTTTTTTTTTCCAGTTTAACTTAGCTAGGGTATGTATGCTCATTGGACCCCCCTTTTATTTCTGACCCGATTTTTTTTTCTTTTGTTTAATTCCCCATCCCTCCCATCGTTAGGTGGTTAGTGATATCAGTTCTCTGGTGGGTGCGGGGCGCCTTTCGTTTCGAGTGTGTCTTTCGTATTTGTCGTTGTGTCTGATTGAGTGTGTGTTTGTAGCGAGTGCATGGATTGTATGAATATTTTATATTTTTTTTTTCAAGTCCCGCATTGATTTCGTCCAGTTAACTGATGTTTCTACCACAGTTAGGACTGTGGGGGGGTTTACTACTAACAAAAAATAAAACTTTTGTTTATTTTCTTGTATATAGTTTTTGTATTCATTGTAAATTTTCATTGGGGTTTTTAGTTGTTATTTTATTCCCCTCCCCCCACAGACAATGATTTGTATATATGGGGACTAGTTTAGAATTTCATAGAGTCTCTGAGGAATTTGGGTGGATGTAGTAAGAATGGTATGTAATGGATGTGTCGTTTTGGTGAAAGGAACATTGTTTGTATGTTTGGGTCAGTGATTGCGGCTAGCTAAGTTTAAAAGTTAAGACAGAAGATGACCATCCTTGCCCCCTTTCCCCAATTTTTGGCCTTGTGCCACATTTGTACTTTTTGTATAATAAATAATTACAAGGAACCAGAAGTAATCCTCGAGGCGAGGGCTCTTTCTATCACGAATGTCGCTTGGCCCTCAAGCGTCTCTTACGGGCGAAGGATGGCCTCTCCGACGTCCAGCCGTTGTCCCGTAACGCATTATATCAGGTGTTAGTGAGGGGGAACGTTCAAGATGATCTGATTGACGAGCTCGGGCTGACGAAGCGGGAGGCTCGCTGCATATGGCCTTGGGCGCCCGGGTTGAAATGTCTCACTAACCCCGAGGCATCACTCACCTGGCTGGTGATTCGAGGGGCCCTCTGGGTCGCCAAAAGACTTCGCGCAGCGGGTTTGGCAAAGTCGCCAAACTGCGTGCGCTGCAGTGGGGAGGTGGAGACCATTGGTCACGCCTTCTTTCAATGTAGTGTCGTAGTTCCGTTGTGCAAGTTCGTTGAAGATCTCATGGTTCGCATGCTGCGCGGAAAGTTCTTTGTCCTCGAGGCCAGTTCCGTCTGTAGCAATATAGTACCGCCGTTGACTAAGGCTGAGCACTACGTGTTCCTTTGCTTACTGGGTGTTATGCGAGTCGTGATATGGACGACGCGACAGAAGGAATTTCATGGGGACGAGAAGTTTACCTCTACCCAACTGATCTTGTTCTTTAAGCATCAGCTTAAAGTCAAGATCAGGACGGAAAGGAAGCGACTCCATCCATTGGAATTTAGCGAAAGGTGGGTGACTCTTGCGCGTCTCTGCAGAGTGAAAGGTGCTGACTTGGAGTGGCTGTTTGATGCCGGTTAGGCATTAAGGATTTTGGGATTACTGGGGTGAACTTTGGTAACCCCTCCCTTGTATAGGTTAGTTTAGGTCGGTCTTGTTTTAGTTACCTTTTTCTTTTTTTTTCCAGTTTAACTTAGCTAGGGTATGTATGCTCATTGGACCCCCCTTTTATTTCTGACCCGATTTTTTTTTCTTTTGTTTAATTCCCCATCCCTCCCATCGTTAGGTGGTTAGTGATATCAGTTCTCTGGTGGGTGCGGGGCGCCTTTCGTTTCGAGTGTGTCTTTCGTATTTGTCGTTGTGTCTGATTGAGTGTGTGTTTGTAGCGAGTGCATGGATTGTATGAATATTTTATATTTTTTTTTTCAAGTCCCGCATTGATTTCGTCCAGTTAACTGATGTTTCTACCACAGTTAGGGCTGTGGGGGTTTTACTACTAACAAAAAATAAAAGTTTTGTTTATTTTTTTGTATATAGTTTTTGTATTCATTGTAAATTTTCATTGGGGTTTTTAGTTGTTATTTTATTCCCCTCCCCCCACAGACAATGATTTGTATATATGGGGACTAGTTTAGAATTTCATAGAGTCTCTGAGGAATTTTGGTGGATGTAGTAAGAATGGTATGTAATGGATGTGTCGTTTTGGTGAAAGGAACATTGTTTGTATGTTTGGGTCAGTGATTGCGGCTAGCTAAGTTTAAAAGTTAAGACAGAAGATGACCATCCTTGCCCCCTTTCCCCAATTTTTGGCCTTGTGCCACATTTGTACTTTTTGTATAATAAATAATTACAAGGAACCAGAAGTAATCCTCGAGGCGAGGGCTCTTTCTATCACGAATGTCGCTTGGCCCTCAAGCGTCTCTTACGGGCGAAGGATGGCCTCTCCGACGTCCAGCCGTTGTCCCGTAACGCATTATATCAGGTGTTAGTGAGGGGGAACGTTCAAGATGATCTGATTGACGAGCTCGGGCTGACGAAGCGGGAGGCTCGCTGCATATGGCCTTGGGCGCCCGGGTTGAAATGTCTCACTAACCCCGAGGCATCACTCACCTGGCTGGTGATTCGAGGGGCCCTCTGGGTCGCCAAAAGACTTCGCGCAGCGGGTTTGGCAAAGTCGCCAAACTGCGTGCGCTGCAGTGGGGAGGTGGAGACCATTGGTCACGCCTTCTTTCAATGTAGTGTCGTAGTTCCGTTGTGCAAGTTCGTTGAAGATCTCATGGTTCGCATGCTGCGCGGAAAGTTCTTTGTCCTCGAGGCCAGTTCCGTCTGTAGCAATATAGTACCGCCGTTGACTAAGGCTGAGCACTACGTGTTCCTTTGCTTACTGGGTGTTATGCGAGTCGTGATATGGACGACGCGACAGAAGGAATTTCATGGGGACGAGAAGTTTACCTCTTCCCAACTGATCTTGTTCTTTAAGCATCCGCTTAAAGTCAAGATCAGGACGGAAAGGAAGCGACTCCATCCATTGGAATTTAGCGAAAGGTGGGTGACTCTTGCACGTCTCTGCAGAGTGAAAGGTGCTGACTTGGAGTGGCTGTTTGATGCCGGTTAGGCATTAAGGATTTTGGGATTACTGGGGTGAACTTTGGTAACCCCTCCCTTGTATAGGTTAGTTTAGGTCGGTCTTGTTTTAGTTACCTTTTTCTTTTTTTTTCCAGTTTAACTTAGCTAGGGTATGTATGCTCATTGGACCCCCCTTTTATTTCTGACCCGATTTTTTTTTCTTTTGTTTAATTCCCCATCCCTCCCATCGTTAGGTGGTTAGTGATATCAGTTCTCTGGTGGGTGCGGGGCGCCTTTCGTTTCGAGTGTGTCTTTCGTATTTGTCGTTGTGTCTGATTGAGTGTGTGTTTGTAGCGAGTGCATGGATTGTATGAATATTTTATATTTTTTTTTTTCAAGTCCCGCATTGATTTCGTCCAGTTAACTGATGTTTCTACCACAGTTAGGGCTGTGGGGGTTTTACTACTAACAAAAAAAAGTTTTGTTTAGTTTCTTGTATATAGTTTTGTATTCATTGTAAATTTTCTTTGGGGTTTTTAGTTGTTATTTTATTCCCCTCCCCCCACAGACAATGATTTGTATATATGGGGACTAGTTAGAATATCATAGAGTCTCTGAGGAATTTTGGTGGATGTAGTAAGAATGGTATGTAATGGATGTGTCGTTTTGGTGAAAGGAACATTGTTTGTATGTTTGGGTCAGTGATTGCGGCTAGCTAAGTTTAAAAGTTAAGACAGAAGATGACCATCCTTGCCCCCTTTCCTCAATTTTTGGCCTTGTGCCACATTTGTACTTTTTGTATAATAAATATTTACAAGGAACCAGAAGTAATCCTCGAGGCGAGGGCTCTTTCTATCACGAATGTCGCTTGGCCCTCAAGCGTCTCTTACGGGCGAAGGATGGCCTCTCCGACGTCCAGCCGTTGTCCCGTAACGCATTATATCAGGTGTTAGTGAGGGGGAACGTTCAAGATGATCTGATTGACGAGCTCGGGCTGACGAAGCGGGAGGCTCGCTGCATATGGCCTTGGGCGCCCGGGTTGAAATGTCTCACTAACCCCGAGGCATCACTCACCTGGCTGGTGATTCGAGGGGCCCTCTGGGTCGCCAAAAGACTTCGCGCAGCGGGTTTGGCAAAGTCGCCAAACTGCGTGCGCTGCAGTGGGGAGGTGGAGACCATTGGTCACGCCTTCTTTCAATGTAGTGTCGTAGTTCCGTTGTGCAAGTTCGTTGAAGATCTCATGGTTCGCATGCTGCGCGGAAAGTTCTTTGTCCTCGAGGCCAGTTCCGTCTGTAGCAATATAGTACCGCCGTTGACTAAGGCTGAGCACTACGTGTTCCTTTGCTTACTGGGTGTTATGCGAGTCGTGATATGGACGACGCGACAGAAGGAATTTCATGGGGACGAGAAGTTTACCTCTTCCCAACTGATCTTGTTCTTTAAGCATCAGCTTAAAGTCAAGATCAGGACGGAAAGGAAGCGACTCCATCCATTGGAATTTAGCGAAAGGTGGGTGACTCTTGCACGTCTCTGCAGAGTGAAAGGTGCTGACTTGGAGTGGCTGTTTGATGCCGGTTAGGCATTAAGGATTTTGGGATTACTGGGGTGAACATTGGTAACCCCTCCCTTGTATAGGTTAGTTTAGGTCGGTCTTGTTTTAGTTACCTTTTTCTTTTTTTTTCTTTCCAGTTTAACTTAGCTAGGGTATGTATGCTCATTGGACCCCCCTTTTATTTCTGACCCGATTTTTTTTTCTTTTGTTTAATTCCCCATCCCTCCCATCGTTAGGTGGTTAGTGATATCAGTTCTCTGGTGGGTGCGGGGCGCCTTTCGTTTCGAGTGTGTCTTTCGTATTTGTCGTTGTGTCTGATTGAGTGTGTGTTTGTAGCGAGTGCATGGATTGTATGAATATTTTATATTTTTTTTTTTCAAGTCCCGCATTGATTTCGTCCAGTTAACTGATGTTTCTACCACAGTTAGGGCTGTGGGGGTTTTACTACTAACAAAAAAAAGTTTTGTTTAGTTTCTTGTATATAGTTTTGTATTCATTGTAAATTTTCTTTGGGGTTTTTAGTTGTTATTTTATTCCCCTCCCCCCACAGACAATGATTTGTATATATGGGGACTAGTTAGAATATCATAGAGTCTCTGAGGAATTTTGGTGGATGTAGTAAGAATGGTATGTAATGGATGTGTCGTTTTGGTGAAAGGAACATTGTTTGTATGTTTGGGTCAGTGATTGCGGCTAGCTAAGTTTAAAAGTTAAGACAGAAGATGACCATCCTTGCCCCCTTTCCTCAATTTTTGGCCTTGTGCCACATTTGTACTTTTTGTATAATAAATATTTACAAGGAACCAGAAGTAATCCTCGAGGCGAGGGCTCTTTCTATCACGAATGTCGCTTGGCCCTCAAGCGTCTCTTACGGGCGAAGGATGGCCTCTCCGACGTCCAGCCGTTGTCCCGTAACGCATTATATCAGGTGTTAGTGAGGGGGAACGTTCAAGATGATCTGATTGACGAGCTCGGGCTGACGAAGCGGGAGGCTCGCTGCATATGGCCTTGGGCGCCCGGCTTGAAATGTCTCACTAACCCCGAGGCATCACTCACCTGGCTGGTGATTCGAGGGGCCCTCTGGGTCGCCAAAAGACTTCGCGCAGCGGGTTTGGCAAAGTCGCCAAACTGCGTGCGCTGCAGTGGGGAGGTGGAGACCATTGGTCACGCCTTCTTTCAATGTAGTGTCGTAGTTCCGTTGTGCAAGTTCGTTGAAGATCTCATGGTTCGCATGCTGCGCGGAAAGTTCTTTGTCCTCGAGGCCAGTTCCGTCTGTAGCAATATAGTACCGCCGTTGACTAAGGCTGAGCACTACGTGTTCCTTTGCTTACTGGGTGTTATGCGAGTCGTGATATGGACGACGCGACAGAAGGAATTTCATGGGGACGAGAAGTTTACCTCTACCCAACTGATCTTGTTCTTTAAGCATCAGCTTAAAGTCAAGATCAGGACGGAAAGGAAGCGACTCCATCCATTGGAATTTAGCGAAAGGTGGGTGACTCTTGCGCGTCTCTGCAGAGTGAAAGGTGCTGACTTGGAGTGGCTGTTTGATGCCGGTTAGGCATTAAGGATTTTGGGATTACTGGGGTGAACTTTGGTAACCCCTCCCTTGTATAGGTTAGTTTAGGTCGGTCTTGTTTTAGTTACCTTTTTCTTTTTTTTTCCAGTTTAACTTAGCTAGGGTATGTATGCTCATTGGACCCCCCTTTTATTTCTGACCCGATTTTTTTTTCTTTTGTTTAATTCCCCATCCCTCCCATCGTTAGGTGGTTAGTGATATCAGTTCTCTGGTGGGTGCGGGGCGCCTTTCGTTTCGAGTGTGTCTTTCGTATTTGTCGTTGTGTCTGATTGAGTGTGTGTTTGTAGCGAGTGCATGGATTGTATGAATATTTTATATTTTTTTTTTTCAAGTCCCGCATTGATTTCGTCCAGTTAACTGATGTTTCTACCACAGTTAGGGCTGTGGGGGTTTTACTACTAACAAAAAAAAGTTTTGTTTAGTTTCTTGTATATAGTTTTGTATTCATTGTAAATTTTCTTTGGGGTTTTTAGTTGTTATTTTATTCCCCTCCCCCCACAGACAATGATTTGTATATATGGGGACTAGTTAGAATATCATAGAGTCTCTGAGGAATTTTGGTGGATGTAGTAAGAATGGTATGTAATGGATGTGTCGTTTTGGTGAAAGGAACATTGTTTGTATGTTTGGGTCAGTGATTGCGGCTAGCTAAGTTTAAAAGTTAAGACAGAAGATGACCATCCTTGCCCCCTTTCCTCAATTTTTGGCCTTGTGCCACATTTGTACTTTTTGTATAATAAATATTTACAAGGAACCAGAAGTAATCCTCGAGGCGAGGGCTCTTTCTATCACGAATGTCGCTTGGCCCTCAAGCGTCTCTTACGGGCGAAGGATGGCCTCTCCGACGTCCAGCCGTTGTCCCGTAACGCATTATATCAGGTGTTAGTGAGGGGGAACGTTCAAGATGATCTGATTGACGAGCTCGGGCTGACGAAGCGGGAGGCTCGCTGCATATGGCCTTGGGCGCCCGGGTTGAAATGTCTCACTAACCCCGAGGCATCACTCACCTGGCTGGTGATTCGAGGGGCCCTCTGGGTCGCCAAAAGACTTCGCGCAGCGGGTTTGGCAAAGTCGCCAAACTGCGTGCGCTGCAGTGGGGAGGTGGAGACCATTGGTCACGCCTTCTTTCAATGTAGTGTCGTAGTTCCGTTGTGCAAGTTCGTTGAAGATCTCATGGTTCGCATGCTGCGCGGAAAGTTCTTTGTCCTCGAGGCCAGTTCCGTCTGTAGCAATATAGTACCGCCGTTGACTAAGGCTGAGCACTACGTGTTCCTTTGCTTACTGGGTGTTATGCGAGTCGTGATATGGACGACGCGACAGAAGGAATTTCATGGGGACGAGAAGTTTACCTCTTCCCAACTGATCTTGTTCTTTAAGCATCAGCTTAAAGTCAAGATCAGGACGGAAAGGAAGCGACTCCATCCATTGGAATTTAGCGAAAGGTGGGTGACTCTTGCACGTCTCTGCAGAGTGAAAGGTGCTGACTTGGAGTGGCTGTTTGATGCCGGTTAGGCATTAAGGATTTTGGGATTACTGGGGTGAACATTGGTAACCCCTCCCTTGTATAGGTTAGTTTAGGTCGGTCTTGTTTTAGTTACCTTTTTCTTTTTTTTTCTTTCCAGTTTAACTTAGCTAGGGTATGTATGCTCATTGGACCCCCCTTTTATTTCTGACCCGATTTTTTTTTCTTTTGTTTAATTCCCCATCCCTCCCATCGTTAGGTGGTTAGTGATATCAGTTCTCTGGTGGGTGCGGGGCGCCTTTCGTTTCGAGTGTGTCTTTCGTATTTGTCGTTGTGTCTGATTGAGTGTGTGTTTGTAGCGAGTGCATGGATTGTATGAATATTTTATATTTTTTTTTTTCAAGTCCCGCATTGATTTCGTCCAGTTAACTGATGTTTCTACCACAGTTAGGGCTGTGGGGGTTTTACTACTAACAAAAAAAAGTTTTGTTTAGTTTCTTGTATATAGTTTTGTATTCATTGTAAATTTTCTTTGGGGTTTTTAGTTGTTATTTTATTCCCCTCCCCCCACAGACAATGATTTGTATATATGGGGACTAGTTAGAATATCATAGAGTCTCTGAGGAATTTTGGTGGATGTAGTAAGAATGGTATGTAATGGATGTGTCGTTTTGGTGAAAGGAACATTGTTTGTATGTTTGGGTCAGTGATTGCGGCTAGCTAAGTTTAAAAGTTAAGACAGAAGATGACCATCCTTGCCCCCTTTCCTCAATTTTTGGCCTTGTGCCACATTTGTACTTTTTGTATAATAAATATTTACAAGGAACCAGAAGTAATCCTCGAGGCGAGGGCTCTTTCTATCACGAATGTCGCTTGGCCCTCAAGCGTCTCTTACGGGCGAAGGATGGCCTCTCCGACGTCCAGCCGTTGTCCCGTAACGCATTATATCAGGTGTTAGTGAGGGGGAACGTTCAAGATGATCTGATTGACGAGCTCGGGCTGACGAAGCGGGAGGCTCGCTGCATATGGCCTTGGGCGCCCGGCTTGAAATGTCTCACTAACCCCGAGGCATCACTCACCTGGCTGGTGATTCGAGGGGCCCTCTGGGTCGCCAAAAGACTTCGCGCAGCGGGTTTGGCAAAGTCGCCAAACTGCGTGCGCTGCAGTGGGGAGGTGGAGACCATTGGTCACGCCTTCTTTCAATGTAGTGTCGTAGTTCCGTTGTGCAAGTTCGTTGAAGATCTCATGGTTCGCATGCTGCGCGGAAAGTTCTTTGTCCTCGAGGCCAGTTCCGTCTGTAGCAATATAGTACCGCCGTTGACTAAGGCTGAGCACTACGTGTTCCTTTGCTTACTGGGTGTTATGCGAGTCGTGATATGGACGACGCGACAGAAGGAATTTCATGGGGACGAGAAGTTTACCTCTACCCAACTGATCTTGTTCTTTAAGCATCAGCTTAAAGTCAAGATCAGGACGGAAAGGAAGCGACTCCATCCATTGGAATTTAGCGAAAGGTGGGTGACTCTTGCGCGTCTCTGCAGAGTGAAAGGTGCTGACTTGGAGTGGCTGTTTGATGCCGGTTAGGCATTAAGGATTTTGGGATTACTGGGGTGAACTTTGGTAACCCCTCCCTTGTATAGGTTAGTTTAGGTCGGTCTTGTTTTAGTTACCTTCTTCTTTTTTTTTCCAGTTTAACTTAGCTAGGGTATGTATGCTCATTGGACCCCCCTTTTATTTCTGACCCGATTTTTTTTTCTTTTGTTTAATTCCCCATCCCTCCCATCGTTAGGTGGTTAGTGATATCAGTTCTCTGGTGGGTGCGGGGCGCCTTTCGTTTCGAGTGTGTCTTTCGTATTTGTCGTTGTGTCTGATTGAGTGTGTGTTTGTAGCGAGTGCATGGATTGTATGAATATTTTATATTTTTTTTTTTCAAGTCCCGCATTGATTTCGTCCAGTTAACTGATGTTTCTACCACAGTTAGGGCTGTGGGGGTTTTACTACTAACAAAAAAAGTTTTGTTTAGTTTCTTGTATATAGTTTTGTATTCATTGTAAATTTTCTTTGGGGTTTTTAGTTGTTATTTTATTCCCCTCCCCCCACAGACAATGATTTGTATATATGGGGACTAGTTAGAATATCATAGAGTCTCTGAGGAATTTTGGTGGATGTAGTAAGAATGGTATGTAATGGATGTGTCGTTTTGGTGAAAGGAACATTGTTTGTATGTTTGGGTCAGTGATTGCGGCTAGCTAAGTTTAAAAGTTAAGACAGAAGATGACCATCCTTGCCCCCTTTCCCCAATTTTAGGCCTTGTGCCACATTTGTACTTTTTGTATAATAAATATTTACAAGGAACCAGAAGTAATCCTCGAGGCGAGGGCTCTTTCTATCACGAATGTCGCTTGGCCCTCAAGCGTCTCTTACGGGCGAAGGATGGCCTCTCCGACGTCCAGCCGTTGTCCCGTAACGCATTATATCAGGTGTTAGTGAGGGGGAACGTTCAAGATGATCTGATTGACGAGCTCGGGCTGACGAAGCGGGAGGCTCGCTGCATATGGCCTTGGGCGCCCGGGTTGAAATGTCTCACTAACCCCGAGGCATCACTCACCTGGCTGGTGATTCGAGGGGCCCTCTGGGTCGCCAAAAGACTTCGCGCAGCGGGTTTGGCAAAGTCGCCAAACTGCGTGCGCTGCAGTGGGGAGGTGGAGACCATTGGTCACGCCTTCTTTCAATGTAGTGTCGTAGTTCCGTTGTGCAAGTTCGTTGAAGATCTCATGGTTCGCATGCTGCGCGGAAAGTTCTTTGTCCTCGAGGCCAGTTCCGTCTGTAGCAATATAGTACCGCCGTTGACTAAGGCTGAGCACTACGTGTTCCTTTGCTTACTGGGTGTTATGCGAGTCGTGATATGGACGACGCGACAGAAGGAATTTCATGGGGACGAGAAGTTTACCTCTTCCCAACTGATCTTGTTCTTTAAGCATCAGCTTAAAGTCAAGATCAGGACGGAAAGGAAGCGACTCCATCCATTGGAATTTAGCGAAAGGTGGGTGACACTTGCACGTCTCTGCAGAGTGAAAGGTGCTGACTTGGAGTGGCTGTTTGATGCCGGTTAGGCATTAAGGATTTTGGGATTACTGGGGTGAACATTGGTAACCCCTCCCTTGTATAGGTTAGTTTAGGTCGGTCTTGTTTTAGTTACCTTTTTCTTTTTTTTTCTTTCCAGTTTAACTTAGCTAGGGTATGTATGCTCATTGGACCCCCCCCCCTTTTATTTCTGACCCGATTTTTTTTCTTTTGTTTAATTCCCCATCCCTCCCATCGTTAGGTGGTTAGTGATATCAGTTCTCTGGTGGGTGCGGGGCGCTTTTCGTTTCGAGTGTGTCTTTCGTATTTGTCGTTGTGTCTGATTGAGTGTGTGTTTGTAGCGAGTGCATGGATTGTATGAATGTTTTATATATTTTTTTCAAGCCCCGCATTGATTTCGTCCAGTTAACTGATGTTTCTACCACAGTTAGGGCTGTGGGGGGTTTTACTACTAACAAAAAAAAAGTTTTGTTTAGTTTCTTGTATATAGTTTTGTATTCATTGTAAATTTTCATTGGGGTTTTTAGTTGTTATTTTATTCCCCTCCCCCCACAGACAATGATTTGTATATATGGGGACTAGTTAGAATATCATAGAGTCTCTGAGGAATTTTGGTGGATGTAGTAAGAATGGTATGTAATGGATGTGTCGTTTTGGTGAAAGGAACATTGTTTGTATGTTTGGGTCAGTGATTGCGGCTAGCTAAGTTTAAAAGTTAAGACAGAAGATGACCATCCTTGCCCCCTTTCCCCAATTTTTGGCCTTGTGCCACATTTTTACTTTTTGTATAATAAATAATTACAAGGAAACAGAAGGTTTTTTCTTCTTTTTTCTTGTCCGACCGTGTTAGACATATTTCTGTCTGTCACTGGATTATTTACCTTGTACTTTTTGACTGCCTAAATTTAGTTAAGTTTTTGATTTATTTTACCGTTTTTTTAACGTTATTTTTTTTGACTTTCTGTTAAATTTTTCAGTTTTCTAACGTTCTTTTTTCTTGACATTTTTGTTTAAATTTTTGATTTTTTCCGTTTCAGTTCCATACCCTCTTTTATTTACAGTTATTGCATTTTTTGCTTTTATTTATTCCTTTTTTATTTAAAGTTTTCATTTTCTTGTACGTATTATTTTTCATTTTTTTAAATCTATTTTCTTTCCGTGCCCTCACCCCGGAGTTTCTGTTTATTTTTCGTTTTTACGTTTCTCGTTCGACCTTTTTTTTTTTTTTTTTTTTTTTTTTCTTTGTTTATTTATTACGTGTTAATTATTTCTGTGTTTTTCTTTTAAATATCCGTTATAGTTTTGCGTGTTATCGTTTAAATACGTGTGTATAATATTTGTTTGTAAATTTTGTGTTTAATTTGTAAATTTCTGTGTTTTTATTTGCTTATTTAACGTTTTTGTTTTTGGGTTGACCGTTTTTTATCGGCAGCCAGATTGTAAATTGTCACGTTTTTAGTTTCGTATTTTATTTTGTATAGCGTTTTAATTTTACGTTTATAATTTTTCTTTTTATTGTGTAATTTGTTGCTTTCTTGTCTGTAGTTCTTTTAATTTTTGTTCTTTCTTTGTTTTTTTTGTGAACTTTGTTGACGTTTTCTCGTCTGTCTTACGTCTATTTGTTTTGCGTTTTTGTTTAATTGTTTAAATTTGTTAGGCGAAATTTCTTTTCGTCTTTTTTATTTTTTTATACGTCCTTTTGTTCCTTTTTTTTCTTTGTCTATTTAAGTTGTTGTTTCGCTGATAAACGAAACTTTATTTACTTTTTACCCTCCCCCTTTTTTTTTTTTTTTTTTTTTCTCTTACCTCCCTCCCCCCCCCGTGAACTTTAAACTTCCTTTTCGCCTATGGGTCACATTTATTACCCCTCACCCTACTTGTAAAAATGGATAAAAAAGGAAAAAAAAGAATTCCGTCTTTCGTAATGAAAAAGAAGAAAGCGGTAATGGCCAATTTTAAAAAATCGGTCCGAAAACATGTGTTCTTAATGAAAAAGGACCCACCTGATAAAGATAGCATGGAAGAATACCCAGAGTTATCAAAGATTCCAACAAACGAAGAAATGATAGAGGCATTAAAAAAAGCTTCTAATTCTTCTTCGGTGGCCGAAAAGAGCCACAGTGAAGAAGCTGGAAACAGCACAAGTGAAGATGCAGAGGCCGGGGAATCGCCCTCTTGTTGGAAGTCCCCCCCGAAAGTTGTGATCAATATAGCGGAGTTCATGGAGCGATCCAGGAGTTACGCTCACCTTGTCGTAGAAGGTGGACTCTTGGAGGACCCCACTGAACTGAAGAAGATTGACAAAAGAATAGTGTCGGTCTTTGTCGTCGACAAGCGCACGCGCAAAATTTGTCGCTCGACTAAAGACACAGTGGTGAAATCCCTGCAGTCCCTGGGGTTTAGCCCTCTAAGAATCGTAAAGGGAGCTAAATTCTTCATGTGGGACGTATTGCTGCCCACCGCGGAAGATTGTGTAAGGGCCACAACAAGAGACCTTATAACGAAGGACCTCATCTTGAGGACGGAATACGAAGGCAAGAGGAGGACCAGGGTGGCGATATACGAGGTCCCTCCTCAAGTTATCGGGGAACACCTGGCGGCATTCTTGTCGCAGTATGGCGACATACTGGGTGCCACCTGCGATAGCTTGACCGGGGGATGGAGCTTCGAGATTATGTTGAATGAAAAGGCCTTCCGCTCCATCCCCAACTGTCTGGACGTTGGACGCCTGAAGCTGCCGGTCATTGTGACTGGTCGCAAGCCAGTATGTTGGAAGTGCGGAGAGACTGGTCACCTCTCCTCTTCCTGCCCAGAGAAGAAGGCCTCTGGAAATCAGGCTCCGGTTGACCAAAATACCCCTCTGACCGCGTCTTTAGATTCCGCCACGCCTGTAATGGGCATGCCAGCTTCCAGGACCGATGGGGTAAAACCTACGGTTGGGTCTACTTCAAAGCCCCCATTCTCCAAAGAGCTTTTTCCTGCTGCTGATAGTGCAGTTGTGGAGAGGGGAGAGGGGGAATGGCAGGTTGCTGGTAGGGTTAGAGGGAAGCGCCAGACAGCGGGTCCTCAGTCTCCTGAAGCCCACGGGACGAATGGCACTAACAGTCCCACTCCCTCTGTCAACAGTAAGGGCGATGCCTCGGTCTCTGGACCATCCCTAAGAGATCAACAGAGGAAGTATGATCCGGGGTTTGAAAAAACAGAAAAAATAAAAATACTGAAAGAGAAACTTGACAAAGAAAAATCTGCCACACATCCGTCAACCCCTCACAATAGAGATCCCAGCCCTAAAAAGACCTCGCCTTTGAAAAAAGCGTCATCTTCTACCAGTAAATCCCCACACCCTTCAACCCCTCTCAGTAGAGAACCCAGCCCCCAAAAATCTTTCCCTTCGAAAAAAGCAACTCCCTCTACATCTTCTGCCCATCAATCCCCACGCCCTTCAAATACTCCCAGTAAGAAATCAAGTCCTAAAAAAAAGACCTCCCCAGCGAAAAAAGACATTCCATCCACAACTTCCGCCCTAAATTCTCAGCCCTCATCCCCTCTTAGTAGGGATCCTAGCCCTTCAAGGCAAATTTCACAGCAAACTTCCCCTTCTAAAACTACTGACGTTCCCCCACCCACCAATAAAAGGCAAAGGAGTCCCACTCAAGATGCAAAGGAGAAAAAAAAGAAACATAAAAATATGTTCAACACAGGAGAGGAGGTGTGTTACATTTCTCCAGCCCAAGCGGAAAAAGCTAGAGACTATGGGAACCGCATCACCAATTTAAAATACCTCCTCTCAATTAAACAATTTGCGGATAAAGACATTGAGGACCCAAAGAACTTCCCAGATGCCCAAAGAGTCTTAACAGTAATAAGAATTGGGACCGGGGCTAGACTCATTTGGGCTATGTTGGACGAGGCAATTGCCTCCTTCAAAATGTCCCCGCCAATTGCTATCGTCGAAAATGACAAATTGAAGAAATTGAAACAATTTTGTGCCGGGAGGGTCCCTGTTTTTGTTCACCCCTCCCTATATAGAGCACTAAAGTTGACCTTCCCATGGGATATAGGCGGTCTCTCGCAAGACGGTTCCGTCAACAATGAGATGGGCCACGGGTCGATGGGAGAGGCTGTCGGTATCCTCACCCCGACAATGTTCAAATCAGCGTCTCAACCCTAATTAGGCATTTCAATGGCTCTCTGGTTAGCAAGTCTAAATGTCCGGGGCCTGAGGTCGGAGTCTCGAAGGGCGAGGCTCGATCGCGATCTTCAGCGCCTCGGGGTGGATGTGTGTTGCGTGCAGGAGACCCGTTTCTTATCTCGCGATTATGAAGACATTCTGTCTAAGAGGTTCGTCCTCTATTCAGCATGTTTTGATGGACGCTCGAGGGGTGTTTCCTGGCTGGTGAGCAAGTCTCTGGATGCGGTTTGTGCTCTTGTCTTCGCGGATCCGGCGGGCAGGCTTTGCGTGCTGGATATTACCATAAAGGAGAAAGCTCTTCGTCTCATTGGGCTTTATGCGCCCAATGACCACACTCAGCAGCCTGGTTTGTTTCGGCAGATCGAGCCGTTTTTGAGGACTTCTCGTTCGGTAGTTTTAGCGGGTGATTGGAACGCCGTCCTTGATCCCGATATAGATCGCATAGGGCAAAAACCGGGTACTAACAATCCGGAAGTGAAATCGTTTCGGGCCTTCATCGACGGGTTTGATCTCGTCGATAGGTATCGAAATGAGCACCCCCGGGAGGTAGCGTGGACTTGGACTAGGGGCGGCAGCTCGGATACGGTGGTCAGCGCAAGCTACATCGACCGAGTTCTAGTTAAGAGAGTCGAAGTAGGGCTCTTAGAATGTCCAAGTTTCCATTATATAGTTTACTCGGATCATAGGCTTGTCCGGGTTCGGGTAAACTTAGCTAAGCCTAGGGTTAGGATGGCTGGTTATTGGAAATTAAACTTTTACTAATGTTACAGCGGGAATTGTCGGGAGCTGTGGTTGGGAATAAGTGGTGGGGTGTTCTGAAATCCAAACTTAGGACTTTTGCTGCTGATTATAGTCGACGACTCAACCTAGCTAGGTTAGCAGCGCAAAAGTCTCTAGAAGCCAAAGTAGATCGGGCGATCAAATCCCGTGATAGTGGGGAAGTAGCCGTAGCTAGGGCGGAGCTGGCCTCCTTGCTTATCAAGAAGGATCAAGCTCTAGTAGTTAGGGCTAGGATAAAAAGAATGTCTTGCGAGGCGACGAATATGGCCGCTTCATTGCGTTCAGAGGAAGCTTGTAGGGCAACTAGTCGTCATATCGATCGCATCACATTGCCGGACAAGCGGACTGTGACTACAGACGCGGGCATTTGCGAGGCTTTTCGTGATTACTTTCAGGAACTTTTTACCAGGGAGCCCGGTCTGAGCCCTGCTCAGTTCGATGCCTATTTAGCCGACTTTCCCCGCCTTAAGGCGGCTGAAGCGGCTAGGTGCGAGGGGCCCATAACAGAGTCTGAGATCTGGGTTGCGCTGAAGCAGGTTGGCCTGGACAAGACTCCGGGATTAGATGGTCTTCCCTACGAAATGTACTTGAGGCAGTCGCCCGTCTTTGTCCCTCTGCTGGCACTGATTTTCAACAACTGGATGAGGCAGGGGTCTATTCCTCAACGCTTCACCAGGGGTGTGATCAAGTTGCTTCGCAAGAAGAAAGACGGTGGGGATGGGGTAGATAATTATCGGCCTTTGACGATGTTAAATACAGAGTTGAAGATTTTAGCCAAGGTCTTAGCTGACCGTTTGCAGGTTGTCCTCTCTAGTCTGATTGGCCCCGAACAGACTTGTGCTGTGAAGGGCAGGACTATTCAGGACAACCTTCATTTGGTACGCTTGATCATCGAGAAAGTCGACAGTGATGCCGCGCTGATCAATTTAGATCAGTCCAAGGCTTTCGATAGGGTTGACCATCGATTTCTGGAGGCTGTCCTTTCGGCCGCCGGTTTCGGGCCGCTCTTTCGCACTTGGATCCGACTGCTGTATGCGTCCCCCGGTGCGCTGGTGGAAGTGAATGGGGTAAGATCAAAGCCTTTCATTTTGTCTCGCTCCATTCGTCAGGGTTGTCCGCTGTCTCCATTGCTTTACGTTCTTGCGCTGGAGCCTTTCTTGCGTAAGTTGAAGACGAATCCGGTCCTTCGCGGAATTTCCTTACCTGGTGCTACCACCTCGGCCAGGTACTCCGCCTATGCTGATGACGTTTCGGTTCTGGTGTCGAGTAGGGCCGAAATTAACGAAGTCGGCAAAGAAATCAGGGGTTATGAGATGGTGACGGGGGCCAGGATCAACCGCGATAAGTCTGTTGGCTTGCGGTTGGGTTCGTGGAGGGGAGTTTCTCTTCCCGGACCTTTCCTCTGGACGGACGGGCCGGTCAAGATACTCGGCGTCTGGTTCGGTCCCGACCTCTTGTTGGAAATGAATTGGTCGGAGGTGCAAGAGAAGGCCGGGCTCGCAGTTCGTCTGTGGACTCGGAGGAATCTTTCCTTGAAGGGGAGGGCGGAAGTATGTGGCTCGCACATCTACCCGATTCTCCTTTACCGACTCTCCGTGCTTCCACTCCCGTCTAACACTTTATTGGCGTTAGTAAGGCTCCTGTTCTCCTTCTTGTGGGGAGGCAGGGCCGCCATGGTTAGTCGCGAGATCTGTTACCTCCATCCCTCTGATGGCGGTCTAGGGGTGCCTTGCGTTGAGACTCGTCGACATACGCTTCGCATTACTTATCTAGACCGGATGTGTATGCAACTGGATGAGAACGGCGAATTCTGGAAGGAAGACGCCCATAAACATTTTCCATCCTTGAGAAATGTGCGCTCGTGTGAGGAGGAGGTCGGCCGTAATCCTCGAGGCGAGGGCTCTTTCTATCACGAATGTCGGTGGATGTAGTAAGAATGGTATGTAATGGATGTGTCGTTTTGGTGAAAGGAACATTGTTTGTATGTTTGGGTCAGTGATTGCGGCTAGCTAAGTTTAAAAGTTAAGACAGAAGATGACCATCCTTGCCCCCTTTCCCCAATTTTTGGCCTTGTGCCACATTTGTACTTTTTGTATAATAAATAATTACAAGGAACCAGAAGTAATCCTCGAGGCGAGGGCTCTTTCTATCACGAATGTCGCTTGGCCCTCAAGCGTCTCTTACGGGCGAAGGATGGCCTCTCCGACGTCCAGCCGTTGTCCCGTAACGCATTATATCAGGTGTTAGTGAGGGGGAACGTTCAAGATGATCTGATTGACGAGCTCGGGCTGACGAAGCGGGAGGCTCGCTGCATATGGCCTTGGGCGCCCGGGTTGAAATGTCTCACCAACCCCGAGGCATCACTCACCTGGCTGGTGATTCGAGGGGCCCTCTGGGTCGCCAAAAGACTTCGCGCAGCGGGTTTGGCAAAGTCGCCAAACTGCGTGCGCTGCAGTGGGGAGGTGGAGACCATTGGTCACGCCTTCTTTCAATGTAGTGTCGTAGTTCCGTTGTGCAAGTTCGTTGAAGATCTCATGGTTCGCATGCTGCGCGGAAAGTTCTTTGTCCTCGAGGCCAGTTCCGTCTGTAGCAATATAGTACCGCCGTTGACTAAGGCTGAGCACTACGTGTTCCTTTGCTTACTGGGTGTTATGCGAGTCGTGATATGGACGACGCGACAGAAGGAATTTCATGGGGACGAGAAGTTTACCTCTTCCCAACTGATCTTGTTCTTTAAGCATCAGCTTAAAGTCAAGATCAGGACGGAAAGGAAGCGACTCCATCCATTGGAATTTAGCGAAAGGTGGGTGACTCTTGCGCGTCTCTGCAGAGTGAAAGGTGCTGACTTGGAGTGGCTGTTTGATGCCGGTTAGGCATTAAGGATTTTGGGATTACTGGGGTGAACATTGGTAACCCCTCCCTTGTATAGGTTAGTTTAGGTCGGTCTTGTTTTAGTTACTTTTTCTTTTTTTACCAGTTTAACTTAGCTAGGGTATGTATGCTCATTGGACCCCCCTTTTATTTCTGACCCGATTTTTTTTTCTTTTGTTTAATTCCCCATCCCTCCCATCGTTAGGTGGTTAGTGATATCAGTTCTCTGGTGGGTGCGGGGCGCCTTTCGTTTCGAGTGTGTCTTTCGTATTTGTCGTTGTGTCTGATTGAGTGTGTGTTTGTAGCGAGTGCATGGATTGTATGAATATTTTATATTTTTTTTTTTCAAGTCCCGCATTGATTTCGTCCAGTTAACTGATGTTTCTACCACAGTTAGGGCTGTGGGGGGGGGGTTTACTACTAACAAAAAAAAGTTTTGTTTAGTTTCTTGTATATAGTTTTGTATTCATTGTAAATTTTCTTTGGGGTTTTTAGTTGTTATTTTATTCCCCTCCCCCCACAGACAATGATTTGTATATATGGGGACTAGTTAGAATATCATAGAGTCTCTGAGGAATTTTGGTGGATGTAGTAAGAATGGTATGTAATGGATGTGTCGTTTTGGTGAAAGGAACATTGTTTGTATGTTTGGGTCAGTGATTGCGGCTAGCTAAGTTTAAAAGTTAAGACAGAAGATGACCATCCTTGCCCCCTTTCCCCAATTTTTGGCCTTGTGCCACATTTGTACTTTTTGTATAATAAATATTTACAAGGAACCAGAAGTAATCCTCGAGGCGAGGGCTCTTTCTATCACGAATGTCGCTTGGCCCTCAAGCGTCTCTTACGGGCGAAGGATGGCCTCTCCGACGTCCAGCCGTTGTCCCGTAACGCATTATATCAGGTGTTAGTGAGGGGGAACGTTCAAGATGATCTGATTGACGAGCTCGGGCTGACGAAGCGGGAGGCTCGCTGCATATGGCCTTGGGCGCCCGGGTTGAAATGTCTCACTAACCCCGAGGCATCACTCACCTGGCTGGTGATTCGAGGGGCCCTCTGGGTCGCCAAAAGACTTCGCGCAGCGGGTTTGGCAAAGTCGCCAAACTGCGTGCGCTGCAGTGGGGAGGTGGAGACCATTGGTCACGCCTTCTTTCAATGTAGTGTCGTAGTTCCGTTGTGCAAGTTCGTTGAAGATCTCATGGTTCGCATGCTGCGCGGAAAGTTCTTTGTCCTCGAGGCCAGTTCCGTCTGTAGCAATATAGTACCGCCGTTGACTAAGGCTGAGCATTACGTGTTCCTTTGCTTACTGGGTGTTATGCGAGTCGTGATATGGACGACGCGACAGAAGGAATTTCATGGGGACGAGAAGTTTACCTCTTCCCAACTGATCTTGTTCTTTAAGCATCAGCTTAAAGTCAAGATCAGGACGGAAAGGAAGCGACTCCATCCATTGGAATTTAGCGAAAGGTGGGTGACTCTTGCGCGTCTCTGCAGAGTGAAAGGTGCTGACTTGGAGTGGCCGTTTGATGCCGGTTAGGCATTAAGGATTTTGGGATTACTGGGGTGAACATTGGTAACCCCTCCCTTGTATAGGTTAGTTTAGGTCGGTCTTGTTTTAGTTACCTTTTTCTTTTTTTTTCTTTCCAGTTTAACTTAGCTAGGGTATGTATGATCATTGGACCCCCCCTTTTATTTCTGACCCGATTTTTTTTCTTTTGTTTAATTCCCCATCCCTCCCATCGTTAGGTGGTTAGTGATATCAGTTCTCTGGTGGGTGCGGGGCGCTTTTCGTTTCGAGCGTGTCTTTCGTATCTGTCGTTGTGTCTGATTGAGTGTGTGTTTGTAGCGAGTGCATGGATTGTATGAATGTTTTATATATTTTTTTCAAGCCCCGCATTGATTTCGTCCAGTTAACTGATGTTTCTACCACAGTTAGGGCTGTGGGGGGTTTTACTACTAACAAAAAAAAAGTTTTGTTTAGTTTCTTGTATATAGTTTTGTATTCATTGTAAATTTTCATTGGGGTTTTTAGTTGTTATATTATTCCCCTCCCCCCACAGACAATGATTTGTATATATGGGGACTAGTTAGAATTTCATAGAGTCTCTGAGGAATTTTGGTGGATGTAGTAAGAATGGTATGTAATGGATGTGTCGTTTTGGTGAAAGGAACATTGTTTGTATGTTTGGGTCAGTGATTGCGGCTAGCTAAGTTTAAAAGTTAAGACAGAAGATGACCATCCTTGCCCCCTTTCCCCAATTTTTGGCCTTGTGCCACATTTGTACTTTTTGTATAATAAATAATTACAAGGAACCAGAAGTAATCCTCGAGGCGAGGGCTCTTTCTATCACGAATGTCGCTTGGCCCTCAAGCGTCTCTTACGGGCGAAGGATGGCCTCTCCGACGTCCAGCCGTTGTCCCGTAACGCATTATATCAGGTGTTAGTGAGGGGGAACGTTCAAGATGATCTGATTGACGAGCTCGGGCTGACGAAGCGGGAGGCTCGCTGCATATGGCCTTGGGCGCCCGGGTTGAAATGTCTCACCAACCCCGAGGCATCACTCACCTGGCTGGTGATTCGAGGGGCCCTCTGGGTCGCCAAAAGACTTCGCGCAGCGGGTTTGGCAAAGTCGCCAAACTGCGTGCGCTGCAGTGGGGAGGTGGAGACCATTGGTCACGCCTTCTTTCAATGTAGTGTCGTAGTTCCGTTGTGCAAGTTCGTTGAAGATCTCATGGTTCGCATGCTGCGCGGAAAGTTCTTTGTCCTCGAGGCCAGTTCCGTCTGTAGCAATATAGTACCGCCGTTGACTAAGGCTGAGCACTACGTGTTCCTTTGCTTACTGGGTGTTATGCGAGTCGTGATATGGACGACGCGACAGAAGGAATTTCATGGGGACGAGAAGTTTACCTCTTCCCAACTGATCTTGTTCTTTAAGCATCAGCTTAAAGTCAAGATCAGGACGGAAAGGAAGCGACTCCATCCATTGGAATTTAGCGAAAGGTGGGTGACTCTTGCGCGTCTCTGCAGAGTGAAAGGTGCTGACTTGGAGTGGCTGTTTGATGCCGGTTAGGCATTACGGATTTTGGGATTACTGGGGTGAACATTGGTAACCCCTCCCTTGTATAGGTTAGTTTAGGTCGGTCTTGTTTTAGTTACTTTTTCTTTTTTTTCCAGTTTAACTTAACTAGGGTATGTATGCTCATTGGACCCCCCTTTTATTTCTGACCCGATTTTTTTTTCTTTTGTTTAATTCCCCATCCCTCCCATCGTTAGGTGGTTAGTGATATCAGTTCTCTGGTGGGTGCGGGGCGCCTTTCGTTTCGAGTGTGTCTTTCGTATTTGTCGTTGTGTCTGATTGAGTGTGTGTTTGTAGCGAGTGCATGGATTGTATGAATATTTTATATTTTTTTTTTCAAGTCCCGCATTGATTTCGTCCAGTTAACTGATGTTTCTACCACAGTTAGGGCTGTGGATGTTTTACTACTAACAAAAAAAAGTTTTGTTTAGTTTCTTGTATATAGTTTTGTATTCATTGTAAATTTTCTTTGGGGTTTTTAGTTGTTATTTTATTCCCCTCCCCCCACAGACAATGATTTGTATATATGGGGACTAGTTAGAATATCATAGAGTCTCTGAGGAATTTTGGTGGATGTAGTAAGAATGGTATGTAATGGATGTGTCGTTTTGGTGAAAGGAACATTGTTTGTATGTTTGGGTCAGTGATTGCGGCTAGCTAAGTTTAAAAGTTAAGACAGAAGATGACCATCCTTGCCCCCTTTCCCCAATTTTTGGCCTTGTGCCACATTTGTACTTTTTGTATAATAAATATTTACAAGGAACCAGAAGTAATCCTCGAGGCGAGGGCTCTTTCTATCACGAATGTCGCTTGGCCCTCAAGCGTCTCTTACGGGCGAAGGATGGCCTCTCCGACGTCCAGCCGTTGTCCCGTAACGCATTATATCAGGTGTTAGTGAGGGGGAACGTTCAAGATGATCTGATTGACGAGCTCGGGCTGACGAAGCGGGAGGCTCGCTGCATATGGCCTTGGGCGCCCGGGTTGAAATGTCTCACTAACCCCGAGGCATCACTCACCTGGCTGGTGATTCGAGGGGCCCTCTGGGTCGCCAAAAGACTTCGCGCAGCGGGTTTGGCAAAGTCGCCAAACTGCGTGCGCTGCAGTGGGGAGGTGGAGACCATTGGTCACGCCTTCTTTCAATGTAGTGTCGTAGTTCCGTTGTGCAAGTTCGTTGAAGATCTCATGGTTCGCATGCTGTGCGGAAAGTTCTTTGTCCTCGAGGCCAGTTCCGTCTGTAGCAATATAGTACCGCCGTTGACTAAGGCTGAGCACTACGTGTTCCTTTGCTTACTGGGTGTTATGCGAGTCGTGATATGGACGACGCGACAGAAGGAATTTCATGGGGACGAGAAGTTTACCTCTTCCCAACTGATCTTGTTCTTTAAGCATCAGCTTAAAGTCAAGATCAGGACGGAAAGGAAGCGACTCCATCCATTGGAATTTAGCGAAAGGTGGGTGACTCTTGCACGTCTCTGCAGAGTGAAAGGTGCTGACTTGGAGTGGCTGTTTGATGCCGGTTAGGCATTAAGGATTTTGGGATTACTGGGGTGAACATTGGTAACCCCTCCCTTGTATAGCTTAGTTTAGGTCGGTCTTGTTTTAGTTACCTTTTTCTTTTTTTTTCTTTCCAGTTTAACTTAGCTAGGGTATGTATGCTCATTGGACCCCCCCTTTTATTTCTGACCCGATTTTTTTTCTTTTGTTTAATTCCCCATCCCTCCCATCGTTAGGTGGTTAGTGATATCAGTTCTCTGGTGGGTGCGGGGCGCTTTTCGTTTCGAGTGTGTCTTTCGTATTTGTCGTTGTGTCTGATTGAGTGTGTGTTTGTAGCGAGTGCATGGATTGTATGAATGTTTTATATATTTTTTTCAAGCCCCGCATTGATTTCGTCCAGTTAACTGATGTTTCTACCACAGTTAGGGTTGTGGGGGGTTTTACTACTAACAAAAAAAAAGTTTTGTTTAGTTTCTTGTATATAGTTTTGTATTCATTGTAAATTTTCATTGGGGTTTTTAGTTGTTATATTATTCCCCTCCCCCCACAGACAATGATTTGTATATATGGGGACTAGTTAGAATTTCATAGAGTCTCTGAGGAATTTTGGTGGATGTAGTAAGAATGGTATGTAATGGATGTGTCGTTTTGGTGAAAGGAACATTGTATGTTTGGGTCAGTGATTGCGGCTAGCTAAGTTTAAAAGTTAAGACAGAAGATGACCATCCTTGCCCCCTTTCCCCAATTTTTGGCCTTGTGCCACATTTGTACTTTTTGTATAATAAATAATTACAAGGAACCAGAAGTAATCCTCGAGGCGAGGGCTCTTTCTATCACGAATGTCGCTTGGCCCTCAAGCGTCTCTTACGGGCGAAGGATGGCCTCTCCGACGTCCAGCCGTTGTCCCGTAACGCATTATATCAGGTGTTAGTGAGGGGGAACGTTCAAGATGATCTGATTGACGAGCTCGGGCTGACGAAGCGGGAGGCTCGCTGCATATGGCCTTGGGCGCCCGGGTTGAAATGTCTCACCAACCCCGAGGCATCACTCACCTGGCTGGTGATTCGAGGGGCCCTCTGGGTCGCCAAAAGACTTCGCGCAGCGGGTTTGGCAAAGTCGCCAAACTGCGTGCGCTGCAGTGGGGAGGTGGAGACCATTGGTCACGCCTTCTTTCAATGTAGTGTCGTAGTTCCGTTGTGCAAGTTCGTTGAAGATCTCATGGTTCGCATGCTGCGCGGAAAGTTCTTTGTCCTCGAGGCCAGTTCCGTCTGTAGCAATATAATACCGCCGTTGACTAAGGCTGAGCACTACGTGTTCCTTTGCTTACTGGGTGTTATGCGAGTCGTGATATGGACGACGCGACAGAAGGAATTTCATGGGGACGAGAAGTTTACCTCTTCCCAACTGATCTTGTTCTTTAAGCATCAGCTTAAAGTCAAGATCAGGACGGAAAGGAAGCGACTCCATCCATTGGAATTTAGCGAAAGGTGGGTGACTCTTGCGCGTCTCTGCAGAGTGAAAGGTGCTGACTTGGAGTGGCTGTTTGATGCCGGTTAGGCATTAAGGATTTTGGGATTACTGGGGTGAACATTGGTAACCCCTCCCTTGTATAGGTTAGTTTAGGTCGGTCTTGTTTTAGTTACTTTTTTCTTTTTTTTCCAGTTTAACTTAGCTACGGTATGTATGCTCATTGGACCCCCCTTTTATTTCTGACCCGATTTTTTTTTCTTTTGTTTAATTCCCCATCCCTCCCATCGTTAGGTGGTTAGTGATATCTGTTCTCTGGTGGGTGCGGGGCGCCTTTCGTTTCGAGTGTGTCTTTCGTATTTGTCGTTGTGTCTGATTGAGTGTGTGTTTGTAGCGAGTGCATGGATTGTATGAATGTTTTATATATTTTTTTCAAGTCCCGCATTGATTTCGTCCAGTTAACTGATGTTTCAACCACAGTTAGGGCTGTGGGGGGTTTTACTACTAACAAAAAAAAAAGTTTTGTTTAGTTACTTGTATATAGTTTTGTATTCATTGTAAATTTTCATTGGGGTTTTTAGTTGTTATTTTATTCCCCTCCCCCCATAGACAATGATTTGTATATATGGGGACTAGTTAGAATTTCATAGAGTCTCTGAGGAATTTTGGTGGATGTAGTAAGAATGGTATGTAATGGATGTGTCGTTTTGGTGAAAGGAACATTGTTTGTATGTTTGGGTCAGTGATTGCGGCTAGCTAAGTTTAAAAGTTAAGACAGAAGATGACCATCCTTGCCCCCTTTCCCCAATTTTTGGCCTTGTGCCACATTTTTACTTTTTGTATAATAAATAATTACAAGGAAACAGAAGGTTTTTTCTTCTTTTTTCTTGTTCGACCGTGTTAGACATATTTCTGTCTGTCACTGGATTATTTACATTGTACTTTTTGACTGCCTAAATTTAGTTAAGTTTTTGATTTATTTTACCGTTTATTTAACGTTATTTTTTGACTTTCTGTTAAATTTTTCAGTTTTCTAACGTTCTTTTTTCTTGACATTTTTGTTTAAATTTTTGATTTTTTCCGTTTCAGTTCCATACCCTCTTTTATTTACAGTTACTGCATTTTTTGCTTTTATTTATTCCTTTTTTATTTAACGTTTTCATTTTCTTGTACGTTTTATTTTTCATTTTTTTTAAATCTATTTTCTTTCCGTGCCCTCACCCCGGAGTTTATCTGTTTATTTTTCGTTTTTACGTTTCTCGTTCGACCTTTTTTTTTTTCTTTGTTTATTTATTACGTGTTAATTATTTCTGTGTTTTTCTTTTAAATATCCGTTATAGTTTTGCGTTTTATTGGTTAAATACGTGTGTATAATATTTGTTTGTAAATTTTGTGTTTAATTTGTAAATTCCTGTGCTTTTATTTACTTATTTAACGTTTTTGTTTTTGGGTTGACCGTTTATTTATCGGCAGCCATATTGTAAATTGTCACGTTTTTAGTTTCGTATTTTATTTTGTATAGCGTTTTAATTTTCCTTTTATAATTTTTCTTTTTTTATTGTGTAATTTGTTGCTTTCTTGTCTGTAGTTCTTTTAATTTTTTGTTCTTTCTTCGTTTTTTGTGAACTTTGTTGACGTTTTCTCGTCTGTCTTACGTCTATTTGTTTTGCGTTTTTGTTTAATTGTTTAAATTTGTTAGGCGAATTTTTTTTCGTCTTTTTTAATTTTTTATACGTCCTTTTGTCCTTTTTTGTCTTTGTCTATTTAAGTTGTTGTTTCGCTGATAAACGAAATCTTTATTTACTTTTTACCCTCCCCCTTTTTTTTTTTTTTTTTTTCCCCTCCCTCCCCCCGTGAACTTTAAACTTCCTTTTCGCCTATGGGCCACATTTATTACCCCTCACCCTACTTGTAAAAATGGATAAAAAAGGAAAAAAAAGAATTCCGTCTTTCGTAATGAAAAAGAAGAAAGCGGTAATGGCCAATTTTAAAAAATCGGTCAGAAAACATGTGTTCTTAATGAAAAAGGACCCACCTGATAAAGATAGCATGGAAGAATACCCAGAGTTATCAAAGATTCCAACAAACAAAGAAATGATAGAGGCATTAAAAAAAGCTTCTAATTCTTCGGTGGCCGAAAAGAGCCACAATGAAGAAGCTGGAAACAGCACAAGTGAAGATGCAGAAGCCGAGGAGTCGCCCTCTTGTTGGAAGTCCCACCCGAAAGTTGTGATCAATATAGCGGAGTTCATGGAGCGATCCAGGAGTTACGCTCACCTTGTCGTAGAAGGTGGTCTCTTGGAGGACCCCACTGAACTGAAGAAGATTGACAAAAAATAGTGTCGGTCTTTGTCGTCAACAAGCGTACGCGCAAAATTTTTCGCTCGACTAAAGACACAGTGGTGAAATCCCTGCAGTCCCTGGGGTTTAGCCCTCTAAGAATCGTAAAGGGAGCTAAATTCTTCATGTGGGACGTATTGCTGCCCACCGCGGAAGATTGTGTAAGGGCCACAACAAGAGACCTTATAACGAAGGACCTCATCTTGAGGACTGAATATGAAGGCAAGAGAAGGACCAGGGTGGCGATATACGTGGTCCCTCCTCGGATTATCGGGGAACACCTGGCGGCATTCTTGTCGCAGTATGGCGACATACTGGGTGCCACTTGCGATAGCTTGACCGGGGGATGGAGCTTCGAGATTATGTTGAATGAAAAGGCCTTCCGCTCCATCCCCAACTGTCTGGATGTTGGACGCCTGAAGCTGCCGGTCATTGTGACCGGTCGCAAGCCAGTATGTTGGAAGTGCGGAGAGACTGGTCACCTCTCCTCTTCCTGCCCAGAGAAGAAGGCCTCTGGGAGTCAGGCTCCGGTTGACCAAAATACCCCTCTGACCGCGTCTTTAGAATCCGCCACGCCTGTAATGGGCATGCCAGCTTCCAGGACGGATGGAGTAAAACCTCCGGTTGGGTCTACTTCAAAGCCCCCATTCTCCAAAGAGCTTTTTCCTGCTGCTGATAGTGCAGTTGTGGAGAGGGGAGAGGGGGAATGGCAGGTTGCTGGTAGGGTTAGAGGGAAGCGCCAGACAGCGGGTCCTCAGTCTCCTGAAGCCCACGGGACGAATGGCACTAACAGTCCCACTCCCTCTGTCAACAGTAAGGGCGACGCCCCGGTCTCTGGACCATCCTTAAGAGATCAACAGAGAAAGTACGATTCGGGGTTTGAGAAAACGGAGAAAATAAAATTACTAAAAGAGAAGCTGGAAAAACAAAAATCTACGCCACATCCGTCAACCCCTCACAATAGAGATCCCAGCCCTAAAAAGACCTCGCCTTTGAAAAAAGCATCATCTTCTACCAGTGAATCCCCACACACTTCAACCCCTCTCAGTATAGAACCCAGCCCCAAAAAATCCTCCCCTTCGAAAAAGGCAACTCCCTCTACATCTTCTGCCCATCAATCCCCACGCCCTTCAAATACTCCCAGTAGGAAATCAAGTCCTAAAAAGACCTCCCCAGCGAAAAAGGACATTCCCTCCACAACTTCCGCCCTAAATTCTCAGCCCGCATCCCCTCTTAGTAGGGATCCTAGCCCTTTAAGGCAAATTTCACAGCAAACTTCCCCTTCTAAAACTTCTGAGGTTCCCCCACCCACCAACAAAAGGCAAAGGAGTCCCACTCAAGACTCAAAAGAGAAAAAAAAGAAACATAAAAATATGTTCAACACAGGAGAGGAGGTGTGTTACATTTCTCCAGCCCAAGCGGAAAAAGCGAGAGACTATGGGAACCGCATCACCAATTAAAAATACCTCCTCTCTATAAAACAATTTGCGGACAAAGACATTGAGGACCCAAAAAACTTCCCAGATGCCCAAAGAGTCTTAACAGTAATAAGAATTGGGACGGGGGCTAGACTCATTTGGGCTATGTTGGACGAGGCAATTGCATCCTTCAAAATGTCCCCGCCTATTGCTATTGTCGAAAATGACAAGCTGAAGAAATTGAAGCAATTTTCTGCCGAGAGGGTCCCTGTTTTAGTTCACCCCTGCCTATATAGAGCACTAAAGTTGACCTTCCCATGGGATATAGGCGGTCTCTCGCAAGACGGCTCCGTCAACAGTGAGATGGGCCACGGGTCGATGGGAGAGGCTGTCGGTATCCTCACCCGACAATGTTCAAATCAGCGTCTCAACCCTAATTAGGTATTTCAATGGCTCTCTGGTTAGCAAGTCTAAATGTCCGGGGCCTGAGGTCGGAGTCTCGAAGGGCGAGGCTCGATCGCGATCTTCAGCGCCTCGGTGTGGATGTATGTTGCGTGCAGGAGACCCGTTTCTTATCTCGCGATTATGAAGACATTCTGTCTAAGAGGTTCGTCCTCTATTCAGCATGTTTTGATGGACGCTCGAGGGGTGTTTCCTGGCTGGTGAGCAAGTCTCTGGTTGCGGTGTGTGCTCTTGTCTTCGCGGATCCGACGGGCAGGCTTTGCGTGCTGGATATTACCATAAAGGAGAAAGCTCTTCGTCTCATTGGGGTTTATGCGCCCAATGACCACACTCAGCAGCCTGGTTTGTTTCGGCAGATCGAGCCGTTTTTGAGGACTTCTCGTTCGGTAGTTTTAGCGGGTGATTGGAATGCCGTCTTTGATCCCGATATAGATCGCATAGGGCAAAAACCGGGTACTAACAATCCGGAAGTGAAATCGTTTCGGGCCTTTATCGACGGGTTTGATCTCGTCGATAAGTATCGAAATGAGCACCCCCGGGAGGTAGCGTGGACTTGGACTAGGGGCGGCAGCTCGGACACGGTGGTTAGCGCAAGCTACATCTACCGAGTTCTAGTTAAGAGAGTCGAAGTAGGGCTCTTAGAATGTCCAAGTTTCCATTATATAGTTTACTCGGATCATAGGCTTGTCCGGTTCGGGTAAACTTAGCTAAGCCTAGGGTTAGGATGGCTGGTTATCACATTGCCGGACAAGCGGACTGTGACTACAGACGCGGGCATTTGTGAGGCTTTTCGTGATTACTTTCAGGAACTTTTTTCCAGGGAGCCCGGTCTGAGCCCTGCTCGGTTCGATGCCTATTTAGCCGACTTTCCCCGCCTTAAGGCGGCTGAAGCGGCTGGGTGCGAGGGGCCCATAACAGAGTCTGAGATCTGGGATGCGCTGAAGCAGGTTGGCCTGGACAAGACTCCGGGATTAGATGGTCTTCCCTACGAAATGTACTTGAGGCAGTGGCCCGTCTTTGTCCCTCTGCTGGCACTGATTTTCAACAACTGGATGAGGCAGGGGTCTATTCCTCAACGCTTCACCAGGGGTGTGATCAAGTTGCTTCGCAAGAAGAAAGACGGTGGGGATGGGGTAGATAATTATCGGCCTTTGACGATGTTAAATACAGAGTTGAAGATTTTAGCCAAGGTCTTAGCTGACCGTTTGCAGGTTGTCCTCTCTAGTCTGATTGGCCCCGAGCAGACTTGTGCTGTGAAGGGCAGGACTATTCAGGACAACCTTCATTTGGTACGCTTTATCATCGAGAAATTCGACAGTGATGCCGCGCTGATCAATTTAGATGAGTCCAAGGCTTTCGATAGGGTTGACCATCGATTTTTGGAGGCTGTCCTTTCGGCCGCCGGTTTCGGGCCGGACTTTCGCACTTGGATCCGACTGCTGTATGCGTCCCCCGGTGCGCCGGTGGAAGTGAATGGGGTAAGATCGAAGCCTTTCATTTTGTCTCGCTCCATTCGTCAGGGTTGTCCGCTGTCTCCATTGCTTTACGCTGTTGCGCTGGAGCCTTTCCTGCGTAAGTTGAAGACGAATCCGGTCCTTCGCGGAATTTCCTTACCTCATGCTACCACCTCGGCCAGGTACTCCGCCTATGCTGATGACGTTTCGGTTCTGGTGTCGAGTAGGGCCGAAATTAACGAAGTCGGCAAAGAAATCAGGGGTTATGAGATGGTGACGGGGGCCAGGATCAACCGCGATAAGTCTGTTGGCTTGCGGTTGGGTTCGTGGAGGGGAGTTTCTCTTCCCGGACCTTTCCTCTGGACGGACGGGCCGGTCAAGATACTCGGCGTCTGGTTCGGTCCCGACCTCTTGTTGGAAATGAATTGGTCGGAGGTGCAAGAGAAGGCCGGGCTCGCAGTTCGTCTGTGGACTCGGAGGAATCTTTCCTTGAAGGGGAGGGCGGAAGTATGTGGCTCGCACATCTACCCGATTCTCCTTTACCGACTCTCCGTGCTTCCACTCCCGTCTAACACTTTATTGGCGTTAGTAAGGCTCCTGTTCTCCTTCTTGTGGGGAGGCAGGGCCGCCATGGTTAGTCGCGAGATCTGTTACCTCCATCCCTCTGATGGCGGTCTAGGGGTGCCTTGCGTTGAGACTCGTCGACATACGCTTCGCATTACTTATCTAGACCGGATGTGTATGCAACTGGATGAGAACGGCGAATTCTGGAAGGAAGACGCCCATAAACATTTTCAATCCTTGAGAAATGTGCGCTCGTGTGAGGAGGAGGTCGGCCGTAATCCTCGAGGCGAGGGCTCTTTCTATCACGAATGTCGCTTGGCCCTCAAGCGTCTCTTACGGGCGAAGGATGGCCTCTCCGACGTCCAGCCGTTGTCCCGTAACGCATTATATCAGGTGTTAGTGAGGGGGAACGTTCAAGATGATCTGATTGACGAGCTCGGGCTGACGAAGCGGGAGGCTCGCTGCATATGGCCTTGGGCGCCCGGGTTGAAATGTCTCACCAACCCCGAGGCATCACTCACCTGGCTGGTGATTCGAGGGGCCCTCTGGGTCGCCAAAAGACTTCGCGCAGCGGGTTTGGCAAAGTCGCCAAACTGCGTGCGCTGCAGTGGGGAGGTGGAGACCATTGGTCACGCCTTCTTTCAATGTAGTGTCGTAGTTCCGTTGTGCAAGTTCGTTGAAGATCTCATGGTTCGCATGCTGCGCGGAGAGTTCTTTGTCCTCGAGGCCAGTTCCGTCTGTAGCAATATAGTACCGCCGTTGCCTAAGGCTGAGCACTACGTGTTCCTTTGCTTACTGGGTGTTATGCGAGTCGTGATATGGACGACGCGACAGAAGGAATTTCATGGGGACGAGAAGTTTACCTCTTCCCAACTGATCTTGTTCTTTAAGCATCAGCTTAAAGTCAAGATCAGGACGGAATGGAAGCGACTCCATCCATTGGAATTTAGCGAAAGGTGGGTGACTCTTGCGCGTCTCTGCAGAGTGAAAGGTGCTGACTTGGAGTGGCTGTTTGATGCCGGTTAGGCATTAAGGATTTTGGGATTACTGGGGTGAACATTGGTAACCCCTCCCTTGTATAGGTTAGTTTAGGTCGGTCTTGTTTTAGTTACTTTTTTCTTTTTTTTCCAGTTTAACATAGCTAGGGTATGTATGCTCATTGGACACCCTTTTATTTCTGACCCGATTTTTTTTTTCTTTTGTTTAATTCCCCATCCCTCCCATCGTTAGGTGGTTAGTGATATCAGTTCTCTGGTGGGTGCGGGGCGCCTTTCGTTTCGAGTGTATCTTTCGTATTTGTCGTTGTGTCTGATTGAGTGTGTGTTTGTAGCGAGTGCATGGATTGTATGAATGTTTTATATATTTTTTTCAAGTCCCGCATTGATTTCGTCCAGTTAACTGATGTTTCTACCACAGTCAGGGCTGTGGGGGGTTTACTACTAACAAAAGTTTTGTTTAGTTTCTTGTATATAGTTTTGTATTCATTGTAAATATTCATTGGGGTTTTTTAGATGTTATTTTATTCCCCTCCCCCCACAGACAATGTTTTGTATATATGGGGACTAGTTAGAACTTCATAGAGTCTCTGAGGAATTTTGGTGGATGTAGTAAGAATGGTATGTAATGGATGTGTCGTTTTGGTGAAAGGAACATTGTTTGTATGTTTGGGTCAGTGATTGCGGCTAGCTAAGTTTAAAGTTAAGACAGAAGATGACCATCCTTGCCCCCTTTCCCCAATTTTTGGCCTTGTGCCACATTTGTACTTTTTGTACAATAAATAATTACAAGGAACCAGAAGGCTTTTTCTTCTTTTTTCTTGTTCGACCGTGTTAGACATATTTCTGTCTGTCACTGGATGATTATTTACATTGTACTTTTTGACTGCCTAAATTTAGTTAAGTTTTTGATTTATTTTACCGTTATTTTTTGACTTTCTGTTAAATTTTTCAGTTTTCTAACGTTCTTTTTTCTTGACATTTTTGTTTAAATTTTTGATTTTTTCCGTTTCAGTTCCATACCCTCTTTTATTTACAGTTACTGTATTTTTTGCTTTTATTTATTCCTTTTTATTTAATCTTTTCATTTTCTTGTACGTTTTATTTTTCATTTTTTAAATCTATTTTCTTTCCGTACCCTCACCCCGGAGTTTATCTGTTTATTTTTCGTTTTTACGTTTCTCGTTCGACCTTTTTTTTCTTTGTTTATTTATTACGTGTTAATTATTTCTGTGTTTTTCTTTTAAATATCCGTTATAGTTTTGCCTTTTATTGGTTAAATACGTGTGTATAATATTTGTTTGTAAATTTTGTGTTTAATTTGTAAATTTCTGTGTTTTTATTTACTTATTTAACGTTTTTGTTTTTGGGTTGACCGGTTTTTATCGGCAGCCATATTGTAAATTGTCACGTTTTTAGTTTCGTATTTTATTTTGTATAGCGTTTTCTCTTAATTTTCCTTATATAATTTTTCTTTTTTTTATTGTGTAATTTGTCGCTTTCTTGTCTGTAGTACTTTTAATTTTTTTGTGAACTTTGTTCACGGTTTCTCGTCTGTCTTACGTCTATTTGTTTTGCGTTTTTGTTTAATTGTTTGAATTTGTCAATTGCTTAGGCGAAACTTTTTTTCGTCTTGTATTTTTTTATACGTCCTTTTATCTTTTTTTTGTCGGTCTATTTAAATTTGTTTCGCTGATAAGCGAAACTTTATTTGTATACTTATTTATTTATTTACTTTTACCCTCCCCTAAAATTTTTTTTTCGGCCTTCTGTTTACTAGTTTAAATTTGTTGTATTGCTTTTATTTTACTTTTTACCCCCACTTCTTTACCCCTCTTTTTTTTTCTATCACTCCCCCTTCCCTTTTCTCCTTCCAACCCTCCCCTTCCATTTACTTCTTTTAAAAATGGATAAAAAAACAAAATATGTGCCGTCTTTCCTGATTAAAAAAAAGAAACCGGTAATTCCGGATTTTAAAAAAACTACAAAGAAACATTTATTCTCCATAAAAAAAAAACTCCTGATAAAAATGATACGGAGGAGTACCCTTTCCTAGTTCCCTCGAACGAAGAAATGATTGATACTCTTAAAAAAGCTGCGGAGACCTCAGAGTCTCAAAAGATTGAAAATACGAAAGCTGAGAATGACGAAAACGAACCAAAGAAAAATTTGGAAAGCAAGAAAGCTGAAAATAGCGGAGATGAACAAAAGAAAGATAAGAACACAGAGGCCGGGGAATTGCCCTCTTGATGGTCGACCCCACCGAGTTGTATAATCAATGTTGCGGAGTTCCTGGAGCGAGCCAAGAGTTACGCTCACCTTGTCGTGGAAGGTGGACTCTTGGAAGACGTCCAGGAATTACAAAAGATTGAAAAAAGAATTGTGTCGGTCTTTGTCGTGGACAAGCGTTCGCGCAAAATTTGTCGCTCGACAAAAGACACAGTGTTAAAGTCACTGGAGTCCCTGGGGTTCAAGCCCCTTAGAATTGTTAAGGGAAAGAAATTTTTCATGTGGGACGTATTGCTACCCACTGCAGAAGATTGTGTCGCAGCATCAAGCCGGGACTTGATAACAAAAGATATAATCTTGCGCACGGAATACGAAGGGCGAAGGAGGACCAGTGTAGCAATATACGAGGTTACTCCTCAGTTTTTATCGCAGTATGGCGAGATCCTGGGTGCTTCTTGCGATAGCCTGAAAGGGGGATGGAGTTTCGACATAATGTTAAACGAGCAGGCCTTCCGCTCCATCCCCAACTGTCTGGTGGTAGGGTGTCTGAAGCTGCCGGTCATTGTGACGGGCCGTAGACCGGTATGTTGGAAGTGTGGAGAGACTGGTCACCTCTCCTCTTCCTGCCCAGAGAAGAAGGCCTCTGGAAGTCAGGCACCAGTCGACCAAGATCCCCCTCTGACCGCGTCGTTACCTTCCGCCTCGCCTGTAATGGGCTTGCCAGCTTCCGGGACCGGGTCGGATAAACCACCGGTTGGCACAAAGGCCACATTCCCCAAAGAGCCTTCGCCTGCAGCTAGTGCAGTTGTGGAGAAGGGGGAGGGGGAATGTCTGGTTGCTGGCAAGGCCAGAGGGAAGCGCCAGACAGCGGGGCCTCAGTCCAATGAAGCCCCAAGGGCAAAAGACACACACAGCCCCACTCCCACTGTCAACGTTAAGGGCGATACCCCGGCCTCTGAAGAGACGCTAAAGGAAAAACAGCGAAAATATGACCCTGGTTTCGCTAAAACGGAAAAAATAAAACAACTAAAAGAAAAACTGGACAAGCAGAGGCAAATGGAAACAAAGAAAACTACTTCCCCATCACCATCTACCTCGTCCCCACCTGTGACTCCAAAACATCGTTCCCCACAGAAACATACCACTCCTTCACCACCTCCCGTTAAAACTACTCCCCTCAGTAGAGATCCCAGCCCTTATAAACACAGATCATATTATACCTCTATGCACACTCCCAGTCCTTCCCCCATTAAAAGCCCTGAAATGCCTCCTCCCGCACCGAAAAGGCAGAGAAGTCCTTCCCAGGAAACTAAAGAAAGAAAAAAAAAAGCAGTAAAATGCATTTATAATACAGGGAAAGATACCTGTAGGATTTCCCCGGCCCAGGCTGAAAGGGCGAAAGATTACGGAAACAGGATTAAAGATCTCAAGTATCTGCTCTCAATAAGACAGTTCGGGGACAAAAATGTGGAAGTCCCGAACAATTTTCCCAATGCCCGGAGAGTGCTCACGGTAATAAGAACTGGAAGTGGGGCTCGGCAAGCATGGTCAATGTTGGAGGAGGCGATCAGTGTTTACAAAATGTCTCCTCCAATTGCTATCACAGAAAGTGATAAACTCAATCTTTTGAAAAAATCTTGTGCAGGGAGGGTCCCAATTTTAGTTCACCCCTCCCTTTACAGGGCTTTAAAACTGACTTTTCCCTGGGATATAGGCGGTCTCTCTCAAGACGGCTCCATCAACAATGAGATGGGCCACGGGTCGTTGGGAGAGGCGGTCGGTATCCTTACCCCGACCATGTTCAAACCAGTGTCTCAACCCTAATCAGGTCTAATAAGGGCTCTCTGGTTAGCAAGTCTGAATGTCCGGGGCCTGAGGTCGGAGTCTCGAAGGGCGAGACTCGATCGCGATCTTCAGCGCCTCGGGGTGGATGTATGTTGCGTGCAGGAGACCCGTTTCTTATCTCGCGATTATGAAGACATTCTGTCTAAGAGGTTCGTCCTCTATTCAGCATGTTTTGATGGACGCTCGAGGGGTGTTTCCTGGCTGGTGAGCAGGTCTCTGGATGCGGTGTGTGCTCTTGTCTTCGCGGATCCGGCGGGCAGGCTTTGCGTGCTGGATATTACCATAAAGGAGAAAGCTCTTCGTCTCATTGGGGTTTATGCGCCCAATGACCACACTCAGCAGCCTGGTTTGTTTCGGCAGATCGAGCCGTTTTTGAGGACTTCTCGTTCGGTAGTTTTAGCGGGTGATTGGAACGCCGTCCTTGATCCCGATATAGATCGCATAGGGCAAAAACCGGGTACTAACAATCCGGAAGTGAAATCGTTTCGGGCCTTCATCGACGGGTTTAATCTCGTCGATAGGTATCGAAATGAGCACCCCCGGGAGGTAGCGTGGACTTGGACTAGGGGCGGCAGCTCGGGTACGGTGGTCAGCGCAAGCTACATCGACCGAGTTCTAGTTAAGAGAGTCGAAGTAGGGCTCTTAGAATGTCCAAATTTCCATTATATAGTTTACTCGGATCATAGGCTTGTCCGGGTTCCGGTAAACTTAGGTAAGACTAGGGTTAGGATGGCTAGTTATTAGAAATTAAACTCATCATTATTTGGTGAGCAAGATTTCCGGGACCAGCTTTTACTAATGTTACAGCGGGAATTGTCGGGGGCTGTAGTTGGGAATAAGTGGTGGGGTGTTCTGAAATCCAAACTTAGGTCTTTTGCTGCTGATTATAGTCGACGACTCAACCTAGCTAGGTTAGCAGCGCAAAAGTCTCTAGAAGCCAAAGTAGATCGGGCGATCAAATCCCGTGATAGTGGGGACGTAGCCTTAGCTAAGGCGGAGCTGGCCTCCTTGCTTATCAAGAAGGATCAAGCTCTAGTAGTTAGGGCTAGGATAAAAAGAATGTCTTGCGAGGCGACGAATATGGCCGCTTCATTGCGTTTAGAGGAAGCTTGTAGGGCATCTAGTCGGCATATCGATCGCATCACATTGCCGGACAAGCGGACTGTGACTACAGACGCGGGCATTTGTGAGGCTTTTCGTGATTACTTTCAGGAACTTTTTACCAGGGAGCCCGGTCTGAGCCCTGCCCGGTTCGATGCCTATTTAGCCGACTTTCCCCGCCTGAAGGCGGCTGAAGCGGCTGGGTGCGAGGGGCCCATAACAGAGTCTGAGATCTGGGATGCGCTGAAGCAGGTTGGCCTGGACAAGACTCCGGGATTAGATGGTCTTCCCTACGAAATGTACTTGAGGCAGTCGCCCGTCTTTGTCCCTCTGCTGGCACTGATTTTCAACAACTGGATGAGGCAGGGGTCTATTCCTCAACGCTTCACCAGGGGTGTGATCAAGTTGCTTCGCAAGAAGAAAGACGGTGGGGATGGGGTAGATAATTATCGGCCTTTGACGATGTTAAATACAGAGTTGAAGATTTTAGCCAAGGTCTTAGCTGACCGTTTGCAGGTTGTCCTCTCTAGTCTGATTGGCCCCGAGCAGACTTGTGCTGTGAAGGGCAGGACAATTCAGGACAGCCTTCATTTGGTACGCTTGATCAACGAGAAAGTCGACAGTGATGCCGCGCTGATCAATTTAGATGAGTCCAAGGCTTTCGATAGGGTTGACCATCGCTTTCTGGAGGCTGTCCTTTCGGCCGCCGGTTTCGGGCCGCACTTTCGCACTTGGATCCGACTGCTGTATTCGTCCCCCGGTGCGCTGGTAGAAGTGAATGGGGTAAGATCGAAGCCTTTCATTTTGTCTCGCTCCATTCGTCAAGGTTGTCCGCTGTCTCCATTGCTTTACGTTCTTGCGTTGGAACCTTTCCTGCGTAAGTTGAAGACGAATCCGGTCCTTCGCGGAATTTCCTTACCTGGTGCTACCACCTCGGCCAGGTACTCCGCCTATGCTGATGACGTTTCGGTTCTGGTGTCGAGTAGGGCCGAAATTAACGAAGTCGGCAAAGAAATCTGGGGTTATGAGATGGTGACGGGGGGCAGGATCAACCGCGATAAGTCTGTTGGCTTGCGGTTGGGTTCGTGGAAGGGAGTTTCTCTTCCCGGCCCTTTCCTCTGGACGGACGGGCCGGTCAAGATACTCGGCGTCTGGTTCGGTCCCGACCTCTTGTTGGAAATGAATTGGTCGGAGGTGCAAGAGAAGGCCGGGCTCGCAGTTCGTCTGTGGACTCGGAGGAATCTTTCCTTGAAGGGGAGGGCGGAAGTATGTGGCTCGCACATCTACCCGATTCTCCTTTACCGACTCTCCGTGCTTCCACTCCCGTCTAACACTTTATTGGCGTTAGTAAGGCTCCTGTTCTCCTTCTTGTGGGGAGGCAGGGCCGCCATGGTTAGTCGCGAGATCTGTTACCTCCATCCCTCTGATGGCGGTCTAGGGGTACCTTGCGTTGAGACTCGTCGACATACGCTTCGCATTACTTATCTAGACCGGATGTGTATGCAACTGCATGAGAACGGCGAATTCTGGAAGGAAGACGCCCATAAACATTTTCAATCCTTGAGAAATGTGCGCTCGTGTGAGGAGGAGGTCGGCCGTAATCCTCGAGGCGAGTGCTCTTTCTATCACGAATGTCGCTTGGCACTCAAGCGTCTCTTACGGGCGAAGGATGGCCTCTCCGACGTCCAGCCGTTGTCCCGTAACGCATTATATCAGGTGTTAGTGAGGGGGAACGTTCAAGATGATCTGATTGACGAGCTCGGGCTGACGAAGCGGGAGGCTCGCTGCATATGGCCTTGGGCGCCCGGGTTGAAATGTCTCACTAACCCCGAGGCATCACTCACCTGGCTGGTGATTCGAGGGGCCCTCTGGGTCGCCAAAAGACTTCGCGCAGCGGGTTTGGCAAAGTCGCCAAACTGCGTGCGCTGCAGTGGGGAGGTGGAGACCATTGGTCACGCCTTCTTTCAATGTAGTGTCGTAGTTCCGTTGTGCAAGTTCGTTGAAGATCTCATGGTTCGCATGCTGCGCGGAAAGTTCTTTGTCCTCGAGGCCAGTTCCGTCTGTAGCAATATAGTACCGCCGTTGCCTAAGGCTGAGCACTACGTGTTCCTTTGCTTACTGGGTGTTATGCGAGTCGTGATATGGACGACGCGACAGAAGGAATTTCATGGGGACGAGAAGTTTACCCCTTCCCAACTGATCTTGTTCTTTAAGCATCAGCTTAAAGTCAAGATCAGGACGGAAAGGAAGCGACTCCATCCATTGGAATTTAGCGAAAGTTGGGTGAGTCTTGCGCGTCTCAACAGAGTGAAAGGTGCTGACTTGGAGTGGCTGTTTGATGCCGGTTAGGCTTTAAGGATTTGGGGATTGCTGGGGTGAACTTTGGTAACCCCTCCCATGTATAGGATAGTTTAGGTCGGTTTTGCTTTAGTTATTTCTTTTTCTTTTTTTTCCAGTTTAACTTAGCTAGGGTATGTATGCTCATTGGCCCACCTTTTATTTCTGACCCTATTTTTTTGTTCTTTTGTTTAATTCCCCATCCCTCCCATCGTTAGGTGGTTAGTGATATCAGTTCTCTGGTGGATGCGGGGCGCCTTTCGTTTCGAGTGTGTCTTTTGTATTTTTTGTTGTGTCTGAGTGAGTGTGTGTTTGTAGCGAGTGCACGGATTGTACGAATGTTTTATTTATTCTTTTTCAAGTCTTGCATCGATTTCGTCCAGTTAACTGATGTTTCTACCACAGTTAGGGCTGTGGGGGGTTTTACTACTAACAAAAAAGTTTTGTTTAGTTTCTTGTATATAGTTTTGTATTCATTGTAAATATTCATTTGGGTTTTTAGATGTTATTTTATTCCCCTCCCCCCACAGACAACGTATTGTATATATAGGGACTAGTTAGAACTTTATAGAGTCTCTGAGGAATTTTGGTGGATGTAGTAAGAATGGTATGTAATGGATGCGTTGTTTTGGTGAAAGGAACATTGTTTGTATGTTTGGGTCAGTGATTGCGGCTAGCTAAGTTTAAAGTTAAGACAGAAGATGACCATCCTTACCCCCTTTCCCCATTTTTTGGCCTTGTGCCACATTTGTACTTTAGTACAATAAATATTTACAAGGAACCAGAAGCATGGACTTGGACTAGGGGCGGCAGCTCGGATACGGTGGTTAGCGCAAGCTACATCGACCGAGTTCTTGTTAAGAGAGTCGAAGTAGGGCTCTTAGAATGTCCAAGTTTCCATTATATAGTTTACTCGGATCATAGGCTTGTCCGGGTTCGGGTAAACTTAGACCGGTCAAGAAAGATGCTGAGTACTACGAAGCTCAGCACAGCAAGTTTAAGGACTCCTTCCAAAATAATGAGTTCATCACGATACCAGAAGTCTGGGAGGCGGTCAAAACAAGAATTGTTTCCCTACTTACTTCGGACGTAAAAAGTCGTAAACTGGTGGGAGTAGGTAGGGAAGCGATGGAAGAGGTTCTTAAGACCCTCAAAATTAGTCCAAAAGTCCTGGAGAGAAAATCTAATGCCATTTGGGACATTCTACTTCCCACGGAGCAAGAAGCAAAGCTATTGGCGGGTAACGTATTATCCACCAAAAATTTAAGACTGCAGACAGAGTACATGGGTACTCGAAAGACGAAAATTACGGTCCATGGGGTGCCGGTGGACATCAGTGTAGACAGAATGGGGGCATTCTTCTCAAAGTTCGGCAAGGTGAATGAGGTGAGAGCAGTTCTCGGAAAATCAGGTATTGCAACCGGGGACATGGAGCTACAAGTTACCTTGACGCAAGGAAGCTTTGGTGAGGTCCCCAATGTCCTCACATGCCGTAAAAGAAGGATGCTGGTCGTAGTGGAGGGCCGGAAGCCGTGCTGTTGGTCATGCGGCACCCCGGGCCACATGGCTAAGGAGTGCCCCAACAAACTGCCGCAGCCTTCAGGAACTACAACAACAGCAGTAGCAGGAAAAGCAGTTGCAAAGGAAGCAGCGGTAACAGTACCGACAGAGGAAGGAAAAGGGGAAAAGGATCCTGAAGGTACCTGGAAGGAGGTGGTGAGAAGGAGGGCAAAAAATGTACCTCCCAAGAAAGAAGAGACTGCATCAAAGCAGCAACCGACGAAAAAGGGGCAAGAGGAGAGCCCTAAGGAGGCAGAAAGCCCGAGAAGGGTAGAAAGTGCCAAAAAGGATGCAAGCCCTAAAAAGGCAGAAAGTGCTGAAAGTGCTAAAAAGGCGGAAATTACAAGAAAGCTTGGAAACAGCAAAAATTTGGTAAACCCCAAAAAGGCTGAAAAACCAGAGGGGGAGAAACAAGTAGCTCAAACCAAAAAGAGTCAGCATAAACAACAGCAGGAGCAACAAGAGGAGAAGCAAGAAAAGGAGATGGAGGTCGAGGTTATGCCTCCACCTCGAACTTCTTCCTTAAAAAGAAGTAGAGAGGAGAAGAGGAGGGGGAGATGCAAACACCAAAGCACTCTGAACGCAGTAAAGTAGAAGAGAGCAGAGACAAAGTCAGGTTCCTGTCTGTCCCGGCGGACCGGAAGGAAAACATGCGAACGCCTAAATCAAGAAGTACTTCTTCGTCCCCTGTCCTGGTTCTATCCCCCGCTCCCTCCAATTCTCCCCTCAGCCCATCTGACACATCCACCTCTTCCCCTCCCCACCGTTCCAGGGGTAAGAAGAAAAAAAAACTGTTTGCGGGACCAGAGGACATTTGTCGAGTAAACAAGGAAGAATAAGACCTTGTCCAGCCAAAAAAGAGCCCAACTGGGGCTCTTGTATAAGCTGGAGTGTGTGAAAGAAAAGTCTGTGGAAGACCCGCGAAATTTCCCGGATGCCCCGGGGGTTCTTACCTGTGTGAGACACGGAGACATACCTAAAAGTCTGGGGGCATATCTCGGAAGCAAAGGACAATTTCCCAAAAATAAGGATGGTTGAGATGGACTCACCCTACTTAAAGAAGCTAAGGCAGTATTGTGCTGGGAGGGTCCCGGTTATTCTCCATCCCTCCTTATATAGGTGTTTAAAACTTACCTATCCTTCGGACGTCGGCGGGATTGTCCTGGAAGGACGAATGACGTCAGAGCTTGGTGTAGGGAGCCTGGGACAATCCGTCGGGGTCCTTACCGCTGCAGATTTCCGCCCCGTATGTGAATAGGTTAAATCTGTCTTTTATATTTTACAGGACTTAGAAGATGGCAATGAAGATAGCTACTTTGAATGTGAGGAGCTTAAGGGATCGGGGTAAGGCTGCCAGCCTGCTCCGTGACCTTCTGTCCCTGGATGTGGATGTCGCCGCGATAGAAGAGACCCACTTTGTTTGCAGTTCCGATGCGTGTGTGCTGGAGGATGACTTTGTCGTTTATTCAGCATATGGGGACCGTTATGCCAGAGAAGTTTCTTTGCTTGTCAGGCGTACTCTTGATGCGAAGGTGGACCTTGTGCATACCGATGCCGAGGGCCGGTTGATCGTGGCCGATATTGCCGTGAAAAGTGGTTCGTTCCGAGTCGTTGCGGTTTATGCGCCCAACGACCGGGAGGAGCGGGTCTCGTTTTTTCGGCGGTTGGGGCCGTTCCTAGTGGATTCAACGCGCCTAGTTTTAATGGTGGACTGGAATGCCATCCTGGACCCCAAGTTAGACAGGGGGCGGGGAGCTAGCGGGAGAAGGGGCGATCGCAGCCTGGTTGATCTGATCGACGATTATGGTCTCGTCGATAGATACCGGGTCGATCATCCCGGGGGGAAAATGTGGACGTGGGCTCTTAATTGGCCTTTTGACAAGGTAGTTAGAATGTTAGTTAGAAGAGCCGACATAGATCTACTAGATTGCCCTACGTTCCACTGGGTAGGCTATTTGGACCACAAACTCGTTTGTGCCCGGGTGGCCTTAGACAATAGGCCTAGAATGGCTGGGTACTGGAAGTTCAATCTGTCCTTACTGGACAGGGAGGACTTCCGGGAACAGCTAATTAAACTAGTGCAGCGGGAGCTAGTGGGGGCGGTTATCGGGAATAGGTGGTGGGAAAACCTTAAATGTAGGATTAGGTCCTTCACCACTGATTTCAGCAAACGGCTCGCTCTAGATAAAGCTGATAAGGTGAGAACACTTAAGTCTAGTTATTCCCGGGCGGTGGCTGGGGGGATCCCCTAGAGATAGCCTTAGCTAAGGAGGCCCTGGATCGTTCGAATAGCGAGCGGTACATGGGCCAGGTAATTAGACATAAGTTAAGCAAGATGTCTTCCGAAGCTGTGAATTTGGGCGCAGATCTGCGCAGGGAAGAGGTCGGTCGAGGTGGCGATCGTTACATTCGTGAGGTCATATCCCCGGAGGGGCGTACTCTTCGGGCGACTGATGACATGTGCGAGGCGTTTCGGCGCTATTTCGAGAGCCGGTTTACCAAGGAGCCTGGTCTCTGTGAGGAGGAGTTTCGCAGCTATTTGGCTGACTTTCCTCGGCTTTCGCCGACTGAAGCGGCTAGCTGCGAGGGAGAGATCACGGAGGGCGAAGTCTACGCGGTATTGAAGAAGGTCGGCAGAGTCAAGTCGCCCGGTCTGGATGGTTTGCCCTATTAATTGTACTTGAGGCTGTCGCACATCGTTGTTCCGATTTTGACTGCAGTGTTCAACAACTGGTTTCGGTCGGGGTCCATCCCCAACCGGATCACCAGGGGCGTGATCACTCTGTTGAAAAAGGGCAAAGGTGGTGGGGGAAGCTAGATGATTACAGGCCCATAACTCTGCTAAACACAGAGTTAAAGATTATGGCCAAGATCCTGCAGGAGCGTTTGCAGTCAGTTGCCGAGTCTCTGTTGGGACCTGAGCAGACTTGTTCTCTGAGGGGCCGAACAATTCAGAGCAACCTGCATCTGATCCGCACGATCATAGAGGATGTAAAAGACGACGAAGAAGCCGCGCTGATCAATTTGGATCAGTCCAAGGCATTTGATAGGGTCGACCATCGCTACCTTTCTACTGTCCTGCAGGCCGCTGGATTCGCACCCAACTTCTGCCGCTGGATTAGCCTCCTGTATCGCTCCCCCAGTGCTGTGGTACAGGTGAACGGAAGGTTGTCAGACGCGTTCGTGCTGTCTAGGTCGGTTCGTCAGGGTTGTCCGCTGTCGCCTCTCCTTTATGCTTTGGCGTTGGAGCCTCTCCTTCGCCGGCTGAAGGACGAGACTGGCAGTCCGGCCCTACGTGGAATCGCCGTTCCTGGAGGGTCTCGAGCCAGGGTTTCCGCGTACGCCGATGACGTATCTGCTTTCGTGTCGCCCCATTGAGACGGTACAGAAGGCGCTTGATTGGTACGAGAAGGTGACAGGGGCCAAGATAAACCGCGACAAGTCGTCCGGCTTGCGGTTAGGTGCCTGGAAGGCGGTCGCTCTTCCGGGCCGCTTCGGTTGGACGGACGGTCCTGTCCGCATTCTTGGAGTGTGGTTCGGGCCTGACCTCCAGCTGGAGAAGAATTGGTCTGAAGTACTTGCAAAGGTCGGTTTTGCCGGTCAGACTTGGAATCGACGGCGGTTGTCCGTGAAAGGCAGGGCGGAGGTGTGTGCTACATACATTTTCCCCCTGATTCTTTATCGATTGTCAGTACTTCCTCTCTGTGAGACCCATCGGAAGGCGCTCGAGCGATCGCTATCCTCCATTTTATGGAGGGGACGCGTGAACAGGGTCGTCAGACGAGTCTGCATTAAACGTCCGTGTCATGGGGGGGCTGGGAATGCCGCATCTGTTGAGTCACATCCGTGCCTCTAGGTTGGCTTTCCTACGCCGCGCATTGACTGGAAGAAATCCGATTCTGGAGGGGATTGTTAGGGACGCCTTCCCTAGCCTTAGCATCAGTCCCCCCATCTCGAGGGCTGAGCGCCGTCGTAAACCCCGGGACGAGTCGGATTTTCTTCGCGAGTGTCGGTCGGGCTGGAGGGCCATTCCCTGGTCCAGTGACCTTTCACGGCCTAGGAAGGTCTTCTATCGTGGTTTAGTGGAGGGACCCGCGAAGGATTCCCTACGAGATACGCTCGGCTTGTCGGACGAGGAGTATCGCTCCTACTGGTCTTCGGCGCCAGCGGCGGATTACCTCAGTAACCCTGAGTTTTCGCTTAACTGGCGATTGGCTCGGAATCGGCTGCCTCTCAACGACAAGGCTTTCATATGGGGTTTGGCGGATTTGCCAGACTGTGAACGGTGTGGTCTTGGCTTAGAAGAAACGGCTTCGCATGCCTTCTACCATTGCCCCTGGGTCCGCCCCTTATGGGACCATGTCGGCGAGCTGACGGCTCGTCTCGCTCCCGAACAGCTTGTGTCCATTGATCGCGCATACGCGTGTGACAATGTGTCGCCCCCGTATTCCGGGGTGAAACGAATGGTGTTTCTGACGCTGCTGGCGACGGCTCGAATGGTGATTTGGACGTCGCGAAAGGAGGAAGTCTTGCGGGGCAACCGTCTTTCTCATCAGCATCTAATCCAATTCTTTGAGCATCAGCTGAAGATGAAGATTAGATCTGATAGAAAACGGTTGCATTCGACAGTCTTTAGCGAAAGGTGGGTAAAAGAGGCGAGCTTGGTTCGTGTGACCGGGGCTAGCCTTGATTTTCTCTTCTAGGTCAACCTATTGCACATCGGGGTGGCTTCCTGTGGAACCCTCCCCTTGGTTAGGTTAGACAAGCTTCAGTGTACCTAGTTAATGTGAGTAAGTGTTGTTCCTGGTCTGTTACCCGGCTACTCTTTGGTTATGATCCAAGTTGAGATTCCCAACCTCCCCAGTTTGTTTTGGCCTCCCAAATCTCGACTGGGTCAGCTTTATATTTTCCTATTCCCGCATAATATTTTATCCTTTTTCCCATTCCCTTAGCGAGAGAGCTTCTTGATTCTGTCCCATGGGCAGAATACAGCGGCCTCTCTATTTTGAGGGTTGGACGGTCCCTACTAACATCTGTTAGGTTTAGTTTGTATTTTGTGTTACTTTTTAGTTATTATTGGGTTCATTTCCCCTCCCCTCTCATTCTATCCTTATTAGAATTTTATGTATAGCATGTGTTTCATCAACAATTTTTATGGATTGGGGAGCGTTTTTGTAGGACTCCCTGGTGAGAATGTGGTATTATGGTTCATGAAGGATCGATTGGTGATGGACGAGTTCTTGTGGTAAATGAGCAAAGTGTAATGTATGAATGGGTCGTGAATCAGATTAGCTCGGTATAAGATAGTTAGTGTTGACCAGCCTCTACCCCTCCCCTTTTCGGCCTTGTGCCACAATTATGTAATTTTACATGATAAATAGCCTCCTTTTTTCTTGTCTGACCTTGTTAGACATTTTTTCTGTCTGTCAGTGGATTTTTACCTTGAACATTTGACTGCCTTAATTTAGTTAAGTTTTTCTAACGTTGCTTTGTGACTTTTTTGTTAAATTTTTCATTTTTCTAACGTTCTTTTTTTTTACTATTGTTTAAATTTTTGATTTTTCCCGTTTTAATTCCTTACCCTCTTTTTTTACAGTTACTTCATTTTTTGCTTTTATTTATTCCTTTTTTATTTATCTTTTTGATTTTCTTTTACGTTTTCTTTTTCATTTTTTAAATTTATTTTCTTTCCGTGCCCACACCCCGGAGTTTATCTGTTTATTTTTCGTCTTTACGTTTCTCGTCCAACCTTTTTTTTTATTTATTTATTACGTGTTAATTATTTCTGTGTTTTTCATTTAAATATCTGTAAAAGTTTTGCGTTTTATCTGTCAATTACGTCTGTATAATATTTGTTTTTAAATTTTGTGTTTAAATTGTAAATTTCTGTGCTTTTTTTACTTATTTAACGTTTTTGTTTTTGGATTGACCGGTTTTTATCGGCAGCCATATTGTAAATTGTCACGCTTTTAGTTTCGTATAGCGTTTTCTCTTAATTTTCCGTTTGTAATTTTTCTTTTTATTCTGTAATTTGTTGCTGTCTGTAATCCTTTTAATTTTTTGTTCTTTCTTCGTTTTTGTGAACTTTGTTCACGTTTGCTCGTCTGTCTTACGTCTATTTGTTTTGCGTTTTTGTTTAATTGTTTAAATTTGTTAATTTCTTAGGCGAAAATTTTCGTCTTTTTAAATTTTTTATACGTCCTTTTGTCTTATTTTTTTGTCTTTGTCTATTTAAATTTGTTCTTTCGCTGATAAGCGAAACTTTATTTACTTTTTACCCCCCTTTTTTACGCCCTTCTGTTTACTAGTTTAAATTTTTTATATCGCTTTTTTTACTTTTTACACCCACTTTCCCCCCCCATATTATTTTTTTTAACATTTTCCTACCACCACTCCCCTTCCCTTTTCTCTTCCTCTTCACTTTTCTTCTGCCACCCCTCCCCTTCCCTTTTTTCCTAACAACCCTCCCCTTCTCTTTCATTAAAAATGGAAAAAAAACCCAAAAGCAGTGCCGTCCTTTTTAATTAAAAAAAAGAAACCGGTAATCCCGGATTTTAAGAAAACAGCTAAAAAGCATTTGTTCAGCATCAAAAAACAACCACCCGACAAAAATGATATTAATGAGTACTCTTTTCTTGTTCCATCAAATGAAGAGATGTTGAATACTCTTAAAAAAGCTGCGGAGACATCAGGGAAAAAAAGAACGAAGTCCTTCCAATTAAGGAAGTCGAGAAAAGACCAACTGAAGTTAAAAAAGCTGCGGTGACCTCAGAGGCTAAAAAGAGCGAAAATTTGGAAAGCAAGGAAGCTGAGAATGACGAAAGCGAACTGAAGAAAAATAAGAATGCAGAGGCCGGGGAATTGCCCTCTTGTTGGTCGTCCCCACCAAGTTGCATAATCAGTGTTGCGGAGTTCTTGGAGCGAGCCAAGAGTTACGCTCACCTTGTCGTGGAATGTGGACTCTTGGAAGACGCCAAAGAATTACGAAATATTGAGAAAAGAATTGTGTCGGTCTTTGTCGTGGACAAGCGTTCGCGCAAAATTTGTCGCTCGACAAGACACAGTGTTAAAATCACTGGAGTCCCTGGAGTTCAAGCCCCTTAGAATGTTTAAGGGAGCAAAATTCTTCATGTGGGACGTATTGCTACCCACACCAGAAGACTGAGTCGCTGCTTCAAGTCGTGACTTGATTACAAATGATCTTATATTGCGCACAGAGTATGAAGGGCGAAGAAGGACCACACCGGCAATATACGAGGTCCCTTCTTAAGTTATCGGGGAGCGTTCTTATCGCAGTATGGCGAGATTCTAGGTGCTTCGCTATGATGTTGAATGAACAAGCCTTCCGCTCCATCCCCAAATGTCTGGTAGTAGGGTGCTTGGAGCTGCCGGTCATTGTGACCGGCCGCAAACCGGTATGTTGGAAGTGTGGAGAGACTGGTCACCTCTCCTCTTCCTGCCCAGAGAAGAAGGCCTCTGGAAGTCAAGCGCCAGTCGACCAAGATCCCCCTCTGACCGCGTCGTTACCTTCCGCCTCGCCTGTAATGGGCATGCCAGCTTCCGGGACTGGGTCGGATAAACCTCCGGTTGGCACGAAAGCCACATTCCCCAAAGAGCCTTCGCCCGCTGCTAGTGCAGTTGTGGAGAAGGGGGAGGGGGAATGGCTGGTTGCTGGTAAGGCCAGAGGGAAGCGCCAGACAGCGGGGCCTCAGTCCAATGAAGCCCCAGGGGCAAAAGACACGTACAGCCCCACTCCTACTGTCAACGTTAAGGGCAATGCCCCGGTCTCTGACGAGACTTTCAAAGAAAATAAACAAAAATACGACCCGGGATTCGCTAAAACAGAAAAGATCAAGCAGCTGAGGGATAAATTGGACAAACAGAGGCAATCGCAGTCAAAAAAAGGCACTCCCTCATCGTCATCTTCCTTGTCCCCACCTGCGACCCCAAAAAATTCTTCCCCACAGAAACATTCCACCCATTTATCATCACCCGTTAAAGCTGCTTCCCTCAGTAGAGATCCCAGCCCGTACAAACATAAATCCCATTATACCCCTCTTCATACTCCCAGTCCTTCCCCCATTAAAAACCCTGAAATACCCACTCCTGCACCAAAAAGGCAAAGAAGTCCTTCACAGGACTCAAAAGAAAGGAAGAAAAAAACAGGAAAACAGCTTTTTTACACAGGGAAGGATACCTGCAGGATTTCCCCGGCCCAGGCAGAAAGAGCCAGAGACTACAGAAATCGCATAAAAGATTTGAAGTACCTTCTCTCAATTAGGCACTTCGCAGACAAGGATGTCGAAGACCCTCACAATTTTCCCAATGCCCTGAGAGTCCTCACGGTAATGAGAAAAGGAACCGGAGCTCGTCAGGCATGGGCTATTTTGGAGGAGGCGATTTGTTCTTATAAAATATCTCCTCCAATTGCCATCACCGAAAGTGAAAAACTAAATTATTTGAAAAAATTTTGTGCAGGGAGGGTCCCAGTTTTAGTTCACCCCTCCCTTTCCAGAGCATTGAAACTGACTTTTCCTTGGGATATAGGCGGTCTCTCTCAAGACGGCTCCATCAACAATGAGATGGGCCACGGGTCGTTGGGAGAGGCTGTCGGTATCCTTACCCCGACCATGTTCAAATCAGTGTCCCAACCCTAATTAGGTCTGATAATGGCTCTCTGGTTAGCAAGTTTGAATGTCCGGGGCCTGAGGTCGGAGTTTCGAAGGGCGAGACTCGATCGTGATCTTCAGCGCCTCGGTGTGGATGTTTGTTGTGTACAGGATACCCGTTTTTTATCTCACGATCATGAGGACATTCTGTCTAAGAGGTTCGTCCTCTATTCAGCATGTTTTGATGGACGCTCGAGGGGTGTTTCCTGGCTGGTGAGCAAGTCTCTGGATGCGGTGTGTGCTCTTGTCTTCACGGATCCAGCGGGCAGGCTTTGCGTGCTGGATATTACCATAAAGGATAAGGCTCTTCGTCTCACTGGGGTTTATGCGCCCAATGACCATGCGCAGCAGCCTGGTTTGTTTCGGCAGATCGAGCCGTTTTTGACGACTTTTCGTTCGGTAGTTGATCCCGATATAGATCGTATAGGGCAAAAACCGGGTACTTACAATCCGGATGTGAAATCGTTTCGGGCCTTTATCGACGGGATTGATCTCGTCGATAAGTACCGAAATGAGCACCCCCGAGAGGTAGCATCGACTTGGAGTAAAGACGGCAGCTCGGATACGGTGGTTAGCGCAAGTTACATCGACCGAGTTCTAGTTAAGAGAGTCGAAGTAGGGCTCTTAGAATGTCCAAGTTTCCATTTTATAGTTTACTCGGATCATAGGCTTGTCCGGGTTCGGGTAAACTTAGATAAGCCTAGGGTTAAAATGGCTGGCTACTGGAAATTAAACCCATCATTATTTGGTGAGCAAGATTTTCGGGACCAGCTTTTACTAATGTTACAGTGGGAATTGTCAGGGGCTGTGGTTGGGAATAAGTGGTGGGGTGCTTTGAAATCCAAACTTAGGTCTTTTGCAGCTGATTTTAGTCGACGACTCAACCTAACAGGGCTAGCAGCGCAAAAGTCTCTAGAGGCCAAGGTAGATCGGGCGATCAAATCCCGTGATAGTGGAGATGTAGCCTTAGCTAAGGCGGAGCTGGCCTCCTTGCTTATCAAGAAGGATCAAGCTCTAGTAGTTAGGGCTAGGATAAAAAGAATGTCTTGCGAGGCTACGAATATGGCCGCTTCATTGCTTTCAGAGGAAGCTCGTAGGGCATCTAGTCGGCATATCACGAGCATCACATTGCCGGACAAGCGGACTGTGACTACAGACGGGGGCATTTGCGAGGCTTTTCGTGACTACTTTCAGGAGCTTCTTACCAGGGAGCCCGGTCTGAGCCCTGCTCAGTTCGACGCCTATTTAGCCGACTTTCGCCGCCTTAAGGCGGCTGAAGCGGCTGGGTGCGAGGGTCCCATAACAGAGTCTGAGATCTGGGATGCGCTGAAGCAGGTTGGCCTGGACAAGACTCCGGGATTAGATGGTCTTCCCTATGAAATGTACTTGAGTCAGTCGCCCGTCTTTGTCCACTTGCTGGCACTGATTTTCAACAACTTGATGAGGCAGGGGTCTATTCCTCAACGCTTCACCAGGAGTGTGATCAAGTTGCTTCGCAAGAAGAAAGACAGTGGGGATGGGGTAGATAATTATCGACCTTTGACGATGTTAAATACAGAGTTGAAGATTTTAGCCAAGGTCTTAGCTGACCGTTTGCAGGTTGTCCCCTCTAGTCTGATTGGTCCCGAGCAGACTTGTGCTGTGAAGGGCAGGACTATTCAGGACAACCTTCATTTGGTACGCTTGATCATCGAGAAAGTCGACAGTGATGCCGCGCTGATCAATTTAGATCAGTCCAAGGCTTTCGATAGGGTTGACCATCGGTTTCTGGAAGCTGTCCTTTCGGCCGCCGGTTTCGGGCCGCACTTTCGCACTTGGATCCGACTGCTGTATGCGTCCCCCGGTGCGCTGGTAGAAGTGAATGGGGTAAGATCGAAGCCTTTCATTTTGTCTCGCTCCATTCGTCAAGGTTGTAGACGAATCCGGTCCTTCGCGGAATTTCCTTACCTGGTGCTACTAACCTGGCCAGGTACTCCGCCTATGCTGATGACGTTTCGGTTCTGGTGTCGAGTAGGGCCGTAATTAACGAAGTCAGCAAAGAAATCAAGGGTTATGAGATGGTGACAGGGACCAAGATCAACTGCGATAAGTCTGTCGGTTTGCGGTTAGGTTCGTGGAGGGGAGTTTCTTTTCCCGTACCTTTCCTCTGGACGGACGTGCCGGTCAAGATACTCGGCGTCTGGTTCGGTCCCGACCTCTTGTTGGAAATGAATTGGTCGGAGGTGCAAAAGAAGGCCGAGCTCGCAGTACGTCTGTGGACTCGGAGGAATCTTTCCTTGAAGGGGAGGGCGGAAGTATGTGCCTCGCACATCTACCCGATTCTCCTTTACCGACTCTCCGTGCTTCCACTACCGTCTAACACTTTATTGGCTTTAGTAAGGCTCTTGTTCTCTTTCTTGTGGGGAGGCAGGGCCGCCATGGTTAATCGCGAGATCTGTTACCTCCATCCCTCTGATGGCGGTCTGGGGGTGCCTTGCCTTGTGACTCGTCGACATACGCTTCGCATTACTTATCTAGACCGGATGTGTATGCAACTGGATGAGAACGGCGAATTCTGGAAGGAAGACGTCCATAAACATTTTCCATCCTTGAGAAATGTGCGCTCGTGTGAGGAAGAGGCCGGCCGTAATCCTCGAGGCGAGGGCTCTTTCTATCGTGAATGTCGGATTGCCCTCAAGCGACTCTTACGAGCGAAGGATGGCCTCTCCGACGTCCTGCCGTTGTCTCGTATGGCATTATATCAGGTGTTAGTTAGGGGGAACGTTCAAGATGATCTGATAGGCGAGCTCGGTCTGCCGAAGCGGGCGGCTCGCTGCATATGGCCTTGGGCGCCCGGGTTGAAATGTCTCACTAACCCTGAGGCATCACTCACCTGGCTGGTGATTCGAGGGGCCCTCTGGGTCGCCAAAAGACTTCGCGCAGCGGGTTTTGCAAAGTCGCCAAACTGCGTTCGCTGCAGTGGGGAGATGGAGACCCTAGGTCACGCCTTCTTTCATTGTAGTGTCGTAGCTCCGTTGTGCAAGTTCGTTGAAGATATCATGGTTTGCATGCTGCGCGGAAAGTTCTTTGTCCTCGAGGCCAGTTCCGTCTGTAGCAATATAGTACCGCCGTTGACTAAGGCTGAGCACTATGTGTTCCTTTGCTTACTGGGGTTTATGCGAGTCGTGATATGGACGACGCGGCAGAAGGAATTCCATGAGGACGAGAAGTTTACCTCTTCCCAACTGATCTTGTTCTTTAAGCATCAGCTTAAAGTCAAGATCAGGGCGGAAAGGAAGCGACTCCATCCATTGGAATTTGGCGAAAGGTGGGTGAGTCTTGCGCGTCTCTGCAGAGTGAAAGGTGCTGACTTTTTGATGCCGGTTAGGCTTTAAGAATTTTGGGATTACTGGGGTGAACATTGGCAACCCCTCCCATGTATAGGTTAGTTTACGTTGGTTTTGTTTTAGTTACCTTTTCTTTTTTTCCATGTTAACTTAGCTAGGGTGTGTATGCTCATTGGCCCCCTTTTTTTTCTGACCCTATTTTTTTCTTTTGTTTAATTCTCCATCCCTTCCATTGTTAGGTGGTTAGTGATATCAGTTCTCTGGTGGGTGCCGGGCGCCTTTCGTTTCGAGTGTGTCTTTCGTATTTGTTGTTGTGTTTGATTGAGTGTGTGTTTGTAGCGAGTGCATGGATTGTATGAATGTTTTATATATTTTTTTTTCAAGTCCCGCATTGATTTCGTCCAGTTAACTGATGTTTCTACCACAGTTAGGGCTGTGGGGGGTTTTACTACTAACAAAACTTTTGTTTAGTTTCTTGTATATAGATTTTTATTCATTGTAAATATTCATTGGGGTTTTTAGATGTTATTTTATTCCCCTCCCCCCACAGACAATGAATTGTATATATGGGGACTAGTTAGAACTTCATAGAGTCTCTGAGGCATTTTGGTGGATGTAGTAAGAATGGTATGTAATGGATGTGTTGTTTTGGTGAATGAAACATTGTTTGTATGTTTGGGTCAGTGATTGCGGCTAGCTAAGTTTAAAGTTAAGACAGAAGATGACCATCCTTTCCCCCCTTTCCTCATTTCGGCCTTGTGCCACATTTTACATAGTACAATAAATAATTACAATGAAACAGAAGAAGGCTGCCATGTTGGCAGGTAAGTCACTTGACTTCTACACCCAATTCCTCAATCCAAGCCAATTTTCATTAGTACAGGTTTCTTTGGGTTTCTTAGCAACTTCTCAATGTGTACATACCTATTTAAAATATAAAAATTGGTTAAAAAGTTTGGAAAATATGTAATAAATTTTTTTTGTTTCCATATCATTTCATTAGAATCTGACTGAATCTTGATATGTGTCTCCCAAGGAAATAAGATACTGCTTTTTTATATCATTAAATGAAATGTTCCTGGTTTGATCCCTGAAATATTGTTTGTTGGCAAAGAAACCATTAACAGCATTTTCTAAAAACTGAGAAATGTAAATTTGGTTTGAGAAAATGGAGGATGTAAAGAGTGGCTTGGAGGAGAGAGTAAATTGAAACAACTCCTGGCTAGAGCAGCAACCATGGTTGGAAGCATATTAACATATTCATTGTTTTTTACAAGCTTCTATAACATTGGTCTTTTCAATCTGCATAACAGAAGAAAATTCTTGAAAAAAAATGCTCTCCAGAAAACAGCTTTTGTTTATCCATAATCCATGCATTTTAAATATCTTGTCCACAATCAAAAATAGTGAAAAAAAAAAAATTAAAATTTGGTGATATTTTTTTTAAATCTAAAACAAACTGATGATTGTAACAATATTTAATACTGCTTTATATTTTTATCTTTCATCAGTGTGTCAGATAAAAACCTGATGTGATGTACTTTCAAAAAGGCTACAATCTGCTCAGCCAGACCGCTTTACAGAAACAAGACATGGAAATTCTAATTTAAATAAGAGTGGCATCTCAATGCCTACCATCTTAAAAATATGGAACTTCTTCCTAACCAATAGATTATGAAGGGAATGAAGAGGAGTCAATTCATGAACACTGAATCAACATTCTCTCTTCATATTCCATTCATAAGAAGGAAGGTCTACACAAACAGCTTCGTCCCCAGAACTTGCATTAAGGAAGGAGCTCCTTAGAGGATGCTTCCCTGATCACAAACCTCTTAATTTCTTAAAATTGAGGCTTAACTGTTATCTGTAGTACATATCATCATAATATGCATCTTTAGTTTCTTCCTTGTAAATCCTTTTAACAACTTGAGTAACCCTTTTCATTGAGTGGCTCTTGGGACTTGCACTGGATGAACAATAGTAAAATAAAAAATTAAAATAAAAAGTATAGTGGCAAAAATGCAGTTTGTAATAGGCAATCTCTTCATCCTACTTTGGGCCATGTGCTCTACATGGAATTCAATGAACTCCAGCAAGAGAAACCAAAGTCAGGCCCATCTTTGTTTCAAAGAAGTCTACAAGAGTGACAGAGTAACTAAATATGAATGTCAATAGAGGAGAGTACAATTCAAATTATCAATTTCACTAGAGGCTGTGACTTTGTGAAGGTCTAAAAAGAGGTGAAGCAAGCAAATAGAGCTGAATAAATGTAAAATGACAGATCAAAAAACAGCCCAACGACAACACTGGAAAAAAAGCTCTGTCAGGTCTTGGTACTGAGACTGTCACTCTCATTGGAACCTCTGCATTTGCAATTATATTGCTTTGCTAACTTTCCATCATTTGGCAGCACTAACAGATGACATATATTGAGGAGAAAGAGCAGATTGAGACAATACTACAAAAGACAATATTTGCCATGATCTGAATTAATAGTCTATTGGTTGAAATGATCAGGTAAATGAAAAAAACATATCTGTAATTATAATTCTGTGACGGTTATCTCAAATGTCAACTTTTGGTGTTGCCTTCAAATTCTTTTGAGTATAATCAAAAAAATGTTATTATCTTTCAAACAGGATTTTAAATAGTTTAATTAAACTAATACATTGCTTTGTTTTGTTTGCTTCAGGATCAAAATCCAGTCAGTGTTTTCATAAAATTTCGAATAACTCACTAAAATTCGACAGCTTTACATCTGCTATATCCCATAATAACAATGACTGATTCATAAGAAAAAAATGTGAAAATTAAGTGAAAACAAAAATTCTTTATCACCAAACATTAACAGGTTTAGTTAGGTAAATCCTCTGCAAAGAAAAAAAATTTTTTAAGGTAGATACTGTGTACGCTGCAATTCAACCCCACCTTGCAGTGATTCAAGTTCCTAAGATTAAAAATGCTTCTCAGAAACTAATGATTGCACCCCAAGAGAGACTTAATATATTATATGAACAAATTCTCAAATTAGACTGATGCCTTTCATCAATCAGTTGACAAAAAGAAAAAAAAGCAATGAAAATAGTCTTGTCTAATCACAAAATTTATTTGACCCAATTAATAGCAAAAGGCCAGCTTTCATGCTCTCAATTATTTAGTGAATAATAAAGTTTTCAAAACTTTCCTACAGATATTTTTTCCTTCTCACAAAGGAAAATTAAAACAATTCTCCAATATGATCAAACATTTTTCTTCAATAACTGACAACATGTGTAAACAAATCAAATTCCTTTGTGATTCATGTAGTGGTTTGCATTAAAATTTTTCAAAATGTTTGGCATTTCAAAACCTCTGCTATTTGAAAATTTTCTGCACAGAAGCTGCTAATCAAAGGATGCCTAGTCTGGTAAGTTTAACATGCCTCAAGCCAAATACAAGTCTTTATACAATACGTTAACAGTGCAACAAGCAATTGAGCTTTGGCATCTAAATCAGCTAAAATTTTTACACGACCTTTAGTAATGCTAGTCCTGTTCAGGTCAAGCAATTCTTATTAAATACCTTACATGCCCAGAAGAAATAAGAAAAATAAAATAGATTCTCTTCTGACTTTTACATTAGTATCTTTCATATAAAATGTAGAGAGGAAAGCTTATAGAATCCACAAGGAAAATCAAACAAATAACTTTGATAAAATGAGACACACAACACTTTGTTGCAATTAGATTGCTTTCCGATTCATTCTGCATGCCAGCTGAATGTTAATGCCATGAAGGTAGAGAACAAAATAAAAATTCATTTTCTGCACATAGGCTCCAAGCATCACATCCAGTCCATGAAGCAAGGGGCCATAGTCAATGCAACACTGGCCAGTTGTGAACATTCCCACCAAAAAGATGTCCGTGGGGACTGACAAATCTGCTTGAAAATTGTTTGGCTATCCTGAGTTTTGACTGGACCAAATAAACATCAATGTAAAACAAAGAGAAAACAATTTTTTTTTCATAAAAAGATTTTTTTTTTGTCTGGCATGAAGCCAACTACTATAAAATACCAATAAATACCTTCATCTAGGATTTTTTTTTTTTTACTCATTTCACCTCAAGCAAGGCTTAAAAGCTACTAAGAAACAAGGAGATACATAATGTGCAAAATATAAGAAAAACAAAAACATTAAGGAAAGAGAACAATAGAACAGGAATCAATACAGCAGATGATGACTGGCATGGCATTTAAATTTTTGAAGATTAAAATTGACTAGAAAGCAACAGGTCAGAAGAGAGTTTTGCAAGTGAGAAGTGTAAGAAAAGAAACTGTTGGCCTACAACTTACCATTTATAACTTGCGATTACATCTAGCCATTTCAATTGTAAAATGAGGAGACCTAGCTGCCAATCTAGTAAGGCACTTAAATTCATAAAGTCAAAGTACCCAAGAGAAAAGCAAATTACCATGAAAATATTTATAGAAAAGGCACTGAGAAGCTATGTCATGGTGATGGGAAAATGAGTGAAGCTTAGATGCCAGGTCAGAACTGATAACATTTCAGATTCTTTGGATTTCCTCAAGAATCATCAAATACATAGCAGAAGCACCAGACTAAGGGGGATTATAATATTTTACTGCTGGCTTTCAATATTAATTATGCAACTATTCTTTTATTATCTGTCTAGATCTCTGAGATGAGGTATTATGATTACTTGTATTTATATTATTTGGACTATCATCCTCATCTTCATCACCATATTCACAGCATTTTGGCCATTGTATGCTCTGGCCTTCTTCAGGTGATTGAATTTTTAAAATGAACCCTTTATTTAAAAATTAAGTAGATTGAAAGGCCAGAAGATGACATACAAGGTCCTTCACCAATCAGTAACGGCAATAGTCAGTATCAATCAACACTAGCTGAGTAGCTCTGAGGAGTCAGTTCTAAACAAGGGTTTCAACTTCACCACATCCATCAGGCAGATACTGTACTTGAACATCATCACTCGAATCGAGGAAATAGCCTTGAAATTCCTTCAGTTTCAGGTGGATGAACTAAGATGGAAAGTGAGACAGACACTGGAGAAAGCTAAGCCACTCAAATCAAACATCATGAAACTGGAGAGGCTGGCAATCAAAACTCTACAGAGGAATGAAAGCATCATCATACTACCAGCTGACAAAAGCAATGCAACTATAGCTATGGACAAATCAGAATATACAGAAAAACTGGAAGACCTCATTGCAAATGGCAGCTACAGTAAAGAAATATCTTACAATGAAAACAAAATGTAAACTATCACAGATCCTAATCAGGAACAAGGACCATGTCGCTCCTACAACATGCAAGCAGTTGTCACAGTGCTACACTAAGCTACCTCACATATATGGTCTCCCAAAAGATTCATAGAGAATGTATTCTGCTCAGGCTAATTGTTAGCTGCCAAGGCTCTGTATGCCACCCTCTGAGCAGCTACCTAGTAAATATAATCAACTCATTAATCAGAAAGACATGATCATATGTCCAGAACTCTGCCTACTTCATGGAAATAATGAAAAATCACATTCAATCCAACCAGATGGTAAGCCTTGACATGGTGAGTTTATTCACCAAGGTTCCTACACAGGAGGCACTCTTGGTAGTCAGGGACAAACTGGCCTTGGACTCCTCCCTAGAAGGACAGACGAGTATACTAATAGATAAGCTGATGAGATGCTGACTTTCTGTATGCAAACTACTTAAGAATGGGATCAGACATATATTGACAGGATGAGGGCTTAGCAATTGGAATAACCATTATCACCAGCAATGGCAAACCTTTATATGGAATACTATGAGGAAATGGCATTAGAGTCAACACCACTAACACCAACCCTATGGCTGAGATACATGGATGATATCTTCATACTGTGGCCATACCAGGAGAATATCTAGCTACTACTGGACCAGGTGAACTCAATAAGATCATCAATACATTTGACAATGGAAATAGAAAATTTCAACAATCCTTCCTGGATGTACTAATATCTTGAACAGAACAGAGGGTTCAAGACATCTGTATACCACATGCCAACATTCACCAAAGACTACCTCAACTTCAACTCCCACCGTCCATCCAGTGCAAAGAAGGGTATCGTCTACTGCTTACAACATTGAGCAAAAGTCATAAGTGGCAATCCAGAAACATACAAACAAGAAATGTTCAGTATAAGCAGTACCCTACAATATATCTACCACCCTGGTTACATGATAGCAACTCCAACAAACTGGGATAATAGGTTAGAAGAGGATAACAGCACTCAGAAAACTGCTTCAGTCTGCCTACCCTATGTAAAGGGATTATCAGAGAAAATACAAAGGATCTGTGGTCCATATTATTATTATATATAATATATATATATATATATATATATATATATATATATATATATATATATTTAAGACATTTTTTATGTTTAACGTTCTTTTTGTTGGACTTTGTCTATTTCGTAATATATATATATATATATATATATATATATATATATATATATATATATATATATATATATTCTGGTTTCTGAACAAAAAAAAATGATTTGCCAGAGTTTGGTCAACAGATGAATATAATCTAGACCAATACTTCTATGTTTACCTTAGCATCTTGCCAATACAATAACCATACTTTTTCTTCTTATAATAACATCACTATAATTTTTTTAAGAAGTTTTAAATGCCTGGAAATTAAAATACATTTCTTCTAAAAGTAATGGTAAAACTGCTAAAATGACTATTCCAAGAAATAATGCTTTTGTTGTATCATGGTGTCACTCCCACAATTTTTTTAAATAAATGGAAGAAAAAGCTTAAACAGCATAATTGTAAGACTAGTTCAAGGTATAAAAAGGCCTCAAAGCAAAAAAATAATAGCATTCCATGGTCAATGAATGAATGGGTTGTGAATAAGGTTAGTTAAATTTATGACAAAGACGACCAACATTTTTGTGTGAACATGATTGCTACAAGTAGTAATGTGTCTTATGTTGTACAGGGTGCAATGGGTAAATTGTCACTATTTTATATTTTTAATTTCACACATGCACGTTGTCTGTTTTTGATTTTGTCAACTGAACAGGTCAATTGGGAAAAAAAGAATTTGTGAGAAAAAGTGCACCATGACAATTCACTTCTCCAGAAATTAGGAAATGGCATGCTGTACTGCTTGGCATTCATGTCAGAAGCTCCAATACAAAGAGTGCAGAGTGTTTGGGTGTCAATCTAAGGACAGTACAGAGGATTCGGAAAGAGTTGGATGAGTCTAATTGTGATTATATGAAGGTGTTTGGAGTGATCACAAGTGATGGCGACATTATGCCTCCATTCATCTTCCCACAGGGTCTCAGTCTCAACACTGAAGCCCATATCAAGTACCTTGATGGGGTAGGGCTGCCTTGTGTCAAGAAAGTGACTGCTGGAAGGCCCTATGTCTGGCAACAGGACTCTGCACCATTGTGGAAAAATTGACAGTTCAGGTTGGAGGAGTAAGATACTTACCTGGGTTGTTGTTCTAGACATTAAAAATTTGTAAAAAGAAGGTAACAATTTTTAATGTCCAGAACAACAACTCAGGTAAGTACTTTACTCCTCCCACCTGAACCATCAATTTTTCCACACCCTCTGCAGAAGCAAAATAAAAAAAAAATTAAAAAAGACACTCATTAAGAATTGTTTTGGTTATTTTTATTTTTTTTTTTTTTTGTCAATAATCGCCCCTAACCTATCGTGAATCGGCAGAGAGAGAACTGGAAGTGGTAACACCGAGCATGTTTTTGCGGTCAAATGGGAGTCGTGGGCTGCTGTTGGACTTGAACAAGGAAGATTGTGAGCCCTCGTAGCCATCCCTAGTAGGGAATGTCTCGTCAGAGCTATGCAGATGAGGAACTGATGTCTAGCAAGGTTTAGGGCCCAGTGACATGATGAGTACCTTTTGAGTCTCAAGGAGAGGCCTCGAAGCGCTCTAGGATGCTGTTCCATAAGAGGCTGAAGGCTGGGGATGAGGTGCTAATTAAAAGCCCACTTAAACCCAAACCTTTATGGATTTTAGATGGGGTTGTAGAACTGATCAGCAGAAGGGATGGTGTTGTCAGGACAACAGGGTGGGATGGTACAGATACACTCTTTGAAGCACATGTTTCTGCTCGAGTTGTCTCTCTTAGCAAATGAAGATGAAGAGATGCCCTTACCCTCCTCTGCTGGTACAGCTGCAGTCCCTCCTCATCCATCAACTTCTGATGAAGGCAAGGTGGTTTGACCCTGTCCAATATGTAATGCCCCACAGGGGGATCAAGATATGACGGTCCCTTATCTAACCCTAACCCTATCACTGAAACGATTATATAAAAAACGTTTTTTTTCCTCAGTTTTTTACTTTTGTTATATGATGCAAGTTATCTGACAGAGAAGCTACATTATGGAAGTGGATATTTTTTTTGCAACTCAAGGCAAGTACCATTGCTCATTTCCCTGGCCTGCACTGTCACAGATTTTTTTGTCTTGCGTTGAGATTTTTTCGATACCATGCCACACAAGCAGGAGAACCCAGTCATGGTTGTTAGACAATTTCTGTAACCATATCACGTCTTACATTTGGCCACTGATCTCCACAGACTGCAACACTCTTGAATATTATGTGTGGAAGTGCAGTTGAGTGAGAGCTCAACAAAACTCCTTGTAACACCAAAAATGAACTGAAGGCAAGGATTATGGCAGTATTCACCAACTTAACAAGTAGACCGCCCAGAAGAAATGCAGGAGATTCCGAAGGCATCTGGAGGCTGTCATCAAAGCCAATGGGGATTTTACTGAATAAATTTACTCTTTAGTATTTCAGGATATTCTTATGTAATTTTGGTGAATATACGTGTTAAAATGAAGTTACAGTGTCATTTTAATTTTTGTGTAATTTAAACAATTTATCCATCGCACCCAGTAGTTTTGTTGAAGTTATCTTTTGGAATAATGTTTGATTTAAGAAATTGTAGGGGGTTCTCTATTTGCCCATAGCTAGGATCCTAACAGGTACAGTTAAGAGGTGGTTCTAGACTCCTCAAAACCTTCTCGTCAGAGGCATTGCTGCCTGATATAGTTTATCATCATATCCAGGACTAGGAGATTAGTAGAAGAAAACATGTTACAGAGGAAATGGGCAAGTGTTCAGAATACCACACTCTGGTTCATCAGGAAGGAACAAGAAATGCCATCACAGGAACAAGAAAAAGTAATACAAGATTCCCTAAAGCCAAAATAATGGACACAGCCTGACGATGCTTGGCAAAAACACGGACTCTCACACCTTTAACAACTGAAGCCTAGATTTAACAGTTATCTTTCATAAATATCCTCATAAATAGCACTTATTTTTTTTTACAATAAAAAACCTGGGTGTTCACTTGTGATAGAAGATTATGTTAATGGGTATTTTATATGAATAGGAGGGGAAGATAATGGTAGACTCTATACATGAACAGGTTGAGATTGTAGTGATCAGGGAAACATCCTCTTGAGAGTTGGTTTCACAGAGTAATGGCTTGCAGCAAGCTATTTTAGTGTAATTTCCTTCTCACCAATGGAATACAGAGGGAATGTGGTTGGTTTGCTACAATATGAGTGCCATGGCAGGTCCTAATCATGAAGCTTAGACCTGGCAGCAGCAAGGAATGCAGTTCATGTGAGCACTTTCCATAGAAGTAGTGATAGAGCAGTAAGAGGTTTGCCACATGTCACCTGTGAGAGAGAGGTTGTTTGGTGGAGAATAATTTGTCACCCACAAGGACACAGAGACACTTCTGAACTCTATCAAGACTAGAAAGACTCCTGCCCAAATATAACAGCAGTACTCCATTTTCAGCCTGACCTGGTTATTTTAATGGTAGAGGATAAAATGAGGAGTCAGGTACTTACTGGAGCTGTACAAGGAATTAATTTTTACGTCCTCTTCTTATATGCCTCAACTTCAGTCAGTAACCCTCTACCTTGAGTAGCTCTTGAGCCTTGTATTAGGTGAACAATTAGTTAAAAAAATAATGTTAACAATAATTCAAATAACTTCAGTTCTTTCTTTAAATTATTTATGGAAGATTAAGCCATCAGTTTAAGTACTACATGGTTTATGATTGAGTTTTCATTCAACTTCAAAAACAAATGTCAACTGAATATTATATGCAATTTTTGTTGCACAAATCCATATTCTTTGCAAAACTATATTAAGGAATATAAGTGGAAGAGAATTTGTTTTTTTTAGCAAATGAAGTATCGTTAACAATTAATTTCCAATCCATTTTGTTTAATTTCAGTCAGAGACTAACATTCAAAATACTTGTTTTGAAAAGCAAGTTAAATTAAGATGAAACAAAAAAAAGGAAAACTATAATTTTCAATGTTTAATCTAATAAAAATTCAATATTAATACTAATACTACTCAATGAAAAACAACAGAAATTAAATGAAATAAGTCAAAATTGACTAATGACTGTCAATGCTTCATCTTATAAAAATTCAAGATAATATTAAGACAGAAAAAACTTAAGCTGACAGAAATACTGTGGAGAAATTAACTGTTGGTCAGACAGGAAAGAAGTGTATTTACCTTGTGTTGTTCAAATGCTTACTAAACAAACGCTTGTTTTTTCCCCTCATGTATAGTACGCCTTCATCCATAATACGTACCCCTAAAAAATTGTGCTGAAAATGTGGGGAAAATGCTTCTATTCACGTAGAATACGCACCCCTTGTTTGATAATCAAACCCTATAAATTGTACCTCTCCAATTTCATTACGGCCAGAGTTTCATAACATTCCAATTTAGTTTTACAATAATTCTTATTTTATTTTTATGTCCAAAAAAAAAAGAAAAAAAATCACATTAATTTGGAAATTATTGCAAAATCAAATAAAGGAGACTTTGAGGAATATAAATCATAATTTCGTGTAAAATTTTGACTCGCAAAAACCCCAATTTCAGCTCTGAATTTAAAATACAAAAATGCAAGAAAACTAAGACATAAACAGCTTTTAATGGATTTTATCAATAATATATATTAAGGACTTTTTTGTCTGAAGTCAAAATTTTTTAGGTTGAAAAATAAATTTTTACGAGAATTGTTTTTTTTTTTCATTTCTAAAAAAAAATGATAATATTGATAAATATTTCATAAATAAATTAGAAAAGTTGCCCCTCGTTTTTTTTCGTTCATTAAAAATATCTATTTTTATAGATCATAAATTAGAAAGCTTATTACAATCTGTTACTCGCAGCATATTTTAAAATATTTTTTATGATTTCAAAAAATGTATTAAAAATAAAATCCTCTCCGACAAAACTATGGATGCCCATTTATAAAAAAAAAAAAAAAAAAAAAAAAAAAGTTAGTTAGAATTATTCAACCTGATTGAGTGACGCACTTGTCAAATCCTCATTATTGCCGAATTGTCAAAACTTTTCTAATTTTGTTTTTTTATATATAATCAAAATCTTTTTTCAGTGAGAGACACACTGCAAATATTAATTATTATTTTTTTAATTCAAATTTAGGGACAGAAACAGCAAAAAAGGGGTCTTTGGGAAAAATTCTCAGAAAAATATTTCATAACTAAAAAAATAGCTGTTTAAAACGCTTGTTTTGTCATATGGAAGACATGTGGCAAAAAAAAAATGTCATCTGTTCAGTGTTGTTGTCATCACCCGGGTCAGTAGGTGTTAAAAAACAAAAACTTACTATAGCAAACCTGAACTGACTAAGTTTAGTGGGGCTAGGAACCCTCAAAAAACAGTTGTGCTGAGATAAAACTTAATTTAAAAAAAAAAAAAAATGAACATAAAATTTTAGAAAATACTCAAAAAACTTTGGTCTTTCCTCTAAATAATGACAAACATCTAGACAATGTAAAAAAATTTAATCAAGTTTGGGGCTTTTTTTTTTTTTTTTTCATCAGGGTGCTTTTTTGCGAAAGTGGACATACAGGTACATATGATTGTATTTAACGTCCTTATGCGGTCGCAATCGCCGAATGTTAGTGTCAAATTGACGTATGTTTGTGGTGAATAGTCTTTTCCTAACTGAAATCGACTTATGAAACTGGAATGTGTTTAAAGATTTTTTTGTAGATATGCATAATACGCACTCCTAATTTTGCTTATTTTTTTTAGAAAAAATTCGTATTTGAATAAATTGATTTTTTTGGAAAAACCGTCTTTGACAAAAACCCTACCTTGTGGTTACTTAATTTCTCTAATTTTTGGGATTTTAGTAAACAGTTTTTAACAGCGACGAATAAATTCAACGTAGTTAATTACATTACATATAACAAGAACTAGATACTCAAATGTCTATTACTTTTGAAGTGTATTTAAAGTTCACATTTAAAACAGTACAATTCAAATGGCAGCCTTACAAAGAAAAAGAAAAGTTCTGTTACCTTTTTAGTAGGGCCCGCCCGACCCTCAAAACAGAGAGGCCGCTGTATTCTGCCCATGGGACAAAATCAAGAGACACTCTCGCTAAGGGAATTGGGAAAAGATAGAAAAAACATACGGGCATGGGAAAATATAAAGCTGACCCAGACGAGATAAAAGGGGCCAAAACAAACTGGGGAGGTTGGGAATCTCAACCTGGATCATAACCAAAGATGTGGCCGGGAACAACACTTACTCACATTAACTAAGTACACAAAGCTTGTCTAACCTAACCAAGGGGAGGGCTCCACAGGAAACCGCCCCGATGTGATGTAGGCTTGACCTAAAAGAGAAAATCAAGGCTAGCCCCGTTCAAACGAACCAAGCTCGCCTCAGTCACCCACCTTTCGCTGAAGACTGTCGAATGCAAGCGTTTTCTATCAGTTCTGATCTTCATCTTGAGCTGATGCTCAAAGAATCGGATCAGATCCTGATGAGAAAGACGTGTGCCTCGCAAGACTTCCTCCTGTCGCGTCGTCCAAATCACCATTCGAGCCGTGCCCAGCAGCGTCAGAAACACCATCCGTTTCATACCGGAATACGGGGGCGACACATTGTCACACGCGTATGCGCGATCAATGGGCACAAGCTTGCCGACATGGTCCCACAAGGGGCGGACCCAGGGGCAATGGTAGAAGGCGTGCGAAGCCGTTTCCTCTAAACCAAGGCCACACCGTTCACAGTCTGGCAAATCCGCCAAACCCTATATGAAGGCCTTGTCATTGAGAGGCAGCAGATTCCGAGCCAATCGCCAGTTAAGCGAAAACTCAGGGTAACTGAGTTAAACCGCCGCTAGCGCCCAAAAAAGCAGTAGGAGCGAAATTCATCCTCCGACAAGCCGAGCGTATCACGTAGGGAATCCTTCGCGACCCCCTCCACAAAAAGATGATAGAAGACTTTTCTAAGCCGTGAAAGGTCACTGGACAGAGGAACGGCCAACAAGGCCGACCGACACTCGCGAAGGAAATCCGATTGATCCCGGGGCTTACGATGGCGCTCAACCCGCGAGATGAGGGGATAAATAGTAAGGCGAGGGAACGCGTCCCTAACAATCCCCATCATAATCGGATTCCCTCCTGTCAACGCGCGGCGTAGGAAAGCCAACCTGGACGCACGTTTGTGACTCCATAAGTGTGGCATTCCCAGCCACCCATGACACAGACGTTATACACAGACTCGTCTGTCGACCCGATTCCCGCGTCCCCTCCATAAAAATGGAGGATAGCGAGCGCTCGAGCGACTCCCCGTGGTCGTCACAGAGAGGAAGTACGGACAATCGATAAAGGACAATCGGGAAAATGTATGTAGCACACCTCCGCCCTGCCCTTTACGGACAACCTCCGTCGACACCAAGTCTGACCGGCAGCGTCGACCTTTGCTCGTACTTCAGACCAATCTTTCTCCAGTTGGAGGTCGGGTCCAAACCACACTTCAAGAATGCGGACAGGACCGTCCGTCCAACCGAAGCGGCCCGGAAGATCGACCCCCTTCCAGGCACCTAACCGCAAGCCGGACGACTAGTTGCGGTTAATCTTGGCACTTGTCACTTTCTCATACCGGTCAAGCGCCTTCAGTACCGCCTCAATGTCGCTGCGAGACGACACGAAAGTAGATACGTCATCAGCGTACGCAGAAACCCTGGCTCGAGCCCCTCCAGGAACGGCGATTCCGCGTAGGGCCGAACTGCACGCCTCGTCCCTCAGCCGGCGAAGGAGAGGCTTCAACGCCAAAGCATAAAGTAGAGGCGACAGTGGACAATCCTGACGGACCGACCTAGACAGCACAAAAGCGCCCGACAGCTTCCCGTTCACCTGTACCACAGCATTGGGGGTGCGATACAGGAGGCTAATCCAGCGGCAGAAGTCGGGTTCGAATCCGGCGGCCTGCAGGATAGCCGCAAGGTAGCGATGGTCAACCCTATCAAATGCCTTGGACTGATCTCAATTGATCAGCCCGGCCTCATCGTCGTCTTTTACACCCTCTATGATCGTGCTGATCAGATGCAGGTTGCTCTGAATTGTTCGGCCCCTCACAGCACAAGTCTGCTCAGGACCCAACAGAGACTCGGCAACTGACTGCAAACGCTCCTGCAGGATCTTGGCCCAAATCTTTTACTCTGTGTTTAGCAGAGTTATGGGCCTATAATCATCTAAATCCCACCCAACACCCTTGCCCTTTTTCAACAGCGTGATCACACCCCTGGAAAACCGGTTGGAGATGGACCCTGACCGGAACCCGTTGTTGAACACCGCAGTCAAAATCGGGACAAAGATGTGCGACAGCCTCAAGTACAATTCATAGGGCAAACCATCCAGACCAGGCGACTTGCCTCTGCCGACCTTCTTCAATGCCGCGTAGACTTCACCCTCCGTGATCTCTCTCTCTCGCAACTAGCCGCTTCAGTCGGCGAAAGCCGAGGAAAGTCAGCTAAATAGCTGCGAAACTCCTCCTCACGGAGACCAGGCTCCTTGGTAAACCGGCTCTCGAAATGCCGCCGAAACGCTTCGCACATGTCGTCAGTGGCCCGAAGAGTACGTCCCTCCGGGGTATCGACTTCACGAATGTAACGATCGCCACCTCGACGGACCTCTTCCTTGCGCAGATCTGCGCCCATGTTCACAGCTTCGGAAGACATCTTGCTTAACCTATGTCTAATTACCTGGCCCATGTAGCGCTCGCTATTCGAATGCTCAGCGGCCTCCCTAGCTAATGCTATCTCTAGGGGATCCCCCAGCTACCGCCCGGGAAAGACTAGCGTTAAGTGTCTTCACCTTTCCAGCTCTATCTAGGGCGAACCGTTTGCTGAAATCCGTGTTGGAAGACCTAATCCTACACTTAAGTCTATTCCACCACTTATTCCCGATAACCGCCCCACTAGCTCCCGCTGCACTAAGCTAATTAGCTGCTCCTGAAAGTCCCGCCTGTCCAGTAAGGATAGACTGAACTTCCAGTAACCAGCCATTCTAGGCCTATGGTCTAACGCCACACGGCCACAAACGAGTTTTTGATCCGTATAGCCTACCCAGTGGGACGTGGGACAATCTAACAAATCTATGTCGGCTCTTCTAACTAACATCCTGTCAAGGTAGCTAACTACCTTGTCAGGAGGCCAACTATTAGTCGACCCGGTATCTATCAACGAGACCAAAATCGTTGATCAGATCAACCAGGCTACGATCGCCCCTACACCCGCTAGCTCCCCGCCCCCTGTCTAATTTGGGGTCCAGGACGGCATTCCAGTCCCCCACTAAGACTAGGCGCGTTGAATCCATCAGGAACGGCCCCAACTGCCGAAAAAACGAAACCCGCTCCCCCTGGTCGTTGGACGCATAAACCGCAACGACCCGAAACGAACAACTTTTCACGGCAATATCGGCCACGATCAACCGGCCCTCGGCATCGGTATGCACAAGGTCCACCTTCGCATCAAGAGTACGTCTAATCAGCAAACAAACCCCTCTGGCATCCCGGTTCCCATATGCTGAATAAATGACTGTCGCTAGACAGCACACACGAATCGGAACTGCAAACAAAGTGGGTCTCTCGATCACGGCGACATCCACGCCAAACGAAAGGGATCCCGGAGCAGGCGGGCCACCTTACCCCGATCCCTCAACCCATTCGCATTCAGACTGGTTAACTTGATTCACATCGTTTAAGCCTGCTAAAAAAAAGGAGAAGAATAAAAGCAAAATGCCTATTCACATACCGGGCGGAAATCTGCAGCGGTAAGAACCCCGACGGATTGTCGCAGGCTCCCTGTTCCCAGCTCCGTCGTCATCCGACCATCTGAGACAATACCGCCGACGTCCGTGGAGTATATTAATTTAATTGCCCTATATAAGGAGGGGTGGAGCAATACAGGGACCATCCCAGAACAAAATTGTCTTAATTTTTCAAGTTATCGTTTTCAAGTTCAAAAATTCTAATATTGGGGAATGCTGCCCTGGCCTCGAATAAGTGGTTCCACACTTTTAAGTAACCCCCCCGTATCTTTCACACAGGTTATTACCCCCGATGCTTTGGGGAAATTTTGGGGGTCTTCGGTGCTTTTTCCGTCAACAGAGTTCATTTTAGATAGTACGCCTAACAGGGCCTTTCTCTGTTTGGAAAGGCACTTTTTGTACTCTTCCTTTACAAATTTCTTCAGGGCCTGCAAACATTTTCTTTTTCTTCTCCCTAGATGGGTGAGGAGGGGAAGAAGTGGATGAATAAGTGGGGGTGGACTCTAAGCTGAGGGGAGAAGTAGAGGGGGAAGTGGAGGAAATACGGGTAGGAGAAGCAGAGACACATCTAATTCTTGTTGGTTCTTCGGCTACTCTGGACGAAGCAGGGAAGGAGAGCGACCTGGTTTTGTCCATGACTCTCTCCTCCCTACCACGGCCAGAGTGCCTTTGCGTAGGCTCTTCATCTTCCTCCCACGACCTCTTAAGAGATGCTACCCGAGGTGGAGGCATTTGTTCCACCTCCATGGGAGTACCTTGATGCTACTTCTCTTTCTGTTTTTGTTGTTGCTGTGGCTGCTGCTTTTGGGACGACTTCTTTTGAGGCTGTACCTCTTTTTGAGGCAGTACCTCTTTTTCAGGCAGTACCTCTTTTTCAGGCTGTACCACTTTTTGCGGCTGCACCTCCTTGTGCGTCAGTTTATTCTTGTCCCGTTCTTGCTGCTGCTGCTTCTTCTGCGCTCCTTGTTTGGAAGGGGACAGCCCGTTTGTCGTCTTCCGACTTTTTTTAACTTCTTTCCATTCAGAAGTTTCATCCACTGCTGTTGTTGTTGGTGACTTTACTGTTGCTGGCTAAGGTTGAGGCTGTCTCCCCTTCTTGGGGCACTCTTTCGCCATGTGTCCCGACACTCCACAGGCCCAGCAACACGGTTTTCTTCCCTCCACTAGCATTCGCCTTTCTCGGCAGACCAGAGTGTTTGGAATATCGCCAAAGTTTTTCTGGTTTAACATGATGAACAACTCCATGTCTCCCGTGGCAATTCCAGTCTTGCTTTTAAGGATGTTCACTTCTTCGACTTCCCAGTATTTAGAGAAGAAAGCCCCCATCCTGTCCTCGCAAATATCTATGGGCACCCCATTGATAGTCACTTTGGTTTTCCGGGTACCCATATATTCAGTTTACAGCTGTAACTCCTTAGTATTTAGGATGCTGCCTGCTAATTCTGTGGCCTGCTGTTCTGTTGGCAATAAGATGTCCCAAAGAGCATTAGTCCTCCTTGCTAACACTTTTGGGGAGATATTTAACGCCTTTAGAGCGACTTCCATCGTCTCCCTGCTGACACCAATTAGCTTCCGAGTTTTAATATCGGAAGTCAACAGGGATATTTACCTTGTAGAAACTGCATGCAGTGCTTCCAGGGTCGTTAGAAATTTGTTCCCTTTGAATGACTGCTCAAAGTTCTCTCTTGTGTTTCTATAATAGGCGGCATTTTTTAAGCGGCCTATTATTTTCCCAGGCACTTTTCACCGGTGACACCGGCGAAGAAATATTTATGTCCTCGGCCATATTGGCCGAAATCAAATTTCTTTTTCTTTGTTCTTTTTTTTTTTTTTTCCTTTTATAAAGTTCTTTTCAAATAAACTCAAACAAAATTAAAAAGGAGAAAAAACTTGGGCAATCAAATTCAAAATAATTAGAATAAATAACCAAATCAAATGAAAACAGTAATAAAATCAAAAACGGGGGAGGTATGTCGGAGTTAACTCCTCCTTTAGTTCGTTAACCCTTTCACCAGGGGTCGCTCTTCGTGGCTATAAATAGTCGCTGACCCTTCGCCTCTTTCTCTTTCTCCCTCAGGCTTTTGGACCGACACCTTTTTCCTCAGGCTTTCAGCTTACAACCTCGAAATGTAGGCGCTAACAAGGGATAGCGTTTCCCAAAATTGCTGGGAACACGCTAAGTACAATACACACACACACGCACTTACAGAATATTCACACACACACTTTGTCCGTTGTAACTGTTTCTATGTATCGTAACTTGTTAATATATATTTGTATACATGTATTATCGGTCTTGTGTTTGTTTTTCTTTGCCTTCTTCTTTGGACTTAATTAAAGTCCAGCTTTCTCGTGTAGTTGGGCCGGCTGTCAGGAAAAATCTGAACACGCACATGTTTCTTCTACGTCAACTCAACATCACCAGCCACGGTCTACTACAGGGAAAATACAATAAGGAAATAAACAGAACAGAAAAGGAATGCGCAATTCAAAAAACAAAAATTAACAAAGAAGGAAAAACGAAAAATCCAAAAAATTTGCAAAAAGAATTCAAAAATAGTCCAAAAGCTAACCGTTAGTTTCCAACACTTGGCAATCTGATACTGAGTGACAAGGATTCCAATGGCAACAGACAAAAATTTACTGAGAGACGGGAAAATCTTGTCTTTTATACAGCTCCTATGGAGGATCTTTTTTCAGTCGACAGAGGGTGACATTTCGACTAAGACATTGAGAGCTAACATCGCTAGCTCGTTGACTGAATGCTGTAAGTTCCATCCTTGCGCTAGGCAGGGAATTTTATTGTTATTTTTCTCTTCAACATCACATTCTATAATATTTCAAAATAAACATTTTCAGCAAGTCCTCAATTTTCTAAATTTTCTTTTACCATTACGAGAAGTCCATTTGAATTTCAAACTCTAGAATAATACATAGAAGTTACCATATAAAAAAACTAATTGACCAATGTTTGTTATTTACTCCGAATTGTTATTTACTACAATAAATAATAATAATATCTTTTAAAAGTTGCTGTTTTTCATCTGTTTAAATAATTCGGTACAGGCAGTTTTCACAGAATCTAATTAAGTACATTATTTTGATTTATTTAGATAATCCTGTAGAACTTTTTCGGTTCCGCTTGACTTTACTGTTGTAGCGTAGCAATACCAGAGGAGAACAATTGTTATGAAGAAATAAGATCGTTAACTAATGATGCCAATCCTAAAATATGGAAATTTATAACAAAAATAATATTTCTAAATAATTTATACCCGCTTTTAAAAAAAAAAGAACTTATTTTTAAAGCCAAAATTATATATATCTTAAATTTACTTTACATAGAGGACCCCTTCATACTCTGGTCAACCCATGAAGAAGTTCAATTACTACTGAACCATGTGAACTCAATATGATCATCGAAACAGTTCCCAATGAAAAGAGATAACAACAAAGTCGCATACTGTACAAATATGTCGAGCAGAGCAGGGGTTCAAGACATCCGAATACCGCAAGCCAACATTCACCGAACTTCACCACAACATCAACTCCTAACACACATGCAGTCTTTCTTATGTATTTTGAACCATAGAAACAGAAAAATCAATTACAATCAATTTCATGCATGATTAATGCGTTAAATCGAAGCATCAAGTTTGCGGATTTGTGTGGTATCAGTACTACAATACTCAAAATGGCGGATTTGGATTTAATATTAACATAACCATTTTATTACTGATTTGTATGCATTTTGAAGCAGAGATGAAGAAAAAAATCAATTACAATCAATTTCATGTATGATTAATGTGTTAAATCGAAGTATCAAGTTTGCGTATTTGCGTAGTATCTCCAAGATTCAAAATGGTGGATTTGGATTTAATTTTTACATACCCATTTTATTACTGATTCTTATGCATTTTGAAGCGTAGAAACAGAAAAAATCAATTACAATCAATCTCATGTATGATTAATTCGTTACTTATATCGAAGCATCAAAATTGCGGTTTTACGTAGTATCAGTACTCTAAGGCTCAAAATGTCCGATTTGTATTTAATTTTTACTTACCCATTTTATTACTGATTCTTATGTATTTTTAGCGTAGAAACAGAAAAAATCAATTAGTCTCAAAATGGCGGATTTGGATTTAATTTCTTTTTACTGACCCATTATTGTGGATTTGTTTTGTTGCTTCATATCATTGTCCTCTAGAACGTTGCAACCCCATCTTAAACCCAACTTTTGACCTGAAGACACATTTTTTCAAAATTGTTTGGTATATTGCAGAATCGATTGTGCTATCAGTACATACAATTTTTCCTCTTCCAGCTGCAGCAAAGCACCCCAAAATAATAATGTTGTCGCCGCCATGACTAATGGTTTGTATCAAATTTTTCTCTTCAAAAGCTCGCCAGATATAGTACCTATTGTTCCTCCCAAAATCTCTTTTGCCAGAATGTTTCTAGCTGATTAATATGAAACTTGGCATAGTTAGGCATTGAACTGACATCTCTTTGGGTCAAGCCACTGGATCCAGCCAACGCTAACCCTAACCCTATCCACTGAACTATGTCTCCTTGAGGACGAAATGACCGAAATGTCGTGAATATGGCAATAAAGATGAGGACAATAGTCTTAACAAGGTAAATAATGTAAATATTATCCTTTTCTAATCCTGTTAAAGTTGGAAAAATTTTAAATGCTCTTTAGATTTACTTTCTAAAAAATAGCAACAAAAAGTTTACCAACATTTCAAACGTAGGTTTTCTTTTATACCAAACAAAACTAACGTTATCCTAATATATTAACTGTTTGAAAATGTCACACATTTTTCCTTTGCAAATAGATAATTCAAAACACTATTTAAATTCAGCACCTGGCCTTCTCTTTAGACAGCTGCTGATGTAAGTAGAAAAAAAAGTAAATTCTAATTTATTAACTAGTGAAAATATTTCAGGTGCCTATCTTAAATCTCTAGAAGCTGTAATTAACCAGAGGCTAGGTATAAGGCTTTGTTTCTCTCTCAACAGCAGTTACAACCCGACTATAAGCTATTTAAGCTGATTGAGCATATATCGTCTGCATTTTTTTTTAAAGAAAACAGTCACTGTAAAGCAGTGTCTGTTTTCTTGCTCTAGCTTAAAACTATTGACTTTCAACCATCTTCCAAGAAACTACAAATCTGGAATGGGACTGAACTAACTTCCATCAGTAAGTGTCGAATCGTGCTGCGCTACCCGAAGAACATGAAAAAAATATTCGGTTGAATACATTGTAGCTAAGAAGAATCTATCACAAAAGGGTTAGATTCTTCTGATGGAAACTTTCAAGTGAACAGATATAATGTTCACTCTGGTAATATCGCTAGTGCTAATTTTGTGTAAGAGTGAAAGCAACTGTTAATCAACTACTCGAGTGTTTTTAACGATGAACTGGTATCATTACATAGACAAGTGCATCTACAAGTTGACGAAACTGTCACAGCACATACAGCTGCACCTGGACGCATGCCAGTGTCCATGATTCCTCAAGTTAAAAAAAAAAGAATTAAAGAAATTGGAGAAACTTGGAGCTATCGCTCCTTTCGACATACAAACTGGAATAGTCGAATGATCTTCGTAACATAGAATTTTGATGAAGTGCTACCAATGCCAACGAATGCGAGGTACTTTACAAACTTAGATGTTGCATCTACTTACTAGCGTGTAGTGTTGAGCAACGAATCCAGTAGACTCACTACCTTTCAAACAGGTTTCGATCAATATTGGTAGGTCAGAACGAACAAGATTCCGAGAATTGAGGTTACTTGAGTTAATCGAAAATTTTTACGCGTCTCGTCTTTCGAAACGAAAGTCTTCAACGGTTAATTTTATTGAAAATATTCGAGTTCATCAAACAGAGAAAGGCCTAAATTTATTTTACCGAACGGGGTGGGATTATGGTTAGAGTTCAAAACGTTTGAGGTCTGCCTTAGACCAAGTATCATGGAGAAGAAATTCAAGAGCAGTCGTCATCGAAAATATCATTTTGTATCTTTATTCATATTCTTAAACATTAAAGATGCCTAAAATACTAACTCGATCATACATTTGCACTAAATTCCTAAATAATTAATCACTTAAAATATTAATGTATATCCCATGTGCAGTAAAAGCAAACTAACTATAAATACCTCATCATAAATGACTCTTGTAGCCACTGTACTGTGTTGAATATTTCATTTCTAACGTTATGTGAAATGGTCTTTTTATCCTATGCTTATTTATTATATAAATTTTCATTATTTTTACAAAAACAGCTATGTGGGAATTTGCCATGCAAAATGAAATTTACAAGAAAAACAAAATGAAAATTTACTTTAAAATAATTTTTTACTGGCCAATTAATGCAGTTCTTAAAAGTCCTTCAAAATGTAAAAGTATTGGAATATTAATTGGTCCTTTAAATGTTTCCTACACTGGTCACTATATGTACGCATGAAAAACCTAGTAAACAATCTTAGTGCATTCAAAAATAATCGGATGTATCGTTGTCTATATGGAAAGATGATAAATTAGGTACCTCCACGAGATCGCTAAAAAAAGATCATAGCATGATGAAAAAGACGCCAAACTTGACGAAAACAAATTTTTATCGTTTAAATGTTTGTTATAATTAAGAGGAAAGATCAAAGTATTTTAGGGGTATTTTTTACATTTTTTAATCGTTTCTAGCACGTACGAAATTTTCGTTAAAAATCTTGTTTTTTTTTGAGTCAGCAAAATTGACCATTTTTTTCCATTTTATAAAAAATCTGGAAATCTCACTTTGAAATTCTTTTAAATATCAATTATCATTTTTTCAAAATTTATTTTAAGAAAATCAGAAATTATAATGTTTATTTAAAATATTTTGAACCAAGCTTAACTTAGCTTCTGCGCCGAAAAGATGTAATTTGAAAATAAAACAAAACAGGTCATAAACTTTCGCGTCACTTGACAGGTGATGAATGATATATTGACAGATTCCGTGAGGCTAATTTGTTCTACGGAAGGAGAAAAGTGAAATAAATTACATTTAAGTGAACAAATTATTTACCTTGTTATTTTTAAAGAAATCTTTCAGCGTTCTAATTTTTTATTTTTATTTATTTTTTGTACTTAGCTTTCACCTTTACGTTTACGATGCTTTATGGAAAATATATTATAAAGAAATTAAAATAAGACTTAAGAGTGAGATTAAATTTCATATTTCATAAGAAAGGTATCTAAGTAATTTATAGGTACCTTTCTTATGAATTTTATCAGAAGTGTACATGAAATACTATAATTTTATGTACATTTATTACATTTTACTGTGTTATTTGTATTTCCATTCATTTTATTATTAATTTTCATATTTTATTAATGGAAAAATGTCATAACTGAGATAATATAAAAATAAGATCATATAAATTTCATAAGATGACACTAATACTTGTAGGTACCCTTCTCAATTAAAATTGAAAAATCAAATTAACTTCTTGTCATAGGTCCTTACCTATAACTACAGAATGAATTCTTCCTAACACTATGTATACTACGCCTCTCAAGAGAGAGGGACGAATCGAGTCGAGCCGATAGTAGTTCACCCCAAACCAGACTGACAGTCATACTAACACCTTCCACATCTTGTATTATTATTTTGTGTAATATATCTTCGTTATTTCTACTCTTGTGTTCGTCTTGTTCTTCCTTGGTCCTAACTGGACCATAACAGTAGCGACGAGGATATTGAAGAAACGAATTCTACGCGGAGGATATAAAAAAAATCCTTTTTTGCTATCGGTCGTCCATAACAGGCGACGGAGATATTGAGAAAAAAAAACAAGTTCTACGCGAAGATAAAAGATAAAAAAAACTTTTTGGACACAAACCATAACAGTGGTGACGAAGACACGAATTTTACCTGTCAGCCAGAATAGAATCGAATTCTACGCAGGAAAATTTTTTCGTACCAAGGTTCCAGAACAACAGACTACAAAGACCTGAAGTCTACACTGAGAAAAAATGAAAAATCGTTATACAAGTACACAACTCTAGCTACAAAGTACATATTGTGAAAAGAAAAAGTAAGGGGAAAACTGAGTTTTTTCCTCTTCTCGTGACAACAGATAGTTTGTGTTATTATTAAATTACGGTGTAAACATAGATAGCCTGTGTTATTATTAAATTACAGTGTAAACATTTTCATTAGTTCCAATATGGTTACCTTAAGCAACCATATTGGAACTAATGAAAATGCAATTCGAGCAGCAAAAAAAAAATGAGGAAAGACAGACTAGGCTCGAAGAAAAACAATTAGAAATTCAACAGAAAAACGAAGAAAAGCAACTCGAACTACAAGAATTACTACTACGGGCAGTAACAAATAAAGGACAAAATTCTGAAAATGAAGCGGCATTCTCGAAAAATGCTATATGGAGCTCAATCAAAGACTTCACTTATGTACCGGACGAAGACAAAACCTTCGCGGCTTACTTCAGAAGATATGAAGATTCATATGAGTTTGATTGCAGGAACTGGTCAGACGCGAAAAAAGTACGTCTACTACTGAGGAAACTAGGGTCAAGCGAATACATTAAATTCGTAGAGTACATCCTACCGAGGAAAATGAATGAGTTGACTTTCAGGGAAGCCGTGAAACTTTTAACGGAATAATTTAGTTCGAACACTTCACTATTCCATAAAAGGTGGAAATGTTTAAATTTAACAAAAAAGGATAGTGAAGACTATATAACATTCGCTTCCATGGTAAACAAACACTGCGATGACTTTAAGTTATCTGAACTCAGCCCTGACAATTTTAAAAGTTTGATATTCGTCCAAGGCCTCGTTTCGACTAAAGATGCGGAAATCAAACGGAGAAGTCTAACAAAACTGAAGAGTGAACCAAAACTGACGCTAAAAAAATTGGCTGAGGACTGTCAGAGGTGTATAAGCGTAAAAAAGGACTCGAAAGATATCGAAGAGACTGGCATCGCTCACATACGAAAAGTACGACAAACACGTTTTTCTTCCTCCTCAAAAACATCCCAAACCAATTATTTTACTATAAAAAGTCAAATGAAACCTCAAAAGAAACCACCGCCCAGTCCATGCTATCGTTGTGGAACTTTACATTGGTACAAAAATTTTCCATACCGCTATAAGACTTGTCTGTCGTGCAATAAAGTGGGACATAAAAGTTCGCACTGTAGAACAAAGAAAGAAAACCAAAGCCGAGTAAGAGTCACTAGAACTGACCAAGCGGACGGGATAAATATACAAAAATATGTACAAGTAGAAATGTTAAACAAAAAAAATCAGATTACAATTAGATTCCGGATCAGATTTAACCATTATTAACTTACAGACGTGGAAGAAATTAAACAAACCGACCATGTTGAGAACAGATAAAATAGCCAGGTCGGTAACAGGAAGAAAAATCAAATTTGATGGGGAGATTATCACAAATGTGACGTTCAACGGGATGACCAAGAAATTGAAGATGTATATTCTAAAAAATACGGAAAATTTATTTGGAACTGACTGGATGCAGAAATTTGACCTCTGGGATTTGCCCATAAATACGTTCTGCCAAAAAGTGGAAAGGTTATCGACCGAGACAGAGAAATTGAAGGAGAAATTAAAGGAGAGTTTCCCTGACGTATTTTCAGCCGGACTCGGGAGGTGTAAAAATGACGGCCAAAATCGAACTAAAAGAAAATGTACAACCCATTTTCAAGAAGAAAAGAAATGTACCTTTCGCATCATTAGAAAAGATACACGAAGAGTTGGATAGACTCGTGAAAACCGGTATATTGACAAAGGTGGAATATAGTCAATGGGCCGCACTTACGGTTTACGTGAAAAAAAAATCGGGTGAGATACGAGTATGCGTTGATTTCTCGACAGGATTGAATGCAGCGATTAAGGATTATCACTATCCTCTCCCTCGTCCAGGGAAATTGTTCTCAAAAATAGACTTGAGCGAAGCATACCTACAAGTACCAGTAGATGAGGAAAGCTCGAGGTTGTTGTGCATAAACAGACATAAAGGATTATATAAGTTCTAGAGATTACCATTCGGGATCAAGGTCGCGCAGCGATATTTCAGCAAATAATGGACGCTATGCTAGGCGGACTGGATTTCACGATCTCATACCTTGATGACATCCTGATAAATATCAAAAATATTGAACAACACTAGGAACACGTTCAAGAGGTTTTCAGGCAGATACAAAATTACGGTTTTAAGGTAAAGGAAAATAAATGTGACTTCTTTATGAAGGAGATAAAATATTCGGGCCATATTATTAACGAAAAAGGAAGAAGACCAGACCCAGAAAGAGACACGGCAATAAAAAAAAAATGCCGGCACCAAAAAATTTAGCCGAGTCACAAAGCTTCTTGGGCTTAGTAAATTATTATCAAGAATTTATTCCTAACATGCACAAATTACGCGCAACCCTAAACGAACTGTTGAAGGAGAAAGTTTGGGAATGGTCATATGAATGTCAGAAAACTTTCGACAAAATCATTAAGACTCTAACAGCAGATTTATTTTTAGCGCATTATGATCCAAAATTGGAAATAATAGTTGCGAGTGACGCGAGTGCCTGTGGTGTTGAGGCATGTATACTTCATAAAATGCCGGATGGGACACTAAAACCCATCGCGCATGCGCCAAGAACGTTACTACCAGTCGAACAAAATTACTCGCAAATCGAAAAAGAAACACTGGGGATTATTTTTGCGATTACAAGATTCCACAGATATATTTACGGTAGATTTTTCACCTTGCAGGCGGACCACAAGCCGTTACTAACAATATTTTGATCAAAGAAAAGTCTACCTGTCTACACTGCTAATAGATTACTAAGTTGGGGGACGATTTTATTAAATTATAATTTCAAATTGGAGTATCTTCCATCAAGCAAAATCGGGCATGCAAACGGTCTTTCGAGACTAATATCAAAGAAAACGAAGCCATTAGAAGATTTCGTAATTGCAGCTCTACGATATGAGGAAGATATTAGAACATCATTATGTAGTACAATTCGAAGCCTCCCCGTCACATTACAGGAAATAAGAAACGAAGCAGTGAATGACGAATTTATAAAGGAAACGAAAACAAAAATTGCAGGAAAAGATAAGCATATATCAGACAGTTTTTCGTTATGTGATAATGTTCTGCTATATAATGAAAGTGTAGTAACCCCGAAAACGCTACAAAGGCGAATCCTCAAGGATTTTCACATGGGCCACCCAGGAAAGAACAGGATGAAATCCTTAATGCGAAGTTACGTGTACTGGCCAAACATGGATCAAGATATTATAAATATGGTGGACAAATGCAAGGGCTGTTCCTTAGCAGACAAAGCACCCCCGATCACTCATAAGCCATGGCCTAAGACAGATCGACCGTGGTCGAGAATCCATGTAGATTTCGCAGGTCCATTAGAGGGTTTCTACTACTTGATTGTAGTAGACAGTTACAGCAAATGGCCAGAAGTATTTCGTTGTAGAAAATCTACTTCAGAGACGACAATTAATTGCCTTCACGAGCTGTTTGCTCGTTTCAGAGTGGTTGATTCTTTAGTCACCGATAATGGGACACAATTTACATCTGCGGATTTTCAAGAATTTTGTGAAACTTTTCAGGTGGAACACATCAAATTCCCGCCATATCACCCAAGGTTAAACGGGCAAGCGGAGAGGTTTGTAGATAAATTAAAAAGAGCACTAAGGAAAGCTTATGACGTACCAACAGAAAAGGCTTTACAACAATTCTTGCAAGTGTTGTCATATGCCCTACTCGACGAATAATTTATAATGCAATCATACGCCGACCAGGAGATATATACATTATCACGTCTATGGAGAGATACGGGCTATCTCTCCCAGACCATGACAAATGGACAATTAGTAAACAAAAATATTTTAAAGAACACTGTTCGATTGGGATAATCAAACAGTAATCTTTTCCCAGGTTCGCTTCGGTTTCAACACAAATACTGATCCACAATTCAAGGATGAACGATAAGGCGTAATAAATTTTGATATAAGAATTTTAATATATACATATACACAAGATATTACAATAAAAGAAAAATATAAACATGAGTAAAGCATCCGACGACCAGAACCTCAAGACTTATGTTGGGATACCAAAATATGCCCAAATCCAAGTGGATTCGACTGAACCTGAACGGATAAAAAGAAAGTATGAATAACTACGAATGCAGATATCAACGCATAACCAAAAAAAAAGAGATGGTATAGGATTTATATATTACTATTTTTGACATGTGGAAAGGTGTTTGTGAGAACATAAAATATATGGATGCATGTGTATCTTTCTAACACTGGTCCAAAATATATAGTTACTTATCTATGTTCAGTTCTCTCTCTTATTGTCCTTTCTTTTCTGTCTCACGTTTCCTCTTTTCTTTCTTTCTTTTTCTTTATACAAATTTAATTTCACACACGGTCCGGCTGCAACAGAGATATATACTTTCTTCTTCTCTCTCTGGTTTTCTCTTTTCTTTCTTTCTTCTTTACACAGTTCAGCTTCAAACACGGTCCGGCTGCAACAGATATATATACTTTCTCCTCTCTTGATTTCTCTTTTTTTCTTTAGACACAGGCTGTATTCTCAGCGTACAAATTTCCTTGCGTCTTCTGTGATAAATAACTCGATTTATCTTCTTCAATCTGGAGTTAACGAACAGAAATATACATCCTTATATTTCTTATCCGGAGTTGCTTATGATGAATCGGACAAGTCCCATCATTACCAAAATGAGTCTCATCTTTCCGTTCATAAGTTATCAGCGCTTCGATTTCGAGGCTTGCTCCTTGAAAGACAAAACAGCAACTGAGTTCCAAGTAATTTTCTAATTCCCACGTGTCCTGCATTTTGGCGCGAATTCCAGTTTCTGCTGCTTCATGACCTTACGTCTGTCTAGACGTCTGTTGCTACGGGTAATTGGGTCAGTCAACCTCTTGACTTGCTTCTCCAAAATGACTCGAGACTATAAACTGAAATCAGCTCTAACTTGATTTTATCATTGAGTTTGGTCAAATGGCTCTTAATATGGCTGGCAGTTTAGGTAATCGTATAAAACAATTATCCAAACACTCTATGACCATACACCATACTTGCAATGGAATTGTTAGTCTATGGCGACACCTTTTAGCTACAAGCCATAAATATTTGCTACTTGGGCAATTTACAACTGATCCACGAGAAAAAGTATTTTGTAAATTTTGTCAAGGATCAAGTGGCACCTATTTTATAAATGTCCAACAGCGTATTGAAAAGCTGCATATTAAGCAAATATTTTTACTTTTAAATCAAAATGTAAATATTGATGCTTTTGATGTTAAGCCAGGTCATCAATGTATATCTTGTGATTATGAACTTTGTGAATAAGGTTCAGAAATATATGACAATCTGGAAAATTTAAAACCATCTCTTTCTGATAAAATAAAAATTGCTCTCATGTACATAGCTGGATATATTACAAGAAATGATAATCAACCCAGTGAATATGAAACTCATTTTTATTATAAAAAGTATGGAAAATATAGCAATTCAATTGAGCATGAAGAACTAAAGGTTCCTTCTGACCACACTTGTCAATGGTTATTTTGTTTGTTTCATCCTTTTCCAGGTATGTTATAAATCATTAAGTAACATTTTTATGCTTATTTCTGAGTTTCATTTTTTCAACATGGAGAGAAAACAGTCTCATATTTTTGCAAACATAATTTTGAAAAATGCTTGTTTGCAAACATTACACACCCAGATCAGACAAAGAACCAGCTTTAAAGGTTTTGAAACTGTCCTAGAATGATTTTGTTTTATCTGTCTATATTTCTGAGATGATTAACATTTCGGCTGATGCCTTCCATCCTTCTTCAGGCACTGCTTGTTGAACCTGGAAATTTCAATGAAAATTTGAACCAGACTCTTTCTTCAATCCCTGGGAGTAGATTGAATAACAGGTTCAGTGAGACCTGTAATTAGTGTGAATGTTTCTGTTTCAACATGATATGGATCATATCTTTTACTGGAAATTTTAGCTGTCTCTTTGTTTTGTTTTATCAGTGCCCACAACAAAAGTATATATTTTCATTTGTTTATCTTTCAGCACATCCTATTATCCTCAGGTACAGGTCAAAATATCATTCTTGGTATTTTCAAAAGTAATTAACTTAATTTACTTCCAAAACTTCCCTCCAGTTCCAGCTCTCAGTTGTGCCATGAGAAGGCTTCTAATAGAGAATGTCATGGTCAAAACCAAAAAAAATGTAAACTGGAAGTTGAACAATAAAAATGATGAAAATACTTGAAAGATAATTTAAGTAATTTATTCCTTCAGCCAACAAAAGGAATCAGATAATCAAAGAAATGTAGAATTACAGAACTTGATCACAAATATTGCACAGATAATATGGCTGCATGTCGTTTAAGATTGTTTATTTCATTTTTATAGTTTAAATATATTTTACTAATCATGATCTTCCGCAGTGACTTAGTCAATCTTATTTCTATTAGTATTTTTTACTGTTATAGGTCCTTGTATTTGTAATGTAATTTTTATAAGGCATGTACTAGTTCATAGCCAGGAGCTGTGGAAACACAAATTAGAAAATTTTTTTTAAAATAAATAAATAAATACTTTATTCTTTCGTCTTAATAATAGCATAAATATTTTGAAGATAAAACTTTGTTTTCATTAAGTTTGGGACCTTTTATCATCATGCTATATTGTTTTTTAGGGAATTATTGGCGGTGCCAAGACTTTCTGTAAAAAAAATTCAGAAATAATTTCATTCATGTTTGAATATGTCCTGAAAGTTTACTTAAAATCCGACTATTATTTGATTTTTGAGAAAATTTCCAAATTAATGTGTGCTTCACTTCACCGAAAAAGCGCAAAAACTAACATTAGTTCGGCTGCTGACGTAAACAAAACAAGATTTTTAACCAACATTTTAAACGTGCTAGAAAGGATTTTAAAATTTCAAAAAACAATACTTTGGTCTTTCCTCTTAATAATAACAAACATTTTGATGACAAAACTTTTAAAAGGCGCCTTTTTTCATCATGCTATGCTGTTTTTTCCGCGAAACAGCGGAGTTAACCTAGAGGACGTCTATGTGACGACAAAAGAAATTATCACAACTCCCGCCCGAGAAAAAATTTCTACATCTTTTCCCACATTTAGCCAGAGAAGGTGATGTTGATGGCGGCATGATACGTCATATTTTTCTCCAGCATTTGCCGTCTGCGTATCACGCTGTTTTAGCTGCCGTGGGTGAAAAAGCTGCACCCGTCGAAAAGATGGCTAAAATAGCAAATAACTTGGCAGACGTAACTTCGAGATGAACTTGAAGCGACTGCTACTCTTTCCACGCCTACAATTTATTCGTCTGCGATTGGCTAGTAAATCGATATTGCCTTTCCATAAGACAATTTAGCAATCGCAGTCACCACTTTGAATTTTTCTGTCGTGAACTTGCTCACATGTGTCTTTGTTACAAAATCAGTGATTGGTCGAACTTTAACCAATCAAACATTTTTGTGCTAAATCAACTTCCCCCAGTTTTTGCTGGGATCCTACCAGCAGCTTTAAAAACAATCGATTTTTTCCCCAACAGTCAGTAGAGTCCAGCTATTCACCCTTGTCTACACAAATCCACGGCTTTACTCACAACGCACACACAGACACAGATTTTTGTATAACATTACACATATCTTCCTCTCTGTGACTAGAGCCAAGTTCATGAACCAGCACTCTATTAATTTCTCAAAGCAACACACTTCTTAATTAACTGTATTCTATTCTAACACCAGACTCTATTCAACATAGAATCCTGAACATTCTTATTCAAGAGAAATTCTTTCAAACATTCAATCTTAAGCAGAATACAGTTAAAGGGAAACAACTTTTCCTCCCTTAATTACTACACACCATTGCATGATTGTTTTGTATGTTATTATTTCAATATATATTTTATTGTTGATGCACAATTGGAGTCTCGTTGTTTTTTCGTGAATCGTTAAATGCATAATAGATAAATGCTCTTGGAACACGCAATTACAATTCATATCTTCAACGCATAAACCAAGCAGCATTTACAACTTTTACAAATACTGCAAATCACATTAAATAATGAAACTTATAAATAATAAGAAATACAATATTCACCGTCGTATAAGACGCATGTTTTAAAAAACTGATAAATTCTCCTTTTCTTGGTCATAATGCTTCTCAAACTGCTACCAACATTAACAGAGTATGGGGTGAAGGATCAACTTGTGATCAACCAGTATGGTGCTGGTTTCTGAATTTCTTCTGGAGGGCTACTAGTCTTGAAGATCAAAGTGATAGAGGACGTCCATCTGCAATTGAAAATCCACATTTGAAAACAAAATCCTTGTCAAAGTGTTAGAGAAATCTTTCATTCAGAGAATGGGTGTCAACATTTTAACAATATCAGACATCTCAAGAAAATTGGCATAGTGAAGTAACTGGATAAATGGGTTCATTTCTTGACTGAATAGTGACTTGTGATGAGAAATGGATCATTTATGACAATCATAAATAATCGGCTCAATAACTTGATCATGATGAAGAACCTAAACACTTTTCAAAGCTCAAATTGCACCAACAGATTATGGTGACTGTCCATAACAGCAATTCATAAAAGCAATTTGAAATGCCAATGCCAAAGTTTACTGCCAACAACTGAATGAAATGCACATTCAGTTAAGCAAAATGCAACCGGTATTAGCTAATCGACAAGGTCCATTCCTACTTCATGACGATGCTTGGCCACATGTTGCTCACATGACACTGTAGGTACTTACCAGATTGAGATCCGAGACTTTTCCACATACGCCATATTCCCCTGGTCTATTATCCAATGACTACCACCTTTTTAAGCATCTTGACAATTTTTTAAGCCAATAGACATTCCAATGCAAAGAAGATGCAGACACCGCATTCAAAGATTAGTATCTGGGGTTCCCACAAAATTTCTAAACCCAGTAGGATTCCACGTCCGAAAAAGTTTGGGAAACTCTGAGTTGATCGAGTACAAATTGCAAGTGAGTCAGTGTTGATGTACTTTTGCGCGGTAAAGTCGTGATTTAGAGTGACGTGAAGTATGTTGGCAATTTCTCTGTGAATGTTCGTCTCTGTATATTTATTGTATCGAAAAATACAATTTTGGCACAAGGCCTGAAAGTGGGGTTGAGGCTGGTCTTCACTGACTATCCTATACCTAGCTAATCCAATTCACGACACATTCACTCATTACAATTTGCCCATTCACCACAAGAACTTATCCATCACCAATCAATCCTCCTTACACCATAATACCACATCCTCACAAGGGGGGACCTACAAAACGCGCCCCATACCATTAAAAATTTAATGATAATTATATACATATAAAATTCTCGTGATGAAGGATGGGAGGGGATGGAGATGAACCCAATAATAAACTAAAAATATAAACATAAGACAAATTAAACATAACTGATGTTAGTAGGGCCCGTCCGACCCTCAAAAACAAAGAGGCCGCTGTATTCTGCCCGTGGGTCAAAATCAAGAAGCTCTCTCACTAAGGGCGTGGGAAACGGATAAGAAAAATCGTACGGGCATGGGAGAATATAAAGCTGACCCAGACGAGATAAAAAGGAGGGCCAAAAACAAACTGGAGAGGTTGGGAATCTCAAACTGGATCATAACCAAAGAAGTGGCCGGAAACAGGCCGGAAACAGGCCGGAAAGTACATTTACTCACGTTAACTAGGTACACAAAAGCTTGTCTAACCTAACCAGGGGGGGGGCTCCTCAGGAAACCACCCCGATGTGACGTAGGCTTGACCTAAAATAGAAAATCAAGGCTAGCCCCGTTCAAACGAACCAAGCTCGCCTCTTTCACCCACCTTTCGCTGAAGACTGTCGAATGCAGTCGTTTTCTATCAGTTCTAATCTTCATCTTGAGCTGATGCTCAAAGAATCGGGTTAGATCCTGATAAGAAAGACGGTTGCCTCGCAAGACTTCCTCCTGTCGCGTCGTCCAAATCACCATTCGAGCCGTGGCTAGCAGCGTGAGAAACACCATCCGTTTCACACCGGAATACGGGGGCGACACATTGTCACACGCGTATGCGCGATCAATGGGCACAAGCTTTTCGAGAGCGAGACGAGCCGTCAGCTCGCCGACACGGTCCCATAGGTGGTGGACCCGGGGACAATGATAGAAGGCGTGCGAAGCCGTTTCTTCTAAATCGTTCACAGTCTGACAAATCCGCCAAACCCCATATGCAGACCTTGTCATTGAGAGGCAGCCGATTCCGAGCCAATCGCCAGGTAAACGAAAACTCAGGGTTACTGAGATATCCGTCGCTGGAGCCCAAGACCAGTAGGAGCTAAACTCCTCCGACAAGCCGAGATCCTCACGTAGGGAATCTATCGCGACTCCCTCCACTAACAAACGATAGAAAACCTTCCTATGCCGAGAAAGGCCACTGGACCAGGGGACAGCCAACAAGGCCGACCAACACTCGCGAAAGAAAACCGATTTAACCCGGGGTTTACGACGGCGCTCCACCCGCGAGCTTGGGGAACTGATGGTAAGGTGAGGGAAAGCGGCCCTCACAATCCCCTCAATAATCGGATCTCCACCTGTCAACGCGCGGCGTAGGAAAGCCAACCTCGAGGCACGCCAATGGCTTACCAAGTGTGGCATTCCCAGCCCCCCATGACACGGACGTTGTGCACAGACTCATTTGTCGACCCGATTCCCGCGTCCACTCCACAAAGTGGAGGCTAGCGAGCGCTCGAGCGCCTTCCGATGGTCGTCACAGAGAGGAAGTACGGACAATCGATAAAGGACAAGAGGGAAAATGTAACACACACCTCCGCTCTGCCCTTCACGGACAACCTCCGTCGATGCCAAGTCCGACCGGCAGCTTCGACCTTTGCTCGTACTTCAGACCAATTCTTCTCCAGCTGGAGGCCGGGCCCAAACCACACTCCAAGAATGCGGACAGGACCGTCCAACCGAAGCGGCCCGGAAGATCGACCCCCTTCCAGGCACCTCACCGCAAGCCGGGCGACTTGTCGCGATTGATCTTGGCCCCTCTCTGACTGCTTTGGTCAGTCGGTGTTTTCTTTTATATGTTTTGAAAGTCCAAAATCGGCTCAAAGAGGTTTTGACGCAATTTTGTTTTGCTCGTGAAACTTTCAGATTATTGTGTCGTTAACCAATGAGATTTTTTGATTCGCCTAGTACGGTTTTTATTGATCGAAGTTTTCCGTACGTAGGCGTAAGATATAGACTGTTCTGTTACTAGGGGTGATAGGTAGAAAAAAGGACGAGTCTACAATACTTACTTATATTCAATAAAGCGAAAATTTACGAAAGAAATATTATATATTATAATTTATCGGTGTATAAGGCGCATTAAATTCGCATTCATGTTAAATGAAAATAAACTACAAAACTAATTTGTAATACACCATGAAACTTTGAAACACTCTCACGATTTACAAAATCTACAAATACTCTCACGATTTACAAAATCTACAAATACTGTTAAATAAAGAGAAATATTATAATTAATATTAAATATATAATTTACCGTTGTATAATTTGCATATTTTAAAAAATTCATAATATTATCAGTCATATGAAATCAAAATATTTTCAAAAATAATATTTAATATTCCATGAAGATGCGAATAACATGCATACTTTATGACTTTTACAAATACTGTAAATCGCATTAAATAAAAGAAGCTTATAAATAACATGAAATTCATTATTCACCGGCGTATAAGATGCATATTTTAAAAGATTCAAAAATGTTTCTTTTGTAGTTCTAAATATTCTGCTCCGGTCTATATGAATAATGCCTTGTAATCACTTCAGAATAAAAAAAAATGTATTCTTCTGTTGCCATAGCATTGACAGAAATATCTCACAGATGCTATCTGATTCTAGAAATTTAAATAAAAATTTAAGTAAAAATTATTTGAGTAAAATTAGCTAATTTAAAGTTAATCTGATTTGAAATAAATATTGCTTACTTATATGCTAAAAAGAATTATACAACCATTTGTTAATGATTGCTCCTGTTTATCTGAGGCGATAATTAATGGACGATTGAGTGACGAAGCAATGACAGTATGGCTGACTGGAACTGACATAAATTTACGAAATCTAAGTGAACACAATTTTTTTTGTTTTTAGCTACCTACTAATTTTTACAAATGAACATATTTTCCGCAATTATCTAATAATTTATTGACTTATATTTACCTTTCGAAGATGTTTATGCAAAAATAAGAAAATTTAAATTACTATAAAATTTTCTTTAATTAATTTCTGTAAAGAGACAAAACTCTTATATCACGTGACCTTTTCATGATAATGTCACATTTAGCCTTTCATAGATGAAAAAGTGTAACAAATTAAGTAAAAAATAAAATATATTTTAAAAATAGAATAGTGTAACTACGTTTATCAATCTTTTCAATTTTGGATTCGTAACTTTCGCTTCCACTTAATATATCACATCCAAGAAATAACCCAATACAGATTTTTTTTTTTTACAAATTTAAACTATTATAAATTATTATAATTAATTTTTTTTTTTAAAAATGAAAAAATTCTTGTAAAAATTTAATCGGATTTTTTTTTTTTACAATAGTTTCCTTAATATAACTTATTTACAAAAGCAATTAAAAGCTTTTCTAATTAAATAATGTCATAGTTTTATTGCATTTATTATTTTACAATTCAGAGCTGATTTTCAGTTAGAATAGTGAAAGTTTGAAAAAAATTGATGATTTACATTGTCCAAAGAATCCTACTTTTAACGAATAAAAAAATTCAGAGAATAGAAAGATTTTTTTGAGAAATTTCATGAAATTAAGTAAGTGGGCGTAACATATGTAAAAAAAATTTTACTAAAATTTTCTAAAAAGAATTTCAAAAATAATTTAATTCATTTGTGAATAAGTCCTGAAAATTTCATTACAATCGGACAATCGATTTTTACAAGAATTTCCAAATCAATGTATTTTCAACGGAAAAAAGAACAATCATATCTGTGTAATTATTATGCCGCCCCGATGACGTAAACAAAACAAGATTTTAACTAAAATTTTCAACGTGTTAGAAAAGATTAAAAAATTTTTTAAATAATCAAAAAATACTTTGGTCTTTCATCTTAATAATAAAATAAACATTTTGACGATAAAATTTTATTTTTATTAAGTTTGAAGTCTTTATTATAATGCTATGCTGTTTTTTGCGAAAAGTTGGAGGTAGTTCAAGCTTGATCATAATGCTTCTCAAACTGCTGCCGACATTAACAGAACATGTGGAGTTCCACTGTAAGGATACCTGTCTTGAAGTTCAAGGTGGTAGAGGACGTCTATTTGCTCGATAAAAGGGTTCATTTCTTGATTGAATAGTGACATGTGATGAGAAATGGATAAGTTATGACAATCATAAACGATCGGTTCAATGGTTTGATCATGACGAAGGACCCAAACAATTTTCAAAACCGAAATTGCACTATGGTGACTGTCTTGGTGGTCAATAACAGCAATCTGAAATCTAACCAGAGCGTCACTGCCGAAATTTACTGCCAGCAACTGAATGAAATGCACATTCAATTAAACAAAATGTTGCTCGTATGATACTGCAGAAGCTCACCGAATTGAGATACGAGACTTTTCCACATACAGCATATTCCCCTGACCCACTAATCATATTGCCCACTGACTGCCACCTTTTCAAGCATCTTGACAATCTTTTAAACCAATGGACATTACATTGTAAAGAAGATGCATAAACTGCGTTCAAAGATTTATTGACGTCCCAAACTTTAGAGTTTTAACGTAAAGGTATAAATAACACGAGGGCATAAATGTATAGATGTTCGGTTCCTATTTTGGCTAATTTAAATACTGTATAAATAAATTAATTATGGAATAAAAGTTGGTTCTAAAATAGGACATTATTTTCCGAACAACTTAACAGATACAAAACATAAGCAAAATAATTCAGTTACGTTTATACCAAATGCGTTTGTGGACCCTTTTCTATGTAAAGGAGAATATGAGAAAGTTTACAGATGCAGTGAAACGTTAACTGACATGACAGAGGTTCATATGCAACCAGAATTCCTAAACATAATCTGTGCACCTGGAATGCCACCTAATCGACTTATTTTTTTTTTAAATGTTGTCCTATCATGCTGCTATACAGAATTTATACTTCCACTGTTTTCAGAAATTAAAGTTGTCAGTAATGAATCTCCTGACACATGCGACTGGTGAAAAAATGGTCACTGAGTTCCATACAGCCAAGTTACTGTGGATCCTACGTATTCGAAAATGTCAGATAAGGACAGATATATCATGAGCAATTTTGTCTATTTCGAGGTTCTTTCGTAATGAAAACGTTAATGATACTAAATTTTAAAGACATTTTTGCATATTAACGCTAGTATAGTACACAATAGGTTATGTTACCGAAAACTTTTACACAAACATTTTCGGCAAAGTAGAGGTTACCTCAAATCATTCCTCTCTTTTTTCCTTTCTTTTTTCCTCTCTTTTTTCCTCTCATTCAGAACCTCTCCTACAAAGTATAATAATTAGATGCGGTAGACTGTTCAAACTGCTAGGTAAACTAGACATATTTGGGAAGGATATTAGAATAATCCAAAACCTATTCGGGCAGCAAACCGTCTGCATGCGGATAAAAAATGAATTCAGTAAATATACAAAAATAGAAAGTGGGATAACACAAGGATATATCTTCTCACTGGACCTATTTAACCAGTATAGTGAAGCGATTCTGAGAGAATTAGAATTCCTACCGGGATTCATTACTAATGGTCAAAAATCTTAACAACATAATATATGCTGGTGTCACAGTGTTGATAGCAGACACAGAAAAGAAACTACAAGAACGCCTAAAGAAGGTATTGACGAAAAGCGAGAAGACTAAACATTAATTGTAAGAAAACAGAACGTATGTTTGTCAACAAAAGGAACAGCCCAACATGCAGATTACAAATTACAGATACCAAAACTAAACAAGTACAAAAAATTTTATATCTTGGAAGTGTTTTAACAGAGGACGCAAAGTGCGGCAGTGAAATCCGAAGGCACATTGAGATATTGAACGTTGCCTTCCAAAAGCTAAATAAAGTATAAAGAAACAGGAATATTTCTTTAGAAACCACGGAAAGAGTAGTGTATTTTCATATAATATCAGTCCTCCGATATGATAATGAATGCTGGACAATCTTCTCAAAGATAAAGAAGAGACAAAGCAACAAAGATGTGGTTCTATAGAAGGATGCTGAGAATATCATGAACCGAACATGGGAGCAACGATAAAGTTTTAAAGAAAATGGAAATGAAAAGGACACAGTACTTAGAATAAGAAAAATACAGTTAAATTTTTTAGGGAAAATAATGAGGTGAGAGGGATAGGAAAATATGATATTCACAGGACAAATTGAAGGCAAGAGGAACAAAGGAAAACGGTGTATAACCTACCTACCGAGCTTCGGTAAATGGCTCGCAGAACAGAGTTTAGGAGCGACAACAAAAAGACAAAATATGTTCAGAGCTACAAAAGCCAGGAGATTGTGGTCGCCAACATCCTGAAAAGACGTGGTATATAGAAGAAGAGAAGAATGCCTCCATATTGTGCCAATACCTCATCTGTAAGCGAAATATTCTTTTATAAGCTGGCAGTTATGAGATACAATGTTAAAACTTTTGCATTGTATAGTATCATTAAAATTTTATCAAATATATTATGATAGGATAAAAATAAAAGATATTTCCATGAATTTCTAGTGATAGATTTTACGAATAACAGCTTCAATTAAGTGAAGATTTTTATAAATCTACCTGGTTTCTTTGTCCTGTCACTACATATCAAGTATAGTAATTTAGTGGATTCACATCTATGACATCTAACAAAGAGGAAATATACAAATGGAAACCATGCCTACATACATGTAAACTGCAACATCACATATTTTTCAAGCAATAAATTAAGCAATAATTCAAGAATATGATTCATCTTAAAATTCTCAGCTAAAAATACACACAAAATCGACAAGTGTAAGGGAGATAACTAGGTATTTGTTTATGCCTTAATATAAATGATTGTTTCTTCCTGTTTATTTACGTTTTATTTTTATTTATTTACTATTTATTTCTTTTCATTTATTTTTTCACGTAATTTATTTAGGTATACTAAGATTTCATCTGATTGCCTAAAATAAGTAATTAAATTAATTACAAAAAATAGATAAATTCTTCAAATTTTGAGAAAACAGAAATTAATTTTCCTTTATACTAATGTATGGATTGGTGTTTAGAATGACTTTTCTCCAAAACTATTAAATGTCAATATATAGATAAAATTTTATTGACTATAAGTTGTAAGTATAAGTCACTATGCTAATGAATTACTCTATACAATTTAAACATTACATTATAAGGTTTTAGAAAAAACAGAATTGTATTTGGAGCAATGACTTGCTTAGAGTTCTTGTTTTTTTGTTTTTTTTTTGTCATTACTAGAAGTCAGTTATTGAGTTACAAGTTTATCGCTATGGTTAGAAACAGGATGCAATTTAGGCTTAGATTTCAGTTAAGCTTATTGTTGTATATTCAAAGATAAATGACACTGGTTACGGTTGTATGTTAAAAGTAATACATTGAGTGATTGTAAAATTGTTAAAATTCTGATCAGAATTAACAAAATAAAATGGATGATTATGAAGTTTAAAGCTTGATTTAAACATTTAAAATAATTGAGTTCATGTTAGAATTTAATGTTATGGTTCGATAGTCAAGATAGTCTATAAGTTAGTCAAGATAGACTATATGAAAGGATAATGTTAATATTGATATAAACATGTTAAATAATGCTTATTGAGTATATGTTTACACTTTGTGTTAAAGGTTAAAATTAAGATAAGACTTCCTTTTGAATAAAAGGTTATTCAGAATATTTAGGATGAGAGCCAGAAATAATTCATTATTCTGTGTTGAAAAATATTCAGAATTAATCATCTTTTTGTGTAGATCTATAATTTAAATCCTAATTTAAATTTTTAAGAATTAAGAAATGTTATACTTCACTGTAATTAGGTATCTTTCTGATTCATTCTACATGTTGGCCAGATGTGAGTGCCAAGAAAGCAAATCACAAAATAAATGTGCTGTCCTCCACGCAAGGCTCCAAACATATCTAGTCAACAAAGCAAATCTCAGCAAAAATCCCAAAATGCAATAGCTAATCATGAACATTCCTGCCCCCAAAAAGTGAATATCCTTGGGAGCCCATACCTGTTAAAACAAAGATATAAAGCTGGCATTTATTGCTGATGACAGGCAGTTTGGGTTCAACACTTCAGCCTCGTCACACAACTGCCAGATCATCAAACATTACACCACAGGCCTCTTTCCTGTTACCGACTGTGATAATCACCAACCAACCAATGAAATCAGTCAACTCCCAGCTCTACCAACAACACTCTTACACTTAATCATCTTCCTTACCAACAGCAACTAAGAAACAACATATGAACAATGTTTTGCCACCTTTCATACAACTATGTACATATTCTGAATTTTGACCAATACACATTATTGAAATCGTAATCTTTGTTGGTTCCTTTCCTTTGCAATATTATAACAGAGTGAATATTTTTCCATCAATTTACTAATCTTTTAGCATTAGGTCTATTAAGGTACTTGCAACCATATATTTTACAATTAAATAACTGAAAGATGACTTAGGTTCTTAAATACTGACTTTTAAAAGAATATTTTTATTCAGGCAGTTATTTTATTCTTGGACATTCCCACAAAAACTAAATGCCAGAAATTATAATATAAAGAAAAATCTTTCATTTACTGCTTTTTATACCAGTGACCAAGATTAAAGCTCGGAGGAGTGTAAATCATTTGTGATATTAATAGCAAGTATTAATTTGTAGATAAGTAACCCTCAAAAAACTACAGATTATGAAATTAACCAAAACATGCATACAGTAAACAATTAGTCAAGAATGGGTTTCGTTCTAATAAAACACATTGCAATAAATTTAAAAATGCATTAACCATAATAAAATTTATTTTTTTAAAGAAAGTTTAAGAAACTACTTATACATGTAATAAACATTATAAGTAAACATTAATTAAACATTAGAATAATGAGTTGAGCAAATTTTAAACATAAAGCTTAATTTTTTTTTTTTAATTCTTATTGTCCCAAGTAGTAGATTCTGATGCTTTTAAAACTAATCACCAGGGTTAGACATGCTTCTCTTATTTCCAATCAAATTTTTTCTACTAAAAAACTAAGTAATGTTTGTTTCAAATTATATTAAGTATACTTTAATTTTTCTAATTTTCCTAAAATAACTTTTAAAGAATGTATAATGAATTTTACAAGATTTTTAAACAGAGAATTTCACTTTTGTTTATAAAGTTGTCAAAAATGACTGACATGATCAATTTCATGTAAATTTTGATGACTCAAAAAAAACAAGATTTTTAACTAAAATTTTGGATGTGCTAGAAAGGATTAAACATTTCAAAAAATATTCAAAAAATACTTTGGTCTTTCCTCTTAATAATAACATAAACATTTAGACAATAAAAAAAATTTAATCAAGTTTAGGGTCTTTTGTTCATCAGGGTTTGCTCTTTTTTATCAAAGTATTGGACACACCTACAGTAGAATTAATGTCATTTTCATTTTATACAAATTTCAGAGTAATATACTTTTGCAAAATTGGAAAATTATTAAATCAAATGCTCAATGTTGCCTATCAGAAACTTTGACAATATTAATTCATAATTCAGTATAACTTTGTAAAAAAAATTGAATTAAACAAAGAATGTTGAATACAGTTTGATGAAAAAAGGTTAATATTCATTTATTCAAATAAAGGAAAATTTTGAAAAGTTAAATTAAAAATAAAAATACCATTTTAAAAAATGAATATTAAAACAAAGTATTTAAAATAACAATCAAAAAATAGTGAAAAGAATTATTTAAAAAAATTAATATCTATTCATTTATTCAAATACTAACGCTGTATCATTACAACTTCCACACACACATATGCTTGCAGTGACAATATTTCGCAGCACAATTAAGAAGAGTATCGAGCAGCATATTAGTCTGCCGCAACACAACGGTTGTGATTGACTGAATTAAGTGAAAACTTTGACATAAGTTATTGTAAGTTATCTCCCTTTTTGAATTCATTTTATTTTATAAGTTAGTGGATAGTAATGGAAGTCAAATTTTGGGGATAAGACTAAAAAGACTTGGGGAAAATCAATATTTTCTTTTGCCTCTAAGGTTATCTTAAATTGATATGAATTATTTATGCATCATAAAACAAATACCTCATTTCTGTTGAATAAGAGGTGCGTCTTGCAAGACTCATAAAACGGTTAAATAAATCACCTTTTAACCTTCTATTATTGTCTCTAATTCTAACATTGATAATCCTATGTCTTGACCCTTAATTTGAACAAAATAAGTTATTAATAATATAGATAATTACATAACTGAGATGACTTTATAATGTATAGGATACAAATCCTATATCATTCCAACAAATGACTAAAAAACACAAAGTAGATTTGCACTCCCGCAAAATCGGATCAAAACGATTAAAAACAGATTTCGCAATAAGGTGTGAAATTAATTTTCTGACCAATGAAAGGAGGCGATTTGCTAAACCAAAAAAAAGATAATGAGCCAGTGTGAAAAAAAAGTCAACAATAAATACAGAGTTTCTTCAAGTCAGTCGCCAGTCAGAAGGGCACAGAGATCATAGAAGACTGACAGTAAATTCCATCACTGACTCAACCCGGCACTAAGAGCCGAAAGTGGATTAGGAAAGGACAACAACAACAAATTTTCAACTGACTCCAAAACAATTCATAAGTACATTTTCCTTTACCTTTTATTTTCCTCATCCACACTCTCTTTTTAACTTAAATTGATTGCCCCTTTTTCCTTTACACCTATACAAAAACAAAAGAAACAGACATTACTCTGCTACTCTGTTGAAAGACAGCGAACACAGACATTTTTGTAAAAATCACAACTTTGCTTAAACGAACTAAAGCATTAATCTTTTTTTTTTTACCCTATTCACAAGATACAATGTTCTATTTTCTACAAACGTTCCTTATCGTGTTGTTCATTCTTGAAATTTGCGTTGTATTTTGTGGGCAGGATATCCCTTATTAAATTCTCCTTTTAATCCGGGTACGCTGAACCCCACAAATGTAAACTAAACATCAACATGACCGGATGGCCAGCATTGAAATAAAATTTTAAAAATACATATGGGACACAACACGTGTATAAAAATATAAAATTACCTCCCTTTATTTAATATTACTAGTTACTTTGCTTTTTCTTTATATTCAATCCTTGAGATTTAAATTAATCTTAAGCCAAAACTAATATTGCTTAAACCTAAAACTCTTAACAAAGACGTTAACCCTAACAATAATTTATATAGCTAAACTGTTAATCTTCATCTGAGCCCACATGAAAAATGCAGCATTCTCTCTATTCTTTTGATTTATTTTGTATGCTAACTTATGACTATTTAGTCATAATCCTTCTGCTGAAACAACATTTAGCTTATTTTAACTCTTAATATGTCACTAACATTATCTTTAACACTAAACCTATCGATAATTTGAAGCTTAACCATAAGCCTAATATAAGAAAAAAAATCATGAAACCTAACAATAATTCTTATCTCTTCACCTCTTTTGCACACTTTTGTATATTCTGTCAAAAATTATTTTAATTTTTTTTTTTAATTAGCAAAAATGCAATTTTGAGTAATGACTTGTTCAACCCTAAGTGTTGTGCTGCAGTTTGTTGCAAACAAATGGATATCTGGTGAATAAATTACGTCAATTAAATCACCTGATTGAAAGAGTTCAGATTTAAGGAAGTCAGTATTTGAATAACATTCCTGGCAAAACCTTAAATTCTTACTATTTATACTATTTACATTGTTTAAACAATTGATCTCATCTTTATTGTCATATTCACAACGTTTTGGCCGTTGTATGTTCAGACCTTCTTCAGGTGATAAACATTGGGATTTCAAACTGAACCCTTCATTTTGTCCACCAGAGTAGATTGTTCTAGTTCCATATGCCACATTATGGATATCATAGGTTTAGTTATTTCCCTTTAGTAATTCAACTCACCAAGTTTTTGTTCATCTCTACTGTGGCCAGGTATTGAACTCACAACTCTTTGGGTCAAGTCATTAAATTACTTCAGCAAACACTTTTATTCACTGGGCCATGCAAATAGTGTAAATAGTTACAATATCTCATTTTAGAAATATAGACAGATATTGTATTGTTAGTTAACACTTGCATAACTGGAGTGGCGAAAAACATCATTACCTTTTTGCAGTTCTTTGAATAATTTTGCCAATTAATTCAATGCTTCACCACCATTAATTTATAAAAGAAAAATACAATTTAATATTATTTGAAAATAAAGTAATGCATTTATGTTCACAGTTGTTATGAAATTTAAATTTGGTTTGGAATACAGCAAAGTATTTTGTTTATTGGAATTTTTTTTAGGTATCTTTATTAATATTTAACAAAAAGTATATACTGATATTGTATTTGACTCAGCATCAAAACAAAAGCACAATATGCATCACAAAAGGCCAATTCAGCAATCATTGTGCACCCTCTAAAGTAAAATCTTTATTAAAACTTATCTATTTGCTTTCAAACCAATATACTTTCCTTTCATTATTAAATAAGTTGTATGCTTGATGTCAGCCTCTTTTCTTGAAAGATAGCCACTATTCTATCAATGTCCTGGTTGCCAAAAGTTGTCATTTTCAATATATACAAAGCTTATGATTAATAAGATAAGTTGCATCTGTACCACTCAATTTGAAATCGCATAGGAACATCATCATTTCTATAACTTACCAATTAGCCACCAGTGACATGGTGTTAAGCAAAATAATTTATTGTGAATAAATCATTGCAATAATTTAAAAAGAAAAATGTCAACATACATGCAAATTAGCACAAAAAGAGTGGCACCCTAAAAGCTAACCACTTCACCATCAGGTGTCCATTAAGTAAATCTTTGTATTTTGTACTCCCATAAATGGTATAATTATACAATAATTTATTTAAGCCAAAAATTACCATCAATTAATAACAGATAACTTACCACTTGTAACTGCATGCATGACTCCCAGTATAAATAGTTATAAATAATTATTGACTAATTTTATCATTGTGATATTTTTGCCTTATATCAAGTAGTAAGAATGTAGTAACTAGGCTCCACAAATTGGAGGAGAGAATTATCAATGATAATGTTCTGACTTTGAATCTTTGAATCACCCTTTAACTTTCTCTCTATTTTTTATTTTTAAATGTACCTTTTATCACATAAAATTTGGTGAAGAGTGAACAAATTTTCATTCTGAAAATATAGAGAAAAAAGCTTGGCAGCCACTAGTCTAACCATTCAACAGACTTTTGCTAATTAAAACTCTGCAAATTAATTTACTAATTACTGGAAAATATATTTTTGTCATTATAATGCAATGGATTATTAATTAATGTACAAAAGATCATTTTAGTAAAAAGACAAGATTAATCATTTATTACAATAATGCAGTAGTTATTGCTTAACCATCCAAAGACAGTTCAGCAAATAATGTAATTTCATGAACTTGGAAACCAACTGATAACTGCTACAATTTAGAGAACGTATCAGCTGAGAGTGTTTTTGAACCAGCACAGAAGCAGATGTACTCCTGGAACTCTATGAACTTATCACTTAACAATTATGACTGAGCTCAGCCCAAAGATATGTTTGGCTACTTATTGCAATAATCAGTCAGTGATTAAAATAAATTCTTAGAATAAAATTATAATGAATTAAATTTGAATAATTGTAATTTAAGAAAAGTTCATATAAATATGTCAGATTTTAATATGTAATAGGATTTTATTGTCAGCAACCCTAACTGAAAATCTTACTCAGCCTTCCCAGTGGTGTCACCTGTTGTGTTGATTGACTGGTTTATGAAGGTCTCAAACTTGAAGAATTGAAAAATGCAAAGTTTATGCTCATTTTCAAGTTTGAACATTTTTTAAATAATTTTATTGTTGTTGTTTTTTAATATTTTACAATTATTTACTTTGTTTGCTGATTCCTTAAGTTTTCGTATTTTCCATTTGATGTTCTCTGTGTATTATATTAACCTCATCCCACAGAGGGAAGTGATCTCCCTTTTCCCTCCATAGCAGAAGTGAACAAAAATTTGAAGAGTTGAGTTAACTGGAGATAACTTACCCTGAAATATCTGGAAGAGGCATAGAATGTGGAACTAGAACACTCTACTCCTATGGACAAAATAAAGGGTTCCATTCAAAATTCCTATCACCTGAAGAAGGCAAGAGTGTATAATAACTGAAATGTCATCAATATGGCAACAAAGATGAGGACAACAGTCCAAACAATGTAAATAGTGTAAATAATTACAATGCTTCATCTCAGAAATTTAAAAAAATGTTTGCTTTTTTATTCTATGGAGGCTCAAAATGAAATCCTAAAATTAAATACTGTGTTAAATACCATGACTAACACACTTCAGCTACTATTTTCTTGATTGTGCTTCCATATTTAAGTGGATTTTGGAAGAGAATTTTTCACAGTAAGAAGGTGATTGTAAGAGAACAGTTGTTTGATCTTTGAACATGTTGACAAGTGAAGACATAGGCTGCTAGAGAAAATGTATTTTTTGGTAAAAAATAACTAACATTTTTACAAAATCTAATTAATTCTTAAATTTACTATTTTTCTATAAAATAAATGTCTGGGACATATATTTTATTTTAAGAGATTTTAAAGTATTTTAATTTCTTTCTCACTGACGTCGATCTAATTCACTCATTGAACTGGGCAGAAGTGATTTTTTTTGTTTTTTTAAGAATGTTAAGGTCATAAATCAATTTTCCTTTTTTACCGATAAACTTTAGTCTGGGATTAACTTCAAAAATATATATTAAAATATTTAAAATGTGTTTTAAATTTTTTTCAAAAGTCCCTACAGTTACCTAATTTTTTTTTTTTTTTTTTAATCGGTATCACTCCATTCAAGGCAGTAAAGCCACTAAGACACAAGGGATTACAGGTCATGAAAGAATTAGGAACAGAAACATTAATAATGAAAATAATGAAAGAGAAAAGTGTAATCAGGAGAACAGTAAATAACAATTGACATTGCATTTAAATTTTTCTAGATTTTTTTGCAAGTTTGCTGGAAAGCATGGAACTGGAAAGGAGTTTCACAAGTGAGAAGTGCAAGAAAAGAAACTGTTAGCATAGAACTTATGACTACATCTAACCAGCTCAATTGTAAATTGATGAGATATCAATGCCAGTCTAGTACTGTGCTTAAATTCAAAAAGTCTAGTTACCATAGCAAAGAGCTAATCCAAACAATTTTGATGAAATATTTATAGAAAAGATAGAGAGAGGCAACCCTATGGTGGTGGAAAAGTGACTGAAGCCAATCCACCAGATCAGAACCAGTAATATTGCTGATTCTTCTTTGGGTCTTATCAAGTTGCTCAAAGTAAATAGCAGGGACACTAGACCATATGTGGCAGCAATATTCTAAGCATGGCCAAATGGTAGACTTATAGATATGTAAGATAGATTCTGGAGAGAAAAACTGTCTTGTATGACACACTGAACCAACTTTCTTAGCAGCTGACCCAGCAATAGATTCATTATAGTCTTTCCACTTCATATCAGCTGAAAACATGATCCTGAGAAGGTGTAATGTGTCACTTTCCTGGAGGTTAGCATCAGCCATGCTGATGGAAAGCAGGGAGGAGTCTCTCACATGATTAATGAAGAAAAGTTTAGTTTTAGAGGCATTAAAATTAACAAGCTATCTTTTGCCCCAGTTAACAACAGACTTGAAGTCATTTTGGACATCAGCTGCTATTTTGCAGTCATAGGAAGAGGGGGAGTGATAAAGGAAAAAGTGACAGCTGATAGAGTTTAGTAATGAAAGACGGAAGCACATGGGGCCTCAAGAGACAATTGCATGTCCATCAAAAGATTATCCTAGATATAAACACCAAGGCTATTCATGTGAACACTGGAATCTTTTTAGCAAAGGGGAAGATGGTCTGGAATCAAGAATTCATTTGTAGCTGTAGTATCATATGCAAATAAGATAGGACAACCATAAAAGGAAAGCAACTGGTGAACAAGACAGCATTACTCAGTGAACCCATTTGCTTAACGTAACATGGAGAACTGTGCTAAGACTGCTACTACAGATAGATATACTCAACATAATAATGGTGTCATTAATAGGAGCCTTAAATGTGCTGGAAGACCCAGAACACGTGGAAACGTGGATAAGATCTTTTGCGGCATTTGCAAGAGCAAAGAATTAAGAGACACCAAGACCGAAGGAGGAGAGAACAAGATAACAGATTTATTTCTTCCTACTGCTGGTGTGGAGCAGTAAAGGAATTTTTGACAATGTGTTACCCGAGTGAATTAGAAGAAATGACATTTGAAGAAATTCTCAAAGTTATAAAAAAGAACATAAGACTAAAGAAAAGATTGGTTGTTGTTGAAAGAACCAAGTTTTTAGAAACAAGACAAGCATCCAATGAGTCCATTATGCAGTACTTACATAGATTAAAAGAACATGCCAAGTATTGCAAATTTGAAAAGTTGTGAACTCAGGAAATGACTATAGAAGATGAGTTAATTCTTCTCAGAATAATTGAAGGTTTGCAAAACCAAAACTACAAACAAAAAATACTGGAAAGTTTACAAAGTAGTAGCATGAGTTTGGAAGTTAGCATTGAGTTTTTACAACAGTTAGAATTGATTAGAGAATTTAATCAATAAAGAAAAATTCGAGATATACAGGTCAAATGAAACCAAGTCCATAATTAAATGCAGATACTGTGGAAAAAATCATGATAGAGACAATTACAAATGCCCTGTTTTAGGATAAGTTTGTTCAAATTGCAAAAAAAGATCATTTTCAGAATGTATGCAAATACGAAAAGAAAATAGAAATAGTACAAAAAGTACACCCCCCCCCCTCTAAAGAAGAGGTTGAAATATTTACAGTGAATATGCAAAAAAGAAGGAGAGAAAAAAATAAGGATAAATGGCCAGATATTTAACATGCAAGTTGATACAAGCAATGAAGTCACATTGATACCAAAAAATTTCTGGATCAAATTGGGATAACCTAAATTAAAAAAAGCAACATCCAATTAAAGTAATTTGATGGAATGACTATAGAAATAATGGGTACATTTCAAGGCAATTTTGAAACTGATAAGCATTTTGAAGTAATTCCCATTACAGTTGTAGAATGTGAAAAAGATCATGGAGACAATTTAAAACAGAATGATTGAAGAAAAAATGAAATTTGAAAATAGGATAAATTTACAGTGTATAGTAAAGTAGAAAAGAACAAAAATGAACAAAAGACAATCAGAAAAGTTTCCAATTCAAATTTTCCAATATACATTAGGAATGTTGAAATCTTCTGGTGCGTTCTTAAATGAATATTAAAGCAAGAATGATTTGGCGGCACCAACGTTAGTAGAGGAGTGGGTACAGTTAAATCTCTGATGCCGAATGGTGTTGTTTTCTGCATGCTGGGATCACCATTCAGACATTACATTTTTTTTTACATTTTTATATCCGTAAATGTTAGTGGCTAATATCAAGTTTATTTATTTCAACAATGTTTATTAAGACTGCAAATAAAACATTGTGCAGATGTTATCAACCATCTTTTGCTTCTTTTTCATGTAGACTCAGTCAAGCTTGATGTCCTTATTCCATCAATTCATGAGCCCATAACTATCATGCTTCAAGAATATAAGGTTAAGTGGCTGAAGTAACAACAGCATCATCTCACCAGGTGAGTAAGAAAACAACAGAAATGGCAATATTTCAGGTTCAAAAAGGCAACTGATCAACCACAAAGGTGTGTTTCCCACCTATGCTACACCTCTTGCATTTCCTCACTGTCAGACTAGGGTCAAACCCAACATTGTCTTCTTTCCCTGCTATCTGTTCCAAGCCTGTTTTTGTTGTAACCTAAAAAAGGTTACTGAATGAAGAATAACAAAAATGGAGGTTAGAAATGGAATGGTAACCTTTATAACATCAACAAAATACAATATTCACCAGTGATGTGAAGTAAGTAAACCACTCTTGGTGGACTTCTTAAACAGCATATTACCTCCACTTTCAATAGTGTCCAATGTATTTATGAGGACTGGGACATACCTATTAGTTATCATAGTTACAGTATATAACAGTTTTCTTTTATGTCATTTTACTAGTTAGTAGATAGGGACAGTGGAAATCTGGTTGATTCATTCATGTGCATCAGTAATTAGAGGATAATACTTTTGGAGGAAGCCATCCAGTTGTCCGACCTGTACCAGTTCTCAGGTAATGACTTCCTCCATTGTTGCTAAAGCTGTTCCATTGTGACTTTGCGAGGCCCATTTCTTCATTATATTATCCTTTTATAGCAGTCAATTCTAATTTATATCACATGGAATGTAAAAAAAATGGGGTGGGGATAAAATATAAAAGGGAAGATGATGCTATTCCTCATAATAAAACAGTTTCTGTTGTAGAAAACCCTTCTTGCTCATTATGTGCCCAAGAAATGTCAACTGTCTTTTTCCAATGTTAAGTATAAGCATCCTTTTTCTTTGCATTTTCTCTAAAACTTTGTTGTTGCTCATGTGTTTAGTCCAAAGTATTCTCAGCATCAAGTCACTTCTTCATCCAGCATTTTCTGCCATAATGAAAAATGTCAAATGTTCACTGTAAAATAAATTTGGCAAGTAGTACTTGGTTACATTCTACCAGTAGCAATCATAAAGTGACCTGGCATAAAGGAATGTATTCTTGTACCACTCACAACAGGTATGGGATCATTAAAACAAAGACAGTAATAGTTACCGAAAGTATTTCTAATTTCTGCAAACATTCAGGTGGCCATTTTTCTGTTTAGACATTGACAAAAGTTATTTCATCTTCCAGTTCTTTAACATCCATAAAAATGTCCATCAATCAGAGAAGAAATTGATGCTATTGACACCATTTTTCAAAGAAATGTTCCTAATAATCAATTCAATCTGCTTTATTTGTTTTTAAACGTTATTAAATTTTAATGTTACTCAAAAAAATTAAAAAATTAATTTTATAGAAAGCAAATACAAAGAAAAACAAATGTATCTACTCAAAATACACATTCCTATTATAAACAAACACAAAACTTTTTCTTATATCAGGTAGTCAACCTATGTTTAAGCCTCCAGTTCTGAATTAAAGGACATCCAAATTAATGATATTTTTTTATTCCCCATGGTGAACAGAAATATTTTTAAAGAAATTCATTAATGACTGAAGATGGGGAAATTTCCATTTATTAAAATGTTAGAGTAAAATATCACTCCTTCCTATACTTGAGGTTCTGGGCCACAAACTTCTATATTGATATATTAGTGAATGAAACAAGAGGTAACAACAGCTGTAGTAATGAATCAATTAAAGAAATTTGGGTTGAATGCAAAACCACTAGAACTATTGGAGAATAAACTTTGGGGCTGAGATGGAAAGAAGAAAAGTTGGGCGAGGTTGTTTTTCAAAGGAGAAATAAGATCTTGGAAATGAAAGACAATCTGTATTGGTAGAGACTTATCTCTATATATGGAAGGATGTCACTATCATATTGCTGGATGGATTTGAATTGCATGTAACTGTTGAAGAGCTGAAGGAGTCAGCTGGGTTAGAGTTAGGGTTAGAAGGAGTCAGCTGAATATAAAGTTGGGAAAAAGACAGTAGCTATAATGAGAGAAAATCAGGTAGCAAGAGAAATGTGTCTAAATCAAAAAAGGGGTTTATATGATGCGATGCTTGTAGGTAGTGCAAAAGTAGAGCATATGCCTAATACTCTGGAAAATCCTTTTTTCTTTTTTTTTTAATCTCTAAATCAACACATGCATTACTTTAAGCAAGCATCATAATTTTCCTTGATTTTTGAGTCCTTTGTAGAAAAAATAGTTTTCCCTGAGAGAAGAGAATGCCACCTCTTTTATCCCAGTTACAATAAAATGGGCATACAATAACAAACAAAACTCAAAAATACTACATGAAACCTAAAAGAAACAAACATTTATTACAAGACATTAAAACAAAATACAAGTTTTACAGAATAAGCTTGCATAAAATGTACTTTTGTGCACCTTTATAGTAAAAAGGCAGATAACAGATCACAATATATATAAAGGCCAAGCACACAGCACTTCACAGAATTTTCTCTCAACAATCCAAAAAAGGTAAGTATTTCAAATTATCTTACACCATCTACTTTTGAATGTATGCAACCTGACGTGAAACAAACTCACTTACCTTTGTCATAAACATTTTTGAATATTATTTTGTGTCAGATTATTTAATCTGTTGTATGAACATTTTTTTCTTCATGTCAGTTTGTTAAAACTATAAACTTTAAAAATTTCTTATTTATTTCCCTGAAATGAGCTACTGACACTACTTTAAGTGTACAAATTCATAAATAAATTCCTTATCTTGTTTTGTTAAAATTACCTGTGTTTCCTCGTTATTATCATCCTCCATTAATCTTCTAGGCATAGGTAAATCAACTGTTCTTTTTAACCCCTAAGCCCCATGCCACTATAAAACAGCCTGGCTCATCCACAGGTCACAGCTAAAAATATCTTTCTCTTCTGGTTGCCTTATTTTTCTGCCTTCAGGGCAAAATTTTCATGACTTGGTCGAAAATTTTGATTACTTTTCCTTTGAAAATCACTAACTTCTGGTCAAAATATTTATTACCTAGTGAAGTTATCCACTGACCTTTCTTCTTATATAATATAGAAAAGGCTCCACATGGATCCTAACTTTAAATTTACATGGGTGAAAGCCACCCCTTTAAATGAATAATAGATAAAAAGAGTATATATTTTTAAAATTTGAAACATTCTTGCTTGAACAAATTAATTTCTGGCAGTTCTTTTGCAGCCAATTCTAATATAGAAACTTTTACAGACAAATTTAACACCATCTGACTTTCTTTTAAAATACTTCTATCTTTTTTATAAACCATCTGGCTTTCTTTTAAATACACTTCTCTAAGAAGTAAGTATATAAGACAAACCTACACCATTATAACATTAATTAATTCATTTACACTTTTTTTATTAATTATTATTTTTAATTACTTTGTATTACTAAATAATAAAAAAAATTATAGAAAAGACAGGACAGGTTTCTAAGTTAATGTTTTTGACACAACAGAAAGATATCAAAATTAACAACTTCTTCAGTGTATATTTTTCTTATGCTGTTTGATAACCTGGAATCCCCCCAAAAAATGATATTCTGTTTGCTAATCCAATATCTAGATACTGACTTTTCTAAATAATAAAAATTATTTTCTATTATTTGTCTCAAGGTAATACCAAGAAAAATAACTTTATATGAGAAATTAAGTATACTTTTTTAAAACATATTTTACATAATTTTAAAAACAAAAGATAAGCTTTCAAGTTACAAAAAATATATATTTGTATTCATCTTAATCTCAGAAACATGATTTCAAGTCATATTAAACTTTTTTAAACAAAATTGCTGTAAAGCTAATAATCATGAACGTTAAATAATTACCTTTAATTTACCTTTGGTGAAGTTTTCATCCTCAAGTGCAACATGGAAGCAGTATGCATCAAGTGAGAGCAGAAACCACTCGAGCTCCTTATTTCATTCACTGAAATAACTACAAAGTCAAAGAGTTAATGTAGAATATGACAATCAAAAGAAAATGTTTCTAGTCTTTAGTAGTTGAAAATCAATAATAATTGACAAATTTGGTCTTCAGAAAAATTTTGGAATTCTGTTAGGTTGACCAGAAAGTCCTGACTCCCTTAGGAAGCAGAAAGAAAACAACAAAATTTTATGGCCAACATTTATTCTTCAAAACAATGATCTTCTGCCGGCAATCAGCCAGCATTTGAATCTGTCCCAGATACCAGTCCACTGGGTTTGAATAAAAAAAACTGTAAACAAGCTTCCTTCACTTCATCAAAAGTGTTGAATCACTGGTTATGGAGGGAGTGTGCCATTGAGCAGAATAGGCCATAGTCACTTGGAGCAGCATCGGGACTGAATAGTGGATGTGGAAGAATCTCAATCTGTTTTTTCTCCTTAGTCAACCTGGCAGTGTGTGGCCTAGCATTGTCTTGCTGAGACAATACCCGACTTCAATTGACTAAAGCAAGATACTCCTTCTTTAGGGTTAGAAACCCTAACCCTTATCATACCTATGGTCTAGCTGCTGGCAATACAGTTTTAAAATCGATGGCAAGACCATGTGGAACAAGCTTGAAATGCAGTACTCCTTGGAAATTCCACCAGACAGAGATCAAGATTTGTTGTTTTCTTTCTGCCTCCTAAGTGAGTCAGGACTTTCTGGTCAACCTAGTATATAATGACCCATTTTTGATCCAGTTTTTGCATTCAAAAACATCTTTCAAGCATAACTAAACTTTTTCAACCCAAAATTTAATATCAACAGATATCAATGTAATGAACAATTAAAATCAAAACAACCTGGTTTGAATCTTTTAATACTGGAGGTAAAAGTATTCTTTCAGTTAAAAATGATGGGATGATTCATGAAGTTATGCTTCTACCTTAAATCAGTGAAATCTGTGAATTCTACCTAACTTAGTACTTGTAAATTTCCCCATGGTGTATATGTAAATTTTCCCCACATGGATATGTCACTTAATTGCTTATCACATGGTTATACTTTCAAATAAGAGCAATATTGCTTCTTAATTTTCTACATTGTAAATTGTGTTTCAAATGAAAAAAATGAAAGAAAAGGAAAAAGTTTTCAATTCTCACACTCCTGTAATTTCTAAGTTGCCCACCACAATTTTTTAGCAGTGAAAAGAGGAATAAAAAGAAAAGAAAGAAACAGCAAGAGAAAAAATTACAGAAGTTCAGATGAGTGTTGAAACCTTTTTCTTTTCTTTTCTTTCTTTCTTTTTCTGGAGTTGTAAGGTTTGCATGTCACCTTGATTTATAAAAAAACAAAATTAAATAATACAATGCCACTTGCATGCTTCTATTTCTTTGACTCTTCCTCACTCACATGGCATATCCAATAGACAACCAAAACTTCTTTCTTCATACCCTTTATTTTCCAAGCAATCTCTCATAATGCAATCCATTTCACCCAATGGAATTCCTTCTTCTCGCTGTCTTCAGTTTCTTTCATTTTTCTACTTCCCCAATGACCTGTTAACTGGAAAGAAGGGAAGTTAACATCATTCATTTTTCTCCTTTTCTTCTCCTACTCTCTTTACACTACAGAAACAACTGTAAAAAAAAATAATTTCCCAAAGAAATAACAGTCATATTCATTCCAAGTATGTAAAAATATAACCTGACCCCTCGCTATAGCCACCTGATATAATTCATACTGGTGCTGTTCAACAAATTTGAGTTCAAACTCTTCTGACATACTCATTATAGGTATCTTATGGCTTTAAATGAATCTTTTTAAACCAGATTTTTTTTATATCAGACTACAATCCAATTAAACATTTTGTCATCTCTGTCATATTTTTCTCCTTCTAATATTTCTACTCCTTAATTATTAAGTCTCTCAATACATCACTAACCACTTTCCATGCACTAGTATGACTCAATCAGGGTCACTGCCCTATTACAAAAATACATAAGAAAAAATATTTTTAATAGAGAAATGAATACTTTAAATCAAATCCCAACCTCATTACTTAAAGTTTAAGACCTAATCAGCTTGGGTCAAGAATACTCTATCTGCTTCCCTATGTTGAGGAGTAATCCTCATAAAAAGGACCACATTTTTACTTTATCTATCACTACTTGTGCAAATCAAACAAATGTTTACCTTTGCATGACAGAATTTAGTATTAGATAACTTGGAAATGGTTGATATTCTGTAAAATAAAATAGAAAATTCCTGAAACCAGGATTTGCTCATTACCATGTTATGAACTGACCAAAGATATGAATATGGCATGTTCTGCGCCATATTAAAGGAGAATTAAAGTTAAACAGATACTACATTCTGATTGCAGACATAACGATAGGCACAGAGCCTTGCAAAGATTTATTCTTCATTTGTGCTAAAAAGCAATATTCAGAAAATGTTATGAAATTTTAATTTTTAGAAAATATTAAAAATTTGTTTTGAAAGAATTCAATTAAATATAAATTTAATTCTTATTTCTGTAAATTTACAGTTCAGAGGATTTAAACAGTTATGTTTCCATCACTTTTGGGCAGATGTTCAAGAATGGGGAGGAAACCTTAAGAAGCTATGGATCCAACCAGCCAGAATGATGTGCAAACTGGTGGCGGTTCCTTGTTTATGTCGGATTTGTGCTGTTAGACTCTAGTTTCAATTGTGGTCCTTGGGAACTCTTATCTTGAAAGGTGTCATATACGCATATCTTGTAAATGATCAGTACCTGTTTATGTTCACAGTTTTTGTGAGTGCTGATGGCTTATTGCAAAAAGATAACACAACTCCTGCACACACACAGATCCTATTGCATGTGGGCAACATGAAATTGATTCTAGAAACACTTGGCTCACTTTCAGGTACTCGATTGATCCTTGCACTTGCTTAGTGGAGTTGATGTATTGCAGACCTCACTTAATTTCTTATAGCCACACCCAGGCAACACAACTCAGCCCTGAGATATGCTTGGATAGTTATCCACCACACAACAACTCCAGCACCATGTTGACTCTATATTATATTTGTACAGCAACCATTACTCAGGTAAAGTGAGGAGCTTTCAGTAATTTTTCTGGCAGCACTTCAGTTTATGAAAGCTGATAAAAGGATTTTATGTTACATGGAAAAAAACTATTTACATTTAGACTAATATCCTCATTTTTATTATTATCACATTTCAACCTTTATGCTTTCCAGCCTTTTTCAGGAGTCTGTCGATCTGAGTAGCTTTCAGAGAATTTCAAACTGAACCTGAACCTTTTATTTAATCTGTCACTAAATTCATAAACACAGCATAGTAACTGTGAGTTCAATCCTTGGGCTGAGTTAGACTCAGTCAAAACAGGGCAAGCAATAACAGAACAGTAGTAAATAGAACAAGATGAATTATTCCTAGATTAAATTTTCTGTAGATTAAATCAATGGTTCAGTTCAAAATTCCCTGATGGTTACCTGGATCAACAAACACTTGAAAAAGATTAAAATACACAATGGTGAAAATGTAATAATAACAAAGACAAGGAAATTAGTCAAAATGTAAATAATGATAACTTCTCATGTCAGAAATTAAAAATATAATGTCACCAAAATTAATATTATGTGGTATCATCATATCTAAATTATTTGTGATAAATGTAAGTATAGCTTGTGGAATTTAATTTTTTTCTTTTTTTTATATTATTATAGGTGCATTTTATTCATTCTCCTCGGAGAATATTTAGAGTATTTAATTTAAAGAAATTTCAAATATTAAAAAAAAAGATAGAATTTTAATTTAAACATTGTGGATTTGAATCCCAGTTAAATAAAATTCGATAACAAGCTTAACATTTTATGGAGATTAATAAATCAACAAAAATCAAAATGAAATTTTTTTCAATGTCAAAAAATATTTTGAAGTTTACATGATATTTTAAAAACTTTAATGAAACAATTGCATTTTCTTGGGGAAGTCATGAATCCATTTTTTCTGAACATCCCCCCCTTGCAATGAGTAAAACAATAAGGCAGGCTGGATTCTCTAGCCCTGGAGAACAGTCAGTTTAGGACAGTGGTTTCCAAATGGTGTGGCACACCTCATAAATGCAGCAGAAGACAATAGCAGGTGAGGTGGGATCAAATATTTAGAAACAGTTTCAAAAATTCATATGCCAAAAATAAATATGATTTCAAAATTTAAAATAATGGATTACTTGTAATTGCATGCATGCAACCTAGTATAAATAGTTATAAGTAATTATTGAGCAATTTTATCATTGTTATATTTTTGCATTATATGAAGTATTAAGAATATATTAACTAGGGTCTGCAAATTGGAGGTGAAAGTTATCAATGATAATGTTCTGTCTTTGAATCAGCTGTTATCTCCCTTTAACCTTCTTTCTGGACTATCTTTTCCATAGGGCAGCTTGTGCCTTTTCACTAAGACTTCTCTCTGGTGAGGCGTGAGCAAATTTTCATTAGGAAAATGCATCCCAGAGAAAAAATGTTTGGGGACCACTGGTTTAACAGAAGACAAACTCTGAATTCAAACCAGTCAAGAAAGAGGGTTGGGTATGAGGATAACAAACTCACTCCCTTAAAAAACTTGATACTAAAACCTCAACAGTGTTATCTTTTGATATGATGTAGTTGCAGCCAAATGCATTACAAAGAGAATGAAAGAAATAAACTAAGCTATGAGAAATATTCTGAAGATTTGAATTGATTTTGAAAGAGTTTTTTGTTTTACATAGTATAAATTACACTGTAACTACCTTGTTAATATGATTAATAAAAACAATAAATGATCACACCCAGTAACTGTAACAGAAATGATGACAATAGCAGATTCAAGAGATTTTTCATGCACATGAGACAAATTTCCTTAGAAAATTTCTTCAAATTAAGTTAAAAATAATTACAAATCTTCCCTAGATACAATCATTTTCAAAAGTAGAAAAGTTAATTAAAAAAAATACGTTTAACACTTCAACATAAAGTTTAACGGTTTTTTTCATGTATATTTCATAAAAAACAACTTGTTTTTATACTAAAATTTCTGATATGTACACCTCTAGGGCTTATAGGAAATAAACTCTATTTCCAACACAATTACATATCCACACACATACCATATTAAAACACACCCAAACTTTAATTTTTACCTAATATCAAACAATATTCACAAACATGCCAGAAAGATTCAACAATACAACCATTGTCTATTGGTTAGAAATTATTATCATCATAAGAAATATTTGACCAATCAAAGAAAACTAAAACCTTATTTTTCTCAAGTCTATTTTTTGGAAAAATTTCTGATAAAAACCTACAGATTTCTACTGTCAAGAGCAGGAATGTAGCTATCTCTAAGCCATTCAAACACAAGAGAAGATGTAGCTACACAGCTTTTAACTTACTTGCCGCGCGTGTTGAAAGAAATGTGTCGACGACTTCAAACATATTATTTTCAACAACAGCTTGAATCTTCACTGATGATAAAAGTCTTTTTCCAATCACAGCTTTTGACTGTGGACCAACTACTAAAAGTCTTTTCTGACTCACAATTTTTTCTGTCAACCAGCTATCCAAAGACTATTTTCATTCCTTTAGTGATGCTGATAGATTTTTAATGTAGTGAGTCCCCTGTACCCACTTGTGTTGATTTGGCTGTGTCTCTGGGAAATCCAATCAGTCCCAACTAAAGTTTCTTAATAAATTTTTGTGTTAAACTTCAGGGTTACAAACTAATTTTTTTTACCATCCTACAAAAAAAAAAACATTTTAATCATGGTCATTCACTTAAATTGACAGAACAATTTTTTTTAGTTAAATTAATAAATTCCAAACAAAAACAGTATTTACACTTAATCACAGTTCAGTTAAGAAAATATATTTTTTTGAGAATTATGACAGAACAAAGTTTTGAAATTGACAGAACAAAAGTTGTTGTTTTTTTTTTCAATTGAATCAATAAATTTAAAACAAAAATAGTATTTAAAGCAATGTTTGGCAAACTTCAATGAGTTCAGTCATGTCAAATAAATTAAAAAAACAAACCATGAAAGTTTCTGGTAAGAGGACATTAATGTCTATTTCATGCCACCAACACACCCACTGCTTAAGAGAAGAAAGTATAGTGGCATGGGGCATAGGTGTTAAAATAAACAGTTGATTTACCTATGCTAAAAATATCAATGAAAGATGATAATGAGGAGGAAACATACAAGTAATTTTAATAAAACAAGAAGGAATTTATTCATAAATTTACACAAGTAGTGTCAGTATCTCATTTCAGGAAAATAAATCAGAATTCTTAAAGTCATTAGTTTTAATGTATTGTCATGAAGAGGAAATGTTCATACAGCAGATTAAATGATCTGACACAATAGCAAAAATGTTTAAGACAAAGGTAAGAGTTTGTTGCTCACTGAAGGGATATATCATTTACATACATTTAAAAGTAGACGAAATATAGATAGTTTGAAATACTTAGCTTTCTTGGATTGTTGAGAGAAAATTATTTGAAGTGCTGTTTGCTGGTTAGAGGCCAATAATATAATTGGTGAGTATTTTTACACTGGCAAGTACTTCAACACTGGTTGAAAGGAACTGAAATGAAACCTTTCACATGACTTCAGGAACTCTTCTTTAATTTAATTTTCCTCTTTATTTTATATCAAAAATAATTTCACATAGGCTTGATAACTTCCTTCTTTTTTCTAACTAGCTAATTTCTGTAAAGGCAAGGTTTTCATTACATAGGTTGCAAATTTCTTTCCTTCTTCTCGGCACACCAATTAATTTCTGTGACAAGCAAAAATCTCAAATAGGTTCATGAATTTCTTTCCTTCTTCCACAGTCCTCTGAATTTGAAGGGAGTTGTTATTATTTTGCACTCAATACAAAGGAAAGAATAAGTGAAAGAAAGAACTACTAAAAAGTATTTAAAAGAATAACATCAAATGATTATTGCAGTTTTTATTATTTAAAATTACAAAAAATATTGGCCTCTCTACAGTCTGTGCCAATCCAGACAGGAAAACTTCTTTTGTCTGAAGACATTTTTGAGCCCTGTTAAATGTTATTTGCTCACTGAACACAATGTTAAATATAAATGTCTCTGCTTGTTACTTAAAACATTTTGAACTCAAAGTTTTAGAAAGTATATTGACAACAAAAATACAAAATGTTTTGAAAAATAAAATATCTATGTACAAATTACCATAAATATCTAGTTCATTTTACAAATGATTTGCATTCAGTTACACAAAGAATATATTAGTTACATTTTAAATTAAATTGATGTTGTTGTTTATTTAGTATTGACTAACAACTAATTCCTTTTACTATGTCATAACTGTTATCGGTTGGTTTTGTCCAATGTATTGCTTTTCATGGGAAATGTTAATTGTGTCTCTGGGATGTAGAGATGAGAAAATTAAGTTTTTATGCATCAGGGATGCAGGACGTGCACCTATGAACATTTCTTCTACTCTTTGATGCTTGAATTCATGCACATATGTTTGTAAATACAAATGATTTATTTAACAAGCATACCCATGTTTTATTTATTTTTACTTTATTATTGTTTTGAATTTGGTAAGTTAGTGCCATTTTGTGAGTACCAGCTCACCAATTGCTATATTTACCCCAATTTTAATCACTGTTCCACTAATAATTTTAAAAGTCTATTGGGCCAGAATTTTTCTCAAAAATAAAATGTGCTATTTACCAGTAAAACACTGATTATCCTGACTAGCAACAAGACAAAAACCTAGTCTCTTATCCCAAAAGTAGACAAAAATCCAGTCTTAAGAATAAAAAAAGTCTGATATATTAAAAGACTGATAAATGAAATATCAGAAGTATCTACACCAAAAAATAAAAAAAGAATTAGAATCTTTTTGGGGATTAACCAATTTTTATAGCAAATATCTACCTAGATACAGTGACCTAATAGAACCATTTGCAGAGTTATGGGAGAAGAATATAGAATTTAAATGGATTCAAAGGCAAAATATAGCTTTTGAAAGCTTAAAAAGGTTCTTATAAGAAAACTGATTGCAAAAATCTTTGATCCAAAAAAAGAAGTGACAATGACTACAGATTCAAGTGAATATGCTGTAGCCACAATTTTCTCTCAAGAAGGTAATCCAATAATGTACCTGTCAAGAAAATTAATGTCAGCTGAAGCTAGCTACTCAAATATTGAGAAAGAAGCATTAGCAATAGTTTGAAGCACAGAAAGAGCTCAAAATTTTTTGTTAGGGCAAAAATTTTTCTTAAAGCCAGATCACAAAACTTTAGAGTTTATATATAACACCAGAAAGGAATTATCAAAAGTCATTTTAAGATGGGCTATAAAACTCATGGCCTTTGATTTTGACATCATATACATAAAGGGGAACACTATTTGACATGTGGATGTGGTATCCAGACTAATTTCAGCAGTAAAATTTAGAAACATCTGATAATTCAGAAGATAAAATACTGCACTGTGTTTAAATGGATGTGTTACCTATAAATCATCTCAAAATGAAGACCATACAAGATCCAGTGTTAAGTAGAATTTCAGACAGAATAAAAAAGAAACACATTGAGCAATTGTTCAATGGCGCAAAGAACCTACAAAGAATGAAGACATAACATAACTGTACAGAAAAGCATAATATGCAATGGAGATATTATAATACCCCAACAAATGTAAGAAAAGAAGTACTAAAAGGTGTACACGATGATGCAAATTGTGGCATAATAGTGACACAAATGAGATTAAAATTACAAATGTGGTGGCCAGGATATTCTTGAAATCTAGAAGACTATGTAAAAAGGTGCCCCAAATCAGCTGAAATAAAAACTTTTGGCAAAACAAAATTCACTCATGGCCTAAAGAAAAAGAACCACGGGCTTGGGTACACATGGATTATGCCCATATTAATGGTATGGGGCTATTTTTAATTTTAGTGAATTCATTTTCAAGATGGCCCAAAGTAATTAAGGTTGCTGACAGAAAAGCCAATCCCATAAAACAAATATTAAGAACAATATTTTCAAGGAATGGGGTGCTTAAACATTAGTTTGAGATAATGCTCCAGGTAATTTTGCAAGGTAACTTTGTGCTTGTGGCTAAAGCATATTGGATGCGTCTTGTATAAAACACCACCTTACCACCAACAATCAAATGGAATCACAAAAGGATGGTGCAGACTGCGAAAATGGGACTAAAAGCATTTTCCCCATCTAATGATAATATAGAGAGTTACTTACCAAGATTACTGTTAAGCTACAGGATAATTCCAGATGCCAGCAGACTTCAATGTCCCACTGCATTAATAGGTAGACAGATTAAAGCTCCCATAACAATATTCTTTTCAACAAGTGAAAGTGTATGGTATACAAAAAAAAAAAAAAAATGTAATCCTGAGAAGGCAAACTTTGTAGCACAGAAAGGGCACAACACAGCAATGCTAACAAAAATGTTCAAAATATACTGGCCCATGCAGATCAATTCAGAAGCAGAATGGAACCTGAGGATATAGAAATGCACAAAGAATCTGAAGGTGAAGAACATGAAGGGATGGCGGGGACTAATGTATCTAGTAATGAAACTGAACAATCTATGGATGACCAGAAATCTGATGAGGAGTCAAAAGAGGATGATGAACTCAGATCTAGGTGGTCCCCTATAAGAAGAAATCAAGATACACATCAAGAAAACAGTTTAAATTCCCAAGAATAATTACAATAAGTCAAAGATCAATGAGAGACATAAGGCCATTTTGGTTCAGGGAGGTGTAGTGTTGTATGTAAATGAGGTACTGCTATAAAAGAAGTACACCACAGCAAATGCCAGTCAAGCTCTCATCTGTTGAACAGACAACATCTATTCCAGAGAGTACTCAGCTTATAAGCATACTTGAATACTTGTAAATGAAAACCTGGATGAATTGTTTGAAATTGTGAAACAATTGAGAATGGTAACATGGCCAGAACAAAATATGGTACTCATAATATTCTGCAACTCATATTTATATTTGATTTTCTTGTACTTTTGCATTTTTGGAGAAGTTTTTTATCTACCAGTTGAGTGCAGAAATGTTAGCAGGATCCAAAAATGAATTTTAAAAAAGCAGTTGTTGATTTTGATATTGAAGGAAAAATTGTTAAGATCACACAAAAAAGGTGCTATCAAGAAGCACTTAAAGTGGGTAAGAATCAGTGTGAAGCATGGGTTTTTTTGTAAACAGATGCATACTGAAAATGCAATGTCTGCTGAATTGACTGCCCAACACAAAAAATTTGCCACCTCATGAAAGATGTATGGTATAACACAAATAAGCAAATAAATAAAATTAATTGCTGAAAAAAAACAACTCTGGTGACAGAAAGATAAACCCTAACATTTGAACTTTGATACCTTCACGATCAGCCAAGACTAACATAGAACAAAGATGTTGATTCGTTAGATGCTTCTAAAGTATTTCACAATGGTTCATAAACTACACCAGGGATCATGAAACTTTTTTGACCAGAGACACCCTCTTGTTTTTCTTCCTTCCACATCGACCACTATTTAAAATATCTTTGAACCTTAAAACTTGAACTGATATTGGCAATTAAAATGTTAACTAAAATGTATGAAAAGTTAAGCAATTTGGATCAGGTTCAAAATCCCCACCTCATTCCCATGGCCTCAGGTTCAAAATTCCCCCACGAAAAACATAAAAAATTAAAAAGAGCAAGCAATGTTTAATGTTGCATTAAGTCTCATCAAAATGCATTAAAAGCTACTTGAGTACATGCAACTAAGGCTTTTAATTCTGTTGATAGTCGAGCTCAGTGCCTTTCTTTTTATCTGTACTGGAGAATACAACATACATGTACACTAACTAAAATTCATCACAGTGTCATTTGTACACTGACCCCTATTCAACCCTTGACTATTCATCAATCCTTTTGGAACTCCTCATCAATCCCTAGGAAGTCACTCAGAGTTCATTTGATGACCCTCTGATCTACACCAATTTCAAGAAAGTTCTTTTTCTTCATTTGGAATTACAAAGACATGAAAATGAAACTGGGCATCCTGGACTACCTAATGTCAACCAAATTGGAATGAAAAGAAGCTTAGTATAGTATTTTTTAAAAATCTGGTTAACAATTGTCATGTCAGTGACAACATAATCAAACTCACTGCAGATGTCATTGATTGTGTGATTAAAAAATAACTCAAGATTTTCTCACTTGGGAAATTTCTATAAGATGTGCTGGAGATTTCAGAGATTAAAAATTACAATAAAATATTCTGATTTAACAAATTCCTATCTTGATGATATTTATTGACCAGAATTGTTTAGAAAAATTAAAAACTGTAGAAAAATAAATAAAAAATAAACAGGCACATTTTCTTCAACTTGTTAACATTTATAATTCCATGTGATGAAGATGTTTTCTTCTCAAATTTAAGAATTGCTTTACAAATGAATTTGTACACTTTTGAGGATATTAGTAAGTTTTTTATTACATGAGACATACTTAAGTTTACTTGATTCATTAGCAACATTAAATGCATAAAAGGTTCATATATAATGTAACAATGATAACCATAATGCTTTGTAGAAGATGCCATGAATATTTATTTTGTAGGGATAGAATGGAAAACAAGAACACGTCACTTCTCATATCCTAAATGTTAAACAAGGCATAAACAAAATGCAAACCACTACATGAAATTTAAAAGAACAAACATTTATTATAAACATTCATTACATATTAAAAAACATAAATACAATATTTTACAAACAAGTGCTTGCACAAGAATTTCCTTTTGTTCACTTTATTCAAAAAACTAAGACTGCATAACAATTCAAACAATATACAAGATTTAAAGGAAGATTACAATCTTCAAAAATAAAAAAAAACTTTGAGAATGCAAAGCAAAACTTTGATAAGGCAACTAATTGTAAGACAGAAAGGAATATCTCAGCACAAAGTGAGCTTAGATAAATTTGGAAAGACTGATGTGTTGGGAACTTGTTATATTTTTTATTTTATAGAAAAGTTTGGTTTATGGTTTCAATTCCTTTAAAAATTCTTCTCAAGAAACAGCCCAAATGGATTTTCCTCCTGGGTCCTAGTGTCTGTTTGTCTTGGTGGTCCCTTCCCTGTTGAGAGATTTATGATTCCCTTCTGCTTTGAAACTTCCTTCTGCCTCAAGGCCTCAAAATACATAAAAACACACACACCATCCAGCTCACAGTTCCAACCAGCCATCATTTTCTGCAGTTCAGGGGCTCTAAGTATCACATCTGGCCCACAAAACAAATCCCTGCAATAAAAATACAATCATGAATGTTCCCACTGAAAAAAAAGACGACTCATGGGTCCACCAGATTTGCTATAAAAAGCCCTTCATAAACAAATGACATAGTTGCAGACCAAAAGACCAGCTGTTGGCATGCAGGCACACTGTTGCTGTCACTGTCATGATCATTTCTGTCACTACTATCATGATCTCACCCAAGTTTCACTAATCCCATTTGACTCATCACATTTGGAATACAGCTGACAAGCCAGCTTTGACACTGCCAGGTTCCTGACACCACCACTGTGATTTCTAACACTTCAGCATCTTCACTATACAGCTCCAGGCCTAGACCTCCCTCATCATCTTGTGGATCTCAGATTTGACCAGAACTCCATTCCACTTGATCAACCTTCACTATTCACACCAGGCCTCCCTTGTCATCACCACAGTGACCCAATTTGATAACCTTTGATTAGACAAGAATCCAACAGAGACCTTTTGCTCAATCAATGCTCACTATCCACTCCAAGCCTCCCTCACAGTGAACACCACAACCTTAGCAACCAACCTGCCAACACGTCTTACCCTGAACCAACCCACAACTATGACCTTGATCAATCAACCTGCCAACCCACCATACCAAGCAGTTCAGCTTCAACATTTCAGCATCACACAACCACCAGCCCATCAAACACATTGCAGGAGTCAATTTCAACCTTGAAAAAAGGTATGTGTCAACCCCACCAATGACCTTGACCAACAAACCCAAGAAATCAGTGACATTCTCCGTCATCCTCTCTTTTCTATTTTTCTCTTACACCATAAGATGTAGCTAGCATGTGGTGGAAATGTGTCCCCCACCAAAACACACATGCACGCATGCACCTTTTGCTTCACCTTTATTTACTTTTCTCTGGAAATTATTTCTACACAAACACCTTCACTAGTTTAATTGTTTTCTTCTTCCATATCCATTGTTTTTGACACACGCAAGTCTTTTATTGTATGTGTCTAGCTCTGTTTTTTTAATGCATACATTGTCAATTTGTTTGTATATAGTTTTGTTGTTACTTTATTCATTTATTACTGAGACTCACATTCAAATTATTGTTATGGGAAAAATACATCCCAGGAGACTTGTGTTTTTCTACCTAAACACTACACAAGCAATCTACAATATAATCACTACAAATTCAGTTCAGTTAGTATAAATTAGTGTCACTAAAACTTTTATCAAATGCAAAGGGCAAAGATACAATGATATTGCTTTGAATCTCTACTGATAAATTATGAAGAACAACAAATATTTCTTACATTTTTTAGCTTCAGTTAGAAAGAACAGAATGTTTATAAAATTATCTGGGTTTTTTGCCCTGCCCAGGTAGACATGCATTTCACTGTAGTGTATGTGCAAGTTTGTTTGTATTTAGTGGATCTGTATTTTGCCAAGAATAAATGACGTAGTAAATCACGTTTGTGAATAATCTTAAAATATGCCATGAGAAGCAACAAAAAAAAAAAAAATCAATAATTGTAAGGGAGATAACTCAACGCTAGATTTCCAATTTTTCAAATTACGGCACCATTTTAAATGTATATATAAAAGTAAAAATATTTTAATGGTGCTAAAGTCAGAAAAGACTAAATAAGCTGTTTTTATATTTGTATGGTTAGTTGAGTTAGTTTTTTTTTTAATTTCAATTAAGCAGACATAAGTAGAAAAATTTATGCAAAAATATTTTTCCACAAAATCCAAGTAGTTTCATCGTGTTTTTTGGGGTCTTTTTTTACTGAATCTCATTATCGTTTCAATTGGAAATTTTAGATTCTGAGTAAAAAGCAAGTGAATTGGCTTTTTTAGGTTTTTACTTTTTCTCACCTTTCTGACCTGGAGATCTTGAAACAAACGTGATGTATATATTACATTCTCTTTTTTGGGAGGTTTGGTTTGGTTTGTTTTACGGCATATCAACTTCAATGGATTATAATGCTGACAAGATTTTTATTACTGGTAATAATTTTTCCTTCAAAAATGTATTGTTGGTAATAATGTATTACTGGCAATAATTTTTCCTTTAAAAAATGTATTGCTGGTATTAAAACCTATTTTTACACTTTCATAGTATTTCTTACCCCAGTTTTGGGCTTAACTATTTGCCCATAGTTGGGGCCTTAACAGGTGCTACCACCCAAGATCAGCGTGGGCCCGGGAACAACAGCAATTAAGAGGTGGTTACACACTCCTCAAAACCTCCTGATCAGAGGCCTTGCTGTTGGATGTAGTTTATCATCTTACTCAGGGCACTCTATTTTTTTGCCTTTAGCAGGCTCAGAATTTCAATTTCAGTAATTAAAAATTTAAAATGTTTGAATTTCCTGTCATTCAAAGATAGATGGGCTTTCATTTCTGATAAGGATGTAAATGTTATTTGACATTAGTTGACAAATTGACTTTACAATTTTTGAATAAACCTCAGCCACCTCCAGTCACTACAGAGCATGCTTTGGATTCCTTTGGAGATATGCACGATGATTGTGAAATCTTGGTTTTTATCTGATTAACTAAAAATCAGCGAATAATGAAATTTAAATTACTTACTTATGAGATACAAAAATGAAAAAATTGTCTTGATTTTTCATGAAACGTTTTCCAAGCACTTTTTGAGAAAAAAGAAAATCTGTTAAATGTTGTATGGTGTTTTCAATGACAGGAATGTTTTGTAAAAATTAAAAATCAATGAGTAAAATATTATTGAAGTTGTAGGGGAGTTATTATGAGTAGATAATTATAAACATCCTGACATTTATACAAAAATACTCATAAACATGAGAAACAGCAAGATGTGGAAACAAGTATGATTTATTATCTGATTGTTATGCAGTGTTGAAGACATGAAAGACAGTAATACTGTGTAAAATTGTGAGTTTGGGGTCAAATATAGATCAAATATAGATCAAATATAGTATATAGTCTTTCTCGTTTTGGGGTTTTTTTTAGATACTTTTTTTTTGACATGTGTAATGAGTGTCAAGATAGTTTAGTCAGAAAATATAAGTGTCTAGGGTTTTCTTACCTCAAATTTTTGTTGAGTGCTAAAAGATAAATGTTACCATTATGGCCTAAAAAAGGAAAAGGAAAAGGAAATTTTTGTTGACACACATGTTAACACCTGTTTGTGTGCACTGCTTGTCCAATAGTCATGTGTTTGTGTATGTAGATGAGAAAAGTGGGGTCAGTTCTCACTGGTTTAGAATGCATTAATTAGTGATAATTACAATTATTTATAATTATTTTATTATAATTATTTTTTTGACACCGTAATTAATTTTTATTTATTCATTTTTTTTCTGGACACGACAAAGTGACAGTATAATTCATTTTTTATTTATGTATTTCTTTCTGGATACAACAATGTGATGAAAATAAAGACTAGATTCATTACCCTGTGCAATTTTCACAATGCATTATAAGGTTTTAGAAAATTCAAAATATTGCTAGAGTAGAGCTGTGCTTGGTCTTTGCTTTGTGTTGATGCTAGGGATCAGATATTAAGTTACATGTTTGTGGTGTAGGTTATCCCCATATAGATTTGCCAAGAAGTCATTAGAGGGTGCTGTCAAGCAGCTATAAAAATGGGACACTTCCTGTCTTTCTCTCACTTATCTCTTTTTTTCCTCCCAGCATGCTTTAGTTACAACACTCCCAGGACCTTGTTCCTGCACCATGGGGGTATCATTCCCCTTGCTAAGTGAACTTTTTTCCACATACGCATATGTGTGGATCACTTATATAATTCCTAATTTGTAATGTCTTCCTTCTTTTGCATTCGTACTTATATGTTTCCTCTTTTTACTCAGTTATGATATAACAATATATAATTTTGTATAATTTTATATAAACAGTATTTATAAAAATATGACAAACTGGAAAGGGTTTTTTATGACGCATATCATCCATTAGGATTTCATCACACTGGGCTTTGTTGATGTTACTACACCTACTCATGAAAAAAATATTCTCTCAAAAATATTCTTTCAAAAATTTTGAAACTACCTGCATCTCTCGTTTTGTACGCATATGTAGACATAGCAACATCAACAAAACCCAGTCCAGTGAAATCCTAACAGATGAAATGTGCCACAAAAACCCTTTCCAGTTTGTCATATTACTCAGTTATATAAAAGCAAAAAATATCAAATAACGCCTTGTTGAAATTGTCCTCCATTTTCCTTACATCCGTCATTTACATGTGTAAAATATTGTTGCCCTGTCTTAGTCTAACTCGGCGGTTACAAACTTTTTGTGCCATTGCCCACTTTCACATGGGAAAATTTTCCACTACCCACCTAGCATGCAAGGGGTTACAGAAAAATTTGGAACAAGATCAGATAGGAGTGACAGAAGAAAGGATGAGGAGAAGGGTAGTGGATAGATAAAGGCAACAGGCGATACAGAGGCCAGAGAGAGAGAGTACCGGGAACTCCTTCCTAAACAAGAAACAAGGCGTAAGCCTCTACTCATGTCCAAGAGAAGTGGGAGGAGTGTTGACCAGGCGATAGGAAAGCCTACCTACTCCTATTAACTTGTATAGTAAATATTCAAAAGCATACCAAAATTGTTTGATAAAATTTTATTACTACTTCATAAACTGACTTTATGATATAGTGAAAAATACCGAAGGGAGGTAACAAATAATGTGACTTATGCAGCAGTTGCTGCTACTACTACTATTAAAGAACAAATGAAAGCAAACTTGACCATTGAAAACTTTATATACAATTTAGTTTTATGATGACAGTTTTATGGTTAGGGTTAGTGTTGCATCTTACTTATTATAAAACGCAGATTGTGTGTGTGTGTCTGTACGTTTATATATTGGATCGGATTTGTTTTTGCACAAAATCAATTTGAAAACACGATTGAGAGGCATCACGAGAATGAAAGGGGGACAACTCATATCGAGTTATACTTATTATAAAACACAGTTTGTTTGTGTGTGTGTGTGTGTTCGTTTATATATGGGATCGGATTTCCTACATTTTTCAACCGATTTCAACCAAACTTCAGTTTTTTTTGTCAGGTAGTTGTTCTTATTGTCTTGCACACTTTTTTCTTTATTTCTACATTCAGAATTCTTTAAAAATTCCATTTACAAGATAATTGTTTTTAATAAAATTCTATTCAAACAGTAGACTCATAACGATTGAAAACAATGTTTTTGTTTGAGTTTGGGTTTGACCAATTCGTAAAAAAAAAAAAAAAAAAAAAACTTATTAAGACATGTGTGCAACCTTAAACAATAATCTTTGTCAATTTTATTTTTCAGTCTTTATGATGGTCGATACTTGATCTATCTCTTACTGTTACATCCCCGGGCAATGCCGGGCTCTACTGCTGGTATGTTAATAAAAAATTAAATTATTTTTGTTCACAATTTTAAAATTAAAAAGAATATACACTACTAGCAACTATATAAATTTAGCAAATATTTTTCTGTTGTTCTTATTCTTCTCTTATCTGATTTATAACCAAAAAATCCTATTTCATCTGAAGAACTATTTGAATGTTAATGACCCTTCTCAAAACTATAGAAAATGTCAAAATATTGATTGTTTGCAGGAATATTTGTATCTTATCTAGGAATGTGACCTGCTTATTCCCAATTGGTCTCCTGTAATTTTTTTTTTAAATTTTTTACAGGTTTTTTCTCCTTTGAATATTTTTTTTGAGTTGCAAATGCTGTGATACCATTTTAATACACAAAATTTTATATCACCCATTAAAATTTCCAGTCACCCACCATTTTCTGTTCAGTTGCTCAACACCCACCCAACAACTGAAATCACCCACTGTTGAGTGATATTACCTCAGTTGGAAAACCGTGGTATAACTAGAAGTAGTGCCTGCCACAATGGCTATAGTCAGGGTTAGATTTTGCTTAGGCCTACAGTGGTGTGTTTAAGGTTAAAGAACTTGAGTTAGAGGTGTGAATGAGAATTAATAGATTTAATGATTGTATAATTGTTAAAATTATTGTCATATAAACTAAATGCCTTGCCAAAGATAGTCAGTCCTGATATTAGGGAAAAAATCCTAATAGAAGTTTTAACTCTGAACCTTTGTAACATACTGGAAATTAAAAACCAACAAAAGTCTGTTAGAAAAAAAACATTTCCTGTTCAAAACACAATATTCAAAATTGGCTCAATATTAAAGCAAAAAAAATATCAATTGCTTTTCAGTCAATGAAAAGCTTTAAAAAGAAATAGACACATTTATCTGGGTCACTTTTTTATGGAAGCCAACCCAGTGGCGTAGCTAGAGTAAACGTCACCCGGGGCGGTCCGCTCAAATGTTACCCCAATGACCCCGATTCACCCTATGCTGAAAGGTTAGCTGTAGCTAAATTTTCATACATGCTCTACTTTACTCTGCTGACCGGTATGTTACTGTTTACATGTATGATCCAAGACAAAATCCAATACCACAAAATAATCAGTTCAAATCAAAAGATTTTTAAAATGCAACTGTTCAGTTTCAGAACAACTAAATACAAAACACGGCAATACACAAAAGAATGACATTCGATACTATGGTCTTAGAATGAATGTTTTCTTGTTTTCATTGTGGCAAACTGGTCAATGACATCGTCAAAATCTGTTTGTCTTGTAAGCTCGTTTTCACTACTAGAGACATGTCTAGGTCTTGGACCAGGGAGTTGTGGTGTGTCAATGGGGATCTGGCTGTGAGATCATGGTATAGGTGGCCATAGCTGTCAGTGCTGTCTGCTTGTATTCATTCAGCTGTTTTGACAGCCAGTTCTACCCATCCATTGCTCTAGGGGTAGTACACTGACGATGTGCACTTTCTTGTACCCAAGTTTTATAGGAACATGAATCGAACTGTAGTCCTCTATCAGATGATATTTCTTCTTAGGCACTATATGTGCAGAGCCAGTTACATAGGGTGTTACATGTGGCTCTGAAATTCCCAGAAGACATAAGGGTGACCTCTACCCATCCCATATATTGATCTGCATATACCATATAGTTTTTTCCTCACAGGTCGAAGAAATCCATCACCGTCATCTTGAATGGAAATTCAGGATTTGATGGTGGCATCAAGAGTTCCCTGGGTTGTGACAGGGCCACCTTTTGCATTGTGCTCAGGTCTGGTGAATACTTGCATCTAACCCTGGCCAAAACAGTCATTGTCTGGTGTTAGCCAGCATGCCATTAATGGCCTGATGTGCGGAGTGGAGTAATTCAAGTACTTCTCCCTGTAGTTTTCTGGGTATGAGTATTTTATTCTCCATTATAGTTATTCCTTCCAAGTAGTATAACACCTTCATAGGCCAAATCTTGCACCATGTAATCACCCTTAATTTGGGGTCCTGCTCATAAGTGGAACTGAATGATGCTTTTATAGCACTGTTTATGATTTGTGCTGAATCTTTCTTAGTTGTCCCATCTTGTCTTGGTATTGTGAAGTGCCTTGATGTACAATCTGGTGTGGCATTGAGTTTCCCAGGGAGGTGTTTTATATGGAACTTATACATCAAGAACCATTTCTTGAGGTTGAACTGTCATGGGTTCTTTATATCCTCCAGAGCTTTCGCCCCAGCCCCTCAACCTCCGATGTCTTACTCTGTGGGTTGAGGTGTCTATTCAATCTTAACCGAACGTAAGGGAGTGACCGTAGGTCCCCTGAGCATACGTAGATCATTCGACCGGTCCACTGATTTAATCCAGCTTCCTGCCCACATTGTGTTTGGTTTGATCCAAAAAGCAGAAGTGATATTCATCCATTCACGGTTGACTGAAGATGTAAACATGGCTGGAGAGTCTGTGCTAAGAAATTTAGAATGCACCAAAAAAGATATATATCTGCAGAAAGCCGAACAAACAACTATTCATTGGTTGAATTGTTAATGTCTTTTATATAGCAGAAAAGAATAGTACAGAAAAATAATGGGTTACAGAAAAGAAGATTATTTGACATAAAAAGAAAAAGAAAAACTCATACACTGGATTCTAGACAGAGAGAGTGTGGGTTTTCATTAACTTGTTGTTAAATCATCTCATAACAATATGCAACTCTTGCAATGGAGAGATACAGATTTCTGTGCATGGCTTAAAGTTTATAGTTGCATTCCTCCTCAGCAATAGTAACAGTAGTAGTAATCTTTATGGTAGCAGAAGCATTGGTACTTATATTAACAGTACATGTTGGTGGGAGTTTTGTTCTAATCTCTGACATCACTTCCATACTTTTTTGAGCATTCAATTCAACTCTGTTCACTTTCAATCTCCGATATCTCTCCACCCAACTTGACTGCACTCGAAGACAGATGAGCAAAAACCAACCTTTGGTTATTGTAGCTTGTTCAATGTTTCCATTTCCAGTGGTAATAATAATAGTAGCAGTAGCAATCTTAGATTGCAGGAGGAGTAATTTGCTTCTTCATACTTATATCAACAACATATGTTAGTGGGCATTTGGTTCCAATCTCTGACGTCACTTTCAATCTCTGACCTCTCTCCACCCAGCTCGACTGCTTTCGATGGCAGACGAGCCAACCACTCTGTCAACAGATTTCTGGGCACGTTTATATAGATAAACCTGGCTGATCATAAATTGACCCTTGGTCTGCACGCAATTATCACGAGTGCTGCTTTCAACCCAAAATCAAGTGAATTTCAAAGTTCCTCACAGTTTTAGTAAGCTCTATTTCAAATTTTAACTGATAAAATTTATTTTGATCATTTCCATTGTCTTTTCTAATGACACAATTCCAAAGGCGAGATCAGATTTCTTCATCAGTAAACAAAATCCACTGATCTAATTTCGCTACCTTGATTCACTAAAATTTCAATAAAAAAAAATATATGTGTGTGTTTCCCAAACTCTCTCTGTTACATTTGTCTAAAATGATTTTTATTAAAAGCTTATGATCCACTGTTACCAACAGTTCCAGACATCCTAAAAAGAACATTTGACATGATTCTAACCTGTATACTAATGCCAATGCCTCCCCGTCCACTGGTGCACAGCATAACTCAGCATCACTTGTGAATTGGAATCAAGCTAGAATCAGTTTCCAGTGACCCTCACCACAAATCAGTTTTGCTTCGGTGGCATAGTTACAGTGCTTCTGGAACAGGAAGTATCCTACCCCCGTTTTGCTGAAGTCTGTCGACAAACATGTTAGCCTGTTGACTTCAAATGTTTTTACACTGTCCTCAATCTCCTGTGCAATTCATTGTTTTAACTCATTAAATATTCAATTGAGCATGATATCCCAGTATAACTTCCAATCCTAGATCTTACATTGATGATGCTTTAGGGTGTGAGGAAGTTCAAGATTGCTTCCATCATCCTCTTAGTGAGTTTTATCCCATCCTCTGTTACCTGGAACAATATTGTTGTGGTGGTGGGGGTGGGGAGTACTGGTTTTGTGTCAAAGAACGTCCCTCCATATAATATGTCCAACATACTACTCTACAAACCCTAAAATAAATTTAAAAAAAATTAAATGGGAGATAACTACAAGCTCATTATGAGTTATATCATTTAATGGATTTCTAATCTCCAAGAGAGTTTGTCTCATTTTCTTTCTCAAACATGGCAAACTAAACTACCCTGCAATCACACATGTAGTTTCAATCTTGGCTTCAGTCACTTTTTCACCATTGTAAAAAGATTCCTTGTGCCTTTTATGGTAATTGTTCTGATGAATTTTCCTCAGTGCAGTACCAGATAGATGGCATGGTATATATATATATATATATATATATGTAGTTGAATATAGTTGGAATGTCTAGATGTAGCCATAAGTGCAATGCTAACAGTTTATCTATTGCACTTCTCAATTGTGGAACTTTCTTCCCACTTCCTGCTTCTCAGTTAATTTTGATCTTCAGAAATTTAGATGTAATGTAAATTATTATCTTCCGTCTTCTTAATTCTTGTTCTTTTATTCTCTCCTTAATAGTGTTTGTTTTATTATATTCCCTAACACTCAGTAATTCCTTGTGTCTTTGTGGTTTTATTGCTTTACCTGAGGTGAAATGAATAAATAAAAAACATCCATGCTGAATTCAACTAAGTCAAAATCTATCTATACTTATTCTTAATAAATTTCATTTTATTAAGTTATATGGAGTACCACAGTTATCATTTCAATTGTTGACTAGATCACAACAAAAAGGATGGCAGCTCACACAAGCCTGTTTGATTGGGAGAGTCATTCCTGTGTGTTTGTTTTCGTGGCTATAGAATTATTTATACAGGTTTAATATTTTCTCTGACAGTTTTGTGTTCATTATGTACTAGCATCAGAGGCCATTTTTTGTTCCTAATCAAACTAACTGCAAGCTGTCTCATCTCATATGTATTATGATATGTCAAAGAAGAATGCAATTAGCAGTGAAATGACAAAGTCATTTAATGTTATGGGTGAGTGTTACATCGTTGGATGGCTAACAAAAAATAAATTGGTAGTAAAATGATCAAAGTTTTCACTGTGGCAGCTTTTATAATACAGTATTTCGAGGGAAACTTTTACACAGTATTTTCTTTTGCTCTCAAAACCCCTTGCATCTTAGTGGCTTTATTGCCATACTTGGGGGTGAAAGTGTAGAAGAGAATGACACCTCAATTTAAGAAAGACACTATCTTGGAGCTACAAGAATTCATGAGAGTGGTTGGACGTATGCAAATTTGTTTGCAAGATCAGCTGGATATAAATTCACAATGCAAAAGAGGAAGACAGCTGTGCTGTTTTTAGTATGAAAAGACTTTGATGGTTAGAAAGCAATTACTTGGATCAGTTTCACATAAAAAGGATAAAAAAATGCTGGTGAGTATAAAGTAGACTAGAAAATATGTTGATGTTTATGCAAATTCTATTATGAGATTAGCTGAAGATGGATTGGAATAAATAGTGAATCTTCAATTTGTGACTGGCTTCCCTGACCATGTTTCTGTGAAGCTCCAACATTTACTGAGTATAGAGAATATGCCTATGGAAGATTTGGTGACAAGATATAGATTGTTAATGGTGTATTGAAGCAAGAAGTTGTGACAAGACTTGAATTACAAGGTAAAAGGAGTGGGAAGAGCAGGCGTATTAAGGCGACAGTACTTGTTGGTGGGGGGGGATCACATTTGCTAAACAATTGTCCATTTCCTAGGCCCATAGTAAGGATTAGTGAAAAAATGGAGTGAAGTTTGAGAGAGGGCATAAATTTCCTGTGCACATGCAAGTAAAGACAAAGACTGGGGCAAGTATTGAAACAAAGTTGCATGCTTCTTACAGATTTGAAGATACATATTTTGATGGCAAACAGTAGACATCTAAATAGTCCTAAAAGAGATAGAATGAGAACATCCATTATTGAAAAATTCAGTAAATAACACTAACCATTGTTTAGATAAAGAGGTAAAATTTGTAAAACATGAATTTGCAAAGAAAGGAGAAAGGCAGATTGAAAAGTGAATTCCCATTCCCTGGGCTGGGGTGGTGCATGTAGAAAAGGCAGTGCTATTAATGGCTTTTAGTCCAATCAACCATAAGTCCAACCAGTATTAGACTTTCAAGAGTTTTATACCAACATGAAGTGTCACCCTGTTGGTGATATTACAGATGTGTACAGGGAAACCCTACAACAGTGGAGCAATGATGGGGCATCAAAAATTATTGATTTAAAATCATTTTATCTACAACTTTGTGTGACTGTGATGAAAATATCAATTTATAAATTATGAAGAGAAGACATATTGTATAACCAGGTTAGGATTCAGCTTGAATTTTCCAACAAAGATCATGGCAGCTACACATGAGTTGATGGATAAAGTAAGGAATGTCATACATGTGGATGTGTGAAGTGATGACAGAAATCAACACTAAGACATTCAAATGCCAGATGACAAAAAAAATAGTTTCTGAGGATTGTGCATTGTTCCAGTTAAAAAATGAATATTTCAAAAATAAATATTTAACATTTTTCAACCAAAGGGGTTATGTTCCTGCAAACAATATAAAACATGCTTCATGATCCCTTTGAAGGGGATTTAAGCAAAGTTTGCAGACAGATAAACCAGTATTAAGAGACAACTGGCAACAGATGGCAACAAGTCACGATGCTTAACTTAAACAAAATTCCCTTATATTTTCATCCATCTTCCTTACCAAACTACAGGACACTTACACTTCTGTTCTTATTTTCTCACACATACACTCAAAGAAATTGCATCTATTTCCTATTTCTTTTTATCTTACAAAACAAATTCAAGGAAAGGACTGTATCCTGACAAATATAAGAACTTTAACACTCACACACACTAAGAAAAATTTAGTTGTAAAATAATACAAAAATAAAAATATCTTACATTTTTATGCTTAAACACCTTTTTACTTTGTAGGTTAATTCAAATCCACAATACATGAAATAAAGGTGTCTACAGCTGAGGTTGTGGATCATTTTGAAACATTTGGATTGACTACAAAATCACTTAAAATTTAGATGGGAGGAGGAGACTACATATGGGCTCAAACTGAAGACACAGTACACAAGCTAGATTTTAGAATGGAAAATAAAACCCCAGACTTAACAAACAATCTCAGTGGCAGAAACTGTTCCTGATATGTAGCAAGCCACTGCTCTATTGCTGGATGGCTGAAGGCTGTGTGCACTCCTGTGGAAAAAAGTGCTAAGTGGGTGAGCTGGGGTGATAAAATGATATATATATGAAAATCTTAAACCATTTAAGCAAAAGCTTTTCAGTGAGTTATAAAATCAGAATCATAAAAGTAAAATATGAAACAAGATCTTTTTTCAATGTGGATGCCCCACTTACTTTTGCATGATGGGGGCATCCAAAAATTGTCCAGTCCCATTGGCTTTTGCAGCAAGTGACAAAGCCCTACCCAATTTATGCAAAAGGGAGGTACCACCCTGGAGACAAGCCTCCAGAAATTAATTTTATTATTATTGATTTCCATCGGTGGAGAGACAAAACTCTCTGATTGTAATTACAGCTTTTGTTCATTGAGAAAAACCAGAAGCAAATTGGATAGAGCTTGGTAATAAGGAATGGCGTGATAAATGGCAATGCATAATAAGTAAAAATTTGAACATGAAAATCAAAACATATGACTTTTGAACAACCACAATATTGTTTGATAATATCAAAGGATTATGTTATGAAATGACTCAGTAATGTGATTGATTGATTGATTGATTTTTTTATGGCTTAACAACATTTTTGGAGGTTATTTAAAACCAGAAAATATTTTTAGATTATAAGAATTTTGGGGAGATATTAATGATTTGGTGATAAAAGATCTCCTACTTAACCCATTGCTGGGAGAGAAGAGGTGGATTCGTACCTTTCCCAAGGATATTTGCATATAAGTGAAAATAACAAACCTGACTAGAATTGTAACTTGGCTCTCCAATTTCCAATTCTGAGCTGTTTTCCATTATACCACCCACATATCCAAGTTTACAGCACCTAGTATTCTCGAGTATATATACTCATCTAGATATTGACCAGGCTTGATGTTGCTTAACTTTGGTGATTGTACAAGAACCAGTGTTTCAATGTAAAATGGATGTAAATCCATTCAGCAATAGAGAATGAATGTGTTCCTCAGCAGTAAATATCAAATGTTATACTGAACAGTATACCTACCATGCTGCCTTTTTATTGTGACTTTGTGCCAGGACTGAAGTTAGTTAAGGAAATGGGTAATTTCTTCTTGGGTTACTGAGCTAGAATAAAAAATAAATACCAGTAATCTACTGACCTGACTCATGTGTTTGGCATTGATGATCTGTTTTATTAATTTTAATTATATAATGATCCCCACGGTTTGTAAGAAAGAGATAACTTCAAAATAGAAAGATGATATTGTAAAATTATTTGGTAACTTTGGAAATAGCAAAAAAGTTAAAAAGACAGCAGAGAACAATCAAAACAAAAACTGAATATAATGAAGAGTGAACAGCTTCTTCCTATGAACCACTGTTCTGCGGAACAGACTCTCAAGAAGATGTTTCCCTGATCACTACAATCTTAACCTGTTCAATTCCAGAGTTAACTGTTATCTTCCCCTCCTATCTATATAAACTACACCTTAATGTAACCCTATACCTCAAGTAGGCCCTGGGCCTTGTACAGGATAAAATAAAAAAAGAAAAAATATCTTTAAGAATTCCACAAAATGAGATTTGAAAAAAATTAAAAGAATAATATGCAAGAAAAGTGGATTGACTAACAAGAAAATATTTGGAAAATCTAGTGTTGTGAATGTGAAATATTAAAAATATCAGGAAGCTGTTCAAATGTGATGCTATTGTGACACTGGTAGTATGAAATTAGGATTAAAAAAAGTTCATATAAAAACCCCATATAGAATTTGGAGAATTGGAAAGGTTTACTGAAATATGGAGCATGGAAAAAAAATTTTTTTTTCCTTTCTGATAAACAGAAATGCAGAATGGAATGTCAGGCCCAAAATATGATTTGAGAAATATGCAATGTGGGTTGCTTGTTGGCTGAGAAGTAGTGAAATTGTAATGATTCATGAAACGAATAATGTAAACAAACTGAAATATGGTTTTGTAAATGTGCAAACTGAGCAAAGAATTTAAGCAGTCATATTGGAAAACCAACAACAAAGAAGATTCTGTGAGGTCAAGGACATAGTAATAATTTATAAACACAAAGTTTGTTATCGGAAAAATTATTGTTTTTAATAAGTAACTGATTATGGGCCAATTGTCATCAGGATATTGAAAGGAAGGATAAGCAAAGTTTGTTGTCAAAGAATGTATTGTTTTGAATAACTGACCACGTTGTTTGAAGGTTAGTGTCATTTCTCCAAAATTGAAGAAAATAATTAATTGATATGAATATTCTTGAGTCTTGAGATGCAGTAGGGGTCAGGCAAAATACATATAAACAGAGCATTTAAGTGACCTAGCAGTTGGAGCAAGCGACAGCAAGAGATGTAGATGAGACAAGACAGTAGCCGATGCAAGAACTGCTGAATCCCATGTGACATGCTTCTGAGAGAATTCCCAAATGACCTCTTTATTTGTTGATTGAACCTGCTCCAAGTTTTAGAAGAAAAAGACAAAATATTACAATAGAGAGTTTAACGAGAAGGGTTAATTTTGTTGTATAAAAATCTATATAAACCAATTGAAAAATAAGCGTCTGACCTTTGTTATTTTGTCATGTTATTTTTGTCAGTAGAAATGTTCTTTCTCCTTTTGTAACATGGTTGCACCATGGCTTGGTTCAGTGCTCAAGTATGGACAAGATTCAAGATTCAATCTTCACGGCACTATGATCAAGGAACACAATGTGGGACAGAAGCAGATCAATGAATGGAGGAGAAAGCAGATAACCATCAGCTACTAGCATGGAAACCAGTCAGGATCAATCCAGGCCAGCTGTGTTATGCAAATACTGTTGGACCATGTGAATCCAGTTCACAATGGGAGGAGAAAATAATGATCATCTAGCCTACCTGGATGTACTAATAACTTGCACAGGGAATGTGTTCAAGACACCCGTATATCACAAGCCAAACTTCACCAGACAATACTTCGACTTCAATTCCCACCATTCTTACAATGTAAAGAAAGGGATTATTAGGAAAGGGTTATTAGGAAGGGTTCAGAAGATCTGCAATTCATACAACATCAGGACAATATTCAGAAGCAGCTCCACTCTTCAGGGAAATCTCTTCTGAATGAATCCTAAGACAAAAGAGAACATAACCAAGAACTGTGTGTACACCATTCTTTGCAGTCATGACAAAGAATATACAGGTGAAGCTAATTTTCCCCTAAAAGTAAGTCTGGAGGAATATCAAAAAGCCACAATTCGGAGTGAAATAATGAAATCAGGAATAGCTGATCATGTATGTACGGTCATTAATACTTGTGGAATGAAATAGAATACTGAACAGAAAGGAACACTAGAGAGTTAAATGTCAGAAAACATCAGGAAATATTTTTTAAATATCAGAAAAAATCAGCAAATATGTTTTAGTATGGAAAAGTCAGCAAATTTTTTTTAGGGTGGATTTTATCTGATACAAATGTTCCTGTGACTAAAAGAAAACAGCAAGGAGGTGGCAGTGATGATATGGGCTGGAATTGTCGACCAAACCATTATGTGACCATTCAAAGTTGATGAAGGAGTTAAAATGAACAGTGCTATTATGATTTCATGGACAAGACTTTCTTTGAATGGTACAAGTCCCAGCCTCGCAGTTTCAGAGTGAAGTGTTTTTAAAGCATAACAATGCTTCTTCTCAAGTATCTAAGATAACCCATAAATTTGTACAGGAGAGAAGATAATGGAATGGCTACCATCAAGTTCTGATTGAAAATCTATGAACAATTGTGAAGATGAAATTATGAAGTTGGCAAACAATATGAAAGCAAAGCAGACCCATGAAAAGCAATTAAAATCACCAGGTCAGAAATTGAATCTGCAGAAGGAAAAGAATTAACAATATTGAGAAGAAAGATCATTATATTAAGATGTAAATATTTTAAAGACTTATCATATATGTTTGTTATTTGTTTTGTTATACAGGGAGTGATGGGTAAATTGTCACTATTTTATATTTCAGGCATGTGAATTGCTTGTTTTTGATTTTGTTGACTGCACAGTATAGTAGGGTCAATCAGGCACCGCCTGTGAGAAAAAAAAACACCATGACACAATTCACTCCACCAGAAATTTGTAAACATCATGCTGTACTGTTTGGTATTCACACCCAGTGTTTGGGTGTCAATCTGATGACAGGATTCAGAAAGAGTTGGATGAGTCTAATGGTGATAACAAAATTACAGCAGCTCAGAAAACTCACTCTAATTCTGATAAATTTGTTGGTGCCTTAAAGAGGTAGTGCTGCCCTGGTTCAAGAGGGTGGCTACTGGAAGACACTCTGACAACATGGCTCTCCACCATGCCACACAAGCAGGAGAACAATTTCTGTGACCATATAACTTCTTACATCTGGACACATAACTCTCCAGGCTGCAACTCCCTTGATTCTTATGTTTGAGGCATAGCTGAGCAAGAGACCAAGAAAACTCCTTGTAATACCAAAGATGAACTGAAGTCAAGGATTATGGCAGCATTCACCAACTTAAACAAGGAGAGCATCTAGAAGAGATGCAGGAGATTCAAAAGTCATTAGGAGACCGTGGTTTTGGTCAATGGTGATTTTATTGAATAAATTTACTCTTTAGTATTTCAAGATATTTTTGTGTAATTTTGGTAAATATATCTGTTAAAATGAAATATTAGTATTATTTTCATTTTTGCATAATTTAGATGGCAATTTATCCATCGGACCCTGTAGGTGTTGATCAATTTTTGATGATTTTATTACCTTGTTGAAGTAAATAGTGATTTTCTGATTTTGAATAACTTTATACTGCAGTTTTTATAATAAATCTAATAACTTTAATAAAACATGTTGAAACTATGACAAAATTTAACTCAAGCTTTGTTTTGATATCTAAATTAATTGTTTAAAATTTGACAAAAATTGTTCAAAGCAATATTGAGTTATTGAAGTTGATGTGATTTGCATAATAACTTCAGACAGATTTTATATTTCTATGGTCTATATCTTTTGGGTTTATTTATAAATAAAAATTTGTTGCACCAAAATTATTGGCATAATAAAACCTGACACTTCCAAAACAAGTCATTATCAATATATTTTTAAAAAGTAAAGGTAAATATTATAACCTGAAACTCACATGATTCATCTAAATATATCCTTAAATGTTACTTGCATTATTTCATTGCCATATTCACGTTTTGGTCTTTGTACACTCCGGCCTTCTTCAGGTTATTGGAACTTTGATCTGAAACCTTTATTTTGTTTCTGCATGCCATGCCTCTTTCAGATGTCTCAGTTATTTCCCTTTAACTCAACTCTACAAGTTTTGGTCCACCACTGCTGGTATTGAACTCACAACTCTTTGAGTCTTGTCACTGGATCTAACCAACATCTTTATCTACTGGGCCATGTGTCCTTGAGGACATCTGTGTATGAATTTTGGGGACTTATAAACCTAATGTCTCAGCAAACATCACAAAACTGAAGAGGCTGGCAATCAGAACTCTACAGAGGAATGAAAGCATCATCATACTACCAGCTGGCAAAGGTAATACAACTGTAGTGATGGACAAATTGGAATATACAGAAAAACTGGAAGACCTCATTACAAATGGTAGCTACAGTAAGGTAAAGAAATATCCTACAATGAAAACAGAATGCAAACTGTCTCAGATCCTAATGAAGGACAAGGACCACTTTGCATCTAAGATATACAGGTAGTTGTCACAGTGTTACACCAAGCTACATCACATATACAGTCTCCCAAAGATTCACAAAGACAGTATTCCACTCAGGCTGATTGTTAGCTGCCAAGGCATTGTGTGCCACCCTCTGAGTCACTTCCTAGTAGATATAATCGGCCCATTAATTGGAAAGACACCATCATATGTCCAGGACTCTGCCTACTTCCAGTCCAACCAAATGGTGAGCCTGGACATGGTGAGTTTGTTGACTAAGATACCCAGGAAGGGTCAGAGATAGACTGGCCTCAGACTCTTCCCTAGGAGAACAGACCAGCATACCAATAGATAACCTGATGGAAATGCTGACTTTCTGTATGCAAACAACATACTTTGAAATGGGATCAGACATATATCAACAGGATGAGGGTTTAAATAACTGAGGCATGGCATGTGGAGCGAGAGCAATCTGCCCTCAGGTGTATAAACAATCTAATAAAGGGTTTGGATTAAAATTCCAATCACCTGAAGAAGGCTGAAGTGTACAACAACTGAAACATTGTGAATATGGCAATGAAGATTAGGATAAGTCTGAATAATGTAAATAATGTAAATAATCATAATACCTCATCTCACAGATATAGACAGATCTTAAAATTTTACTAACATCAGTTGGTTAATATTAACTGACTTGCCTCATAAAATCTGACATAATCTCATAAACACCTACACTTTACTACATGTTCATGTATACCCACTTTATACCAAAATACATCAAATTAATATTCCAATGTGACCATCGTCTCTGGAATTGCAAAATTACTATGTCAAAAATCTAACCCCACTACTTGATATTATCAGATCAACACATCTAAAGAATTCTGGTGACTTACTAATTAAAATCGAAGATACAGACATGAAAAGGTTATGGCTTGTTCAGATACTGATATTTTGATTAATGAACATTTTAATTTATTATTAACAAATCTAAAAAATCCTATTATAATCATGCTTATCCCACCTTTTGTTAGTTTGCATGACTATTACACCCTGCCAATATCTCATAAATAATAAACTATTCTGTTTTGATCACATGGAAAGAGGGGAATAGACACTATTTGGTTTCAGTGAGAAATGAAAGATCAATGAAAGAAGGGAAGATAGAACTAGAGAGTGAGAATCAGATTAAGTTGATAAGAACAGATAATACATACTTAGTCAAAAAGCTGAGAAGTGAGTGTATTTTCTTGCCACTCCATGCTGTTGTGACACAAGGTCAGTTTAATGTGGGGAGCCCATGGGCATGAACATGAGCCAGGTCAAAAAATAGCTGAGCCCCTGCAAACATCAGTTGCCCTGGCATCAGAATTACTACCGATCACTGCAATGAGAGAGATGCTGCTGCAAGCAGCTGTTTCCTGAGGCTCAATAATATTTTCAGTTGTTCTTTATCTGCAGACAGACACACTACTGAGTTGCATTCTGTCCAAAGACAGAGATACAATTTAAAGATAAAATACAGTTTATACACCTGAGGGCAGATACTACACTTTTATCCCAATCAAAAGGCTGAGAAGCAATTGTATTTTCTTGCTGCCCTATGTTGACAGGATATGACACAAGGTCAATTTAATGTGTAGAGGCAAAGCATGTACACCAGGGTCAGGTCCAAAAATAGCCCAGCCCCCTCTACTGTCAGTTGTGCTGGCATCAGTAATGATAACAACTGTGATAAAAGTACCGTTTTTCAGATGCCTATTATCAAACAATGGAAATTGAGCAAGGTAATTGCCAAAAATTCAGTTACTATAAATAAAATAACATTGTCTGCTGAATTATTTTTTTTAATTTATGAAGAGAAATGTTAGTAATACAGGGGTAGAGTTCGTGAAATATAAATTTTCCTCTAAGCATTGATACCATTATTATGAATATGAAGACTATAGACCAATCTATCATATTTCAAATTCAACAATAATTATTATTAACAAAAATTTGAATTTTCTGTGGGTAGCCCTCTTACTGGTTGTTTAGCCTGCTTATTTCTAGAATTTTTAACATCAGACCCATTTTAATACATCCTTCCAAAAACCTCATTATATATTTCAAATATATCAATGATGTCATTTACCCACAAAACATTGATATTAAATATATTGTGTATATTTAGGCAGCATATTTTCATTCAAACAGACAACTTAGCCCCATGAAGATGGTTTCAGATGAGATTGAAAGTAATTGGGAAAATAAAAACTATTTCAATGAAAATTTTGGTAGTTTTCTTAATCTATCAAAAAATTAATCTGTGATGTTGTAAGAATCATAACGAAAACTAATCGACATGATATGTCTAAATTATTTAACCAAACCTGTCTGAATTAAATATATTGTTAACAATTTCAACTAGGTTGAATCAAGTACCGAATTTACTTTGAAATAGAAAATAATGACTCATTACCTTGTTTAAACATTTTATTAATAAAGTAGATAAGCTGGCCTATCATCCATTTCACACTTCTCCCCGTTTTTTTGAATGCGATTATAGGTTGATCTCTTGTTTCCTGTTTAGGATTGTGCTTCCAGTTTCTTCTAAAGGTTTTTCCTTCTCTTTGATTTCTGGTGGCCCTTTGCTTCTTGGTGGCATTATCTTCTTGCTTATAGAGTGAAAAATCATTGTAAAAACAAATCTACTCTATTACATACTATCAGACTGTGGTTTTTAAGGGTCAGCGATTTTGCCTTACACGATTGGGTTTCGGATAAAATGTGGCGCCGCTCATCATGAGAGCTATCATCGACATAAGCATCAAGACCATCGCAGCCAGAAAGCAAGTTTCGGTGTCAGAGGCGGTCTATTGTCATTCCCAAGAACAGTTTTTCAGCTTCCACAGCACCGGACGATCTGCTTCATAGGTACCACACCTGGGTACGAAAGATTGATACCACGCCTTCATTTTCACCGCAAAACATTCAAGGAGTTTACAAAGAAAGGGACATCGTCTGGGTAAAGTCTCCACACGGTAGATGCACGACTAAATTCAAAACGAGTCGCGTAACCCAAGTAATTAGTCTGCAGCTGGTACTGATTGATGGAACGCCGCGGCACATGAAGAATTTACGTACTTTTCTGGGATCATATCCATCATCATACTCTGAGAGCGGCACTGAGGAGAGTGAGCGAATTGTGTATTTAAAATCTAGTTCACCATTTTTAACAGACTTCTCTTTCAAAACATTTTTTTGTTTCCGTTTTTACACTGCAAAGTTTATTTTAAAATATTATTTTTGAAATAAACTTAATTTCCTATTGTTCTCTGGTATTGTTATTCATAACAGCAAATATATTGATAATAAAATTTAACTTTTTATGAGTAATTTGTGTTTTTCTATCAAAAAGGTATTTAAAAACGTATGTTGAATTGTGAGCAAACATATTTTATACTACAAAATCAGTGAAATATCATTTATTAAGAACATCGTTATGTATATTTAATATCATAATTAAATTCACTAAATTTAATCTAATATTTTAGATATTTTAAGTGAGGTGTACAAAAAATTAATCTTATCCCCGCTGCTAAATTACCCATTTTTAAGAGACAATTTTTCTACTCCTACTTCTATAATCATAAAAAGTATATTTATGACAAAATAAGTCAACATAACAATAATTACTTTAATTCTAAACAATAAAGTAAAAAGTTACTTTCATATTTATTTTGTTTCATGTCATATAACTGTTCCAGAATTCATAGTTCCAATATGGTTTTTGTTTCATTAAATCTGCTTTAATGTGGATAATTAATTCAAAGATTAAAATGCATATAACATTTCATACACCCTTGTTAATGGGGTGGGAAGTGATGGATCTGAAGCTCCACCAAATTATATGTTCATTGTAATAAAACTTTTATAAGGAAAAATTATAACAAGATAAAGAGGATTAACTTTTCAATGCAAATTAATTATGCTCTAAATCTCTATGGTTTTCTTTGAATTTATACAGCAGCAAACTCTTGCAAAACCAAATTGAAATTAAAAAAAAAAAAAACAATATTTGAGATAGGCCTCCAGTTCTGTCCATGATTTGTGCTGTGATTTTCCCTTAAATAAAAATCACCATGGTTCTATTGTGGATGGCATATTGGCCTGCAAACAGATATTGAATGATGGAAGACAACAACAAACAAAATGAAAACTTGAGTAAATATATATATTGTCAAGTTTATTTTCATTAAAGAAAATAGATCAACAAAAATATTACATTACATTAGACAAAAAAAATATCGCTGCATGTTCATGTAGAAGGTGAGAAGAGTGTTGTCCTGATAAGGACGGTTTTGTAGTCGGTGAGGAGCATTGTAATGAAAAGGACAGTTTATTGTATATGGTTGCTGCTGGTAACACTGCAGATGTCTGGAGTGGCAGACAATGGCTAGCTGAACCTGCGGCTGATGATAATGGCTGGAACTGCTGCTGGAGCCAGAGGGTGATTGTTGGGACCTGGAAGAGACACTACACTTTCATCTTAATATTTATTTGCATAATATTTATACAAAATATGACACAAGGGCGAAGGGGTTTGGGGGAAAAGGACTGGTCTTCTTTAGTCTTTTCATAATTAGCTAGTCACTATCATCGACCCATTCGTAATTACAATATACCTTTCACCTTAACAACACATTTGCACTTAACTCTCACACCACGATCACCAAAATACCTCATTTACTCAAATAAAATCCTAGCATGAAATTTATTTACACAAAATATGGGGCGGGGAATACATACAAAATCGATAAATATATACAATGAATGAAATGTATTTACAAAAATATAAATATGTGTTAGTATCGGGACTCGCCCCAAAGAGAAAACGTGGCAGAAATCCTGGTTAACTGGGTGAAATGGCCAAATATTGGAAATATCTGATCTCGCCAGAGAACAAAGATATCTGTCACCTAAAAGCGGGGTAGTAGACAAAAAAGGGGGACCTATACACTTGCATATCCTAGGTAGTTTTGACAAAGTCGGTCAAATACAAAAAAAAAAAAAACTCTGCGAAAAACTCTACAAATTCATACATTCCAAGTGCCAAGATGAAATTGATATTGTTTTGTAGAGTTTTTCCCAGTAGCCAGATCTGTGTGGAACTAATTAAATGTGGTTGTCAGAAAACCAACACAATGATTTGTTTCAAGTGGTGAAGGCTTGTGTCGGACCATCCACACTTTTTGGATCTGTCGATAGAAAAGTAACGGTGCAAAAGACTTGCCACGGAACAGCAGACAGCACAAAGAACACACATTCTTTTTCGATGTAAGACTGTTTTCTATCTCCTCAGCACACTCCCACTTAATCCCATCGTCGCACATGATCGGGCTTCTGGAGTTTTGTGTGTCTTAGTGGGGCAAGCACTGTCTCTTCTCCAGATGAGTCATCTCCGAAAGTGTCGAGCCATCTGCACACAGGAATGTGTCCTACTAGTTTTAAAAACAAGTTGCACGACGTAATAACCCGAGGCACTCTTCGAGACATTGCTTCCATGTCTTCAGTTTAGGATGTCATGCTTCCTCAGACTTGCTAGCCGAGTATTCTCATACCATTCTTTGACTGATCCAGGTCTTTGTATATCAGTCCATAATTGGCTCTCTGCAGGTACCATGTTATCACTGATCTGAATATCATCTATGTAGACTGAAGTCCCGTGTTAAATAGACTCATCTTTTAACAGTAAAGCATCTACGATAGCTGTCATTGTCACTGGCGTTACATTGAGCCTAAATACCATTCACATCAGGCAGTATCTTTAACCTTTGTCTTTGATGATTACGGTTCAAAAGGGATCACAACACTCGGTGCGCATATATCCGTAGATAGGCCTTTCGAAGTTCCATTACAGACACATTGGATCCCTTACCCTGTCATTCTCTCAATTTCTGTGCACAAACGTCGGCGTGAGCTGTGTATGCAGCGACGTGCTCATTTAAATCTCGATAATATGACACGGAGCGTACCTTCCCTTTGTTCTTTTGCACTACAGCCATTAGTCGAATTAAGCTTTTTTGGGACCAAAATCTTCCTCGGAGTAAGGACACCTGTTATCCAGCCATACTTGTAATTCGCGCTGGTAATAGCTTCTGACATGTTTAAATACGGCTTACTGGGGGACCCGATTCTGCAATTTCTAATAATTAGCTGTCAGCAATAAGTACGTTGACATTGACAGTTTTACAATCCATGTTCTTTAACAAAAGTAATATGCAAAAGAAAATTAGTATAAAATATACAATCAAGCATTTAGTAATATTTTATTTCCCTCTTTGGTACCACGACTTCATGAATTTAAATGCAATATCAGATTAGCAGTTAGATCTTATAATTTGACTTTTGAAATTGCTAAATGTTACCATTAGCTCTATGTTAATAATTTCTTTACTCGCACTTCTCGCTTGTGAAGAGAGCGGAGTTCGAATTCCAGTTGAGTTCGTTACGTTTACTTTTGCGCAAATACAATTGGGAAATAAATAAATCCATCTCTTCCCCGCAGCTATGGGTTAAATAATAACCGTATCTGGAAAATTATTGTTATTTCCAAAAATTGTTAATGCATTATTCACTTGCAAAAAAAAAATAAAGCAGAGAAATAAAGAATTATTCTTACAATCCAAAATCCGTTTCGATTTTAAATAACCCAAAATGGTTGATAAGCCATAAAAAAGACAATCAATCAATCTCGCTTGTGAAACTCTTCTCTAGATTCTTGCTTTGCTGTCAACTACAATCTTCAAACATTTGAATACAACGTCAGTCGTAATCATCTGTCTCCTTGATTTTTTTCTTTTATTCTGTTCTCTGTTTCTTTCACTCAGTAACTCCTTGCGTCTTAGTTGCTTTTACTGCCTTTCCCAGGGTGAAATGATTAAAAAAATAAAATACCATACCAGTTACTTTTAAAAGACCAGTTACTTTTCAGTATAATTCCTTAATAGGAAGAATAAAAGTTATGTTCAAAAGACAGTCAAACAAAATTTATATTTTTGTGATTTTTGTATCATTTTTTCAAACGAAATGTTCATATCGCTGTATTTTAAAGATTTGGAGAAAATATTGGGAATTTTTTCATTCGACAATAAATATGACTGCTTGCTTCAAATAGAACAATAAAAATTAATCAGTTGTATCTCTTACATGAATGAACTGACCAAAACAGACAATAAAAAATAGAAAGGAATACAGGAATGAAGATTATGTGCTCGACGTATAAAATGTTAAAAAATCCCATTCATACAAAAATATGAATTAAAGGAAAAGGAATTTCTGAAATGTACAAAAGTGATTTTTATGCCCAATGGTCGGATACTTTTTAAATGTACCTCGTATTTGAAGGTTGCACAAATCGTTCACTGTGCGTGAGTTGGGCTATAAAATGAATTTGTGGAACCTTTTTTTGTCTTAGAAATCTTCCAGAAATACTTTCTTGGAAATTGGAAAGTTCTTTCGCTGCTAAAACTTTGCTCCTCTTGAATATCTCTGGAGTTGTAAAAATTCTTGAGCAGTAGAGATATAGTGACTAAAACTACGATCGTCTTCCTCCCAGGGCCCTGATTCTTATCAGAGATAAGAATGTGTTTTCTGACCAATAGAAGGGACAGGAAATTTGTACAACAATTTTGGAGGGAAAAGTTCCTGATCCACCGGAGCCCCCCAAAACTCCATAAATTTGGAGAATATTGCCACGAGAGATGCAAGCATTTGAGTATTGCTGCCACTCTGAACAAATTTAGAATGCCCGGGTTTTGGATATCTAAGGCTCGACAGACTATTAAGAAATGCATTTCTAGCTGTTACCTCTGTAAGAAGTATAATGCGCTTGCCTTTAAGTACCCTAAGCTTACTAACTTACCTAAGCACAGGGTTAATTTGGTTCAGCCCTACCTGTATACTGGAATAGATTTTACTGGGCATGTATAGGTTGGTAATGGCGAGAGAGCGAAAAAGATGTACATATTGGTTTTACTTGTATGAACATCCGGGCAGTCCATATAGAATTGGTGAAAGAAATGAGCACTCATTCCTTTGTGCTTGCCTTCATTCTATTTACAAACATATACGGTATTCCTGCGTACATTTATCGTGATTATGCTCGGTCATTTGTTGCGGGTTGCAATTTTGTGAACGAATTCCTGACTTCCAATGAGTTCGTGGACAGATTTGGTGTATTTAATATCAAACAACTTACAATTCCCTTGTACTCTGCTTGGATGGGCATTGTGTGGGAACGTATGATCAAAACCATCAAATTATGTATGTCTCTATAAGACCATTGGTAGATCTCAGGTCGACTATTTCGATCTACTAACTACTCTTACTGACATACAAAGAGCAATAAATTCCAAACCCCTTACCTATCGTTGCTCCTCTGATTCTGATCTGCAGATTGTTACTCCGAACTCCTTCCTTTGTTCTTATGTAAATGAAGGTTTGTTACTCAATATAAGCGAAAAAAGGGCAGTGTGCTCGGATCCACCTGCTAGAACTGATATTGTCAAGTCTATAGAAGCTAGAGATTGTTTATTAAATAGATTTATGGAATTATGGTATCAAGAATATCTCTTGGATTTGAGGGCACAGTGCAATGATTTGTATGACAGAAGCTTTGAGAACATGATTAAGATAAATGATATAGTACTCATCAAAAATCCTACCAAATCCAGACCTTATTGGTCTTTGGGTAGAGTTCAAAGGCTGATTACGGGTGATGATAATAACATTCAGTCTGTTGAGATTAAGAAAGGGGATGGAAATGTGAACGTCCATTCACTCAAGCATTTATACTCGTTAGGGTTAGGGTTATCACCCATAGCCATAATCCAAAATGATACGGACAGAGTTTCCTCTCCGGACACTTCTGCCGTTACCCCAACTGATCAAAACCCAAGCGGATTAAATATGTTTCAAATAGACCCAAAAGATTATCGTCAAAAAAACAAAAAAAAAACAAAGGGATCTAATTCTAATGATCCTTACTTGTGGTACTAAGTAACCCATAATGAGTCCTGGGCATGACGTTAAACTGTAACCATATTGCGTCCTGGGCAAGACGTTAAACTGTGACCACGTTTCGTCCTGGGCACGACGTTAAACTGTAACCACAAAGCGTCCTGGGCAAGATGTTAAACTGTGACTAAATTGCGTCCTGGGCACGACGTTAAACTGTGACTAAATTGCGTCCTGGGCACGACGTTAAACTGTGACTAAATTGCGTCCTGGGCACGACGTTAAACTGTGACTAAATTGCGTCCTGGGCACGACATTAAACTAACCATAATACGTCCTGGGCACGACAATAAACTGTAACCATATAGCGTCCTGGGCACGACATTAAACTGTAACCACATTGCGTTCTGGGCAAGACATTAAACTGTAACCGAATTGCGTCCTGGGCACGACGTTAAACAGTGAGCACATTGCGTCCTGGGCACAACGTTAAACTGTGATCACGTTGTGTCCTGGGCACGACATTAAACTAACCATAATGCGTCCTGGGCAAGACATTAAACTAACCATAATGCGTCCTGGGCAAGACATTATACTGTAACCAAAAAATGCGTCCTGGACACGACGTTAAACTGTAACCAAATTGCGTCCTGGGCACGACGTTAAACTGTAACCAAATTGTGTCCTGGCTAGGATGCTGACCAGCATCAGTGACCTGAGTATGACTTCAAACTACTCCGGTAGTAACATAAACGTCGATTTACTAGACATCATTGTGGGGATTTGTACTCTGGGGCCTCCGAAATGAGAGAATTTGGGGCTGGTTGTAGTACTGAGTCCTCGGTTCTCAGCCCACGAAGTCATAGAACTTTGGGCTCTGAATATGTTTAAGTAATTGTAAACTTACATTCAATATATCTATTCCTTTCTCTAGCAGGATAGATTGGATTACTTGGGTTAAAACTTACGCGTTGTTAGTAAGTTTCCCCTAATAAAATTTCAGAAAATGTACTTGTTTGTTGAAGCAAGTATTAAATTTGACTTTAAGCCCACGTTGGTCGAAGGACTTTGGGCTATAAATATGTGAGTTTAATTGTAAACTTAAGCAAGTATTAAAATTTTGATTCATGCCCACGAAGTCGAAGAACTTTTGGCTATAAATATGTAATAAGTTTAATTATAAACTTACACTGGATTTGTCTATTCCTTTCTCTGGTGGGATAGGGTAGATTTACTTAAATTAAAACTTACACGTTGTTAGTAAGTTACCTTTAATAAAATTTCGGAAAATATACTTATTTGTTGAAGCAAGTATTAAATTTGCTAAAAAAGTTTTTAAATTTCCTCATTTTAGGCTCACGAAGTCGCAGCTCTTTGGGCTTCAAATGTGTGATTAATTAGATTTACCCTTAAAAATAATTTTAGTATTAAAATTACATTGTTATTTTATATTTTCCCGAGGTGGGATTGGTTTAATTGGATTTAATTCATCTATATCTTACTCCATGCTAGCTATCTTGTGGGTGGAAAATGGGATTTCGTTTCTGCAACAAACTGAAGTTTATTGCATCTTTGTTTGAGGGGAAAGTGTTGGAATTTAAATTGAGAACAACAATTTGACAAGTTCACATTCTCGCTATTTTTTTCTACACTCACTCTAACCTCTTTTTAATTTCAAAACCGGCTCCCAAGGTCTACATTCTTATCAGAGATAGGAATATATTTTCTAAGGAGAGAGCTGGAAAATATAAAGGAATTTCACCACCATTATTCTTTCCATGGAGCCATAAAGTCTGGGAGAAACCTCACAGCTTCTTCACTTCAATCTGTCTTCAGTACCTTCGAAACAGGCTTCCAGGGCCCTGATTCTTATCAGAGATAAGAATGTGTTTCATGACCAATAGAGGGGCCAGGAAATTTGTATAACAATTTTGGAGGGAAAAGTCCCTGATCCATCGGAGCCTCCCAAAACTCCATAAATTTGGAGAATCTTGCAGTTTTACTTGCGTTTTTTCGCAAAAAATTTAAACCTCAACCCTATTTTTAACCTCAACCGTTTGATGCAGGAAAGCAGGGACAAATTTCCTAGCAAGTTAACATCTTAAGGTCGAAGAATTCTGGCTCTATTTTGTTCTATAATGATGCTGAAAGCGTTCATCGATTCGTATATGGAGAAGCATGGCACCCGGGTTTTGCGTGAGAATTTATTCAGAAGTTAATTTTGGGGCGCGCGAAAGATTTATCAACCAATCAGGCTGAGTGTTACAAAATTAAAATGATTACCATATTTTGACTTCCTTTGGTCTTCATTTAGCAAAATTTTGTCCAAAGCGAAATTCTGAATACAAAGGATTTTATTTTTTTGATACAAATATTTGGTACTCATTTCCTTAGTTGCTGATTATTTACTTTTAGTATAATTAAAAGGATTTTTCTCCGGGGAGGAAATGGAAGAAGAGAGAACGCCACTTTTCTTAACTCGAAACTTATATAAAATTTGAAAGCAACAAACATTTATTACATAGAAATAAAAAAGGTATAGCAAAATACATTTTTTTTTTTGCAAAAAGGCTTACACAAAAATTTCCTTTTGTGCGAATTTTTTAGTAAAGGCCAGATAACAGATAAAGTATAGAATTAAAGGTCCTTAAAAAATATAAAATTCAAACTTCCAATAATGGAAAAAGCCTTGAGAAGGTAACACAAAAACCTTAAATTATATAATGTTTTGAAACTTATTTAAGATAGTTTTCCACATATAACCCCCAAATTACAGTGTGCTCATTTTAGCGGCATTAATCCTTCTAAATTTGAATTTAAGAATTTTATAGCACAGTTTAACAACTATACTAATTCCATAAATTCTAACAAAGAAAAGCTTGCCCTTTTAAAGTGTCATCTAGCCGGAGTTAAAAGAAGTAGAAGCCCTTATTGACTTTAAGAGCATTTTCAAACATATTATTAGTTTTAGTTTGGAATTGCTGGAGCAAGATAAAACTTAAAGGAAAAATCTTTTAAGAAGGAAGAAGCCGTCATCAAAAATCTTAATAGAGAAATTCCCACGAGAGTGAAGCCAGTTCCATATCTAACAGCCATCCAACGATCTCAACTCCCAAATTACAGTTACCCTTCCTTATGGGATGCATTTGAGAATTATAATGAAGCCATTAACATTAACATAGAATAAGAAGCCCTTCCGTGTATACGAAAAGGATGCTAGAATAATAAATCCGAGGAAAATGAAAATAAAAATGCGATTTGCAGAATTTCGCCATTAGCTCTAATAGGAAGACATGTAAATTTTGTGCATCATGTGGTCATCCCACGGGGAAGTGTACGAAATATTCTACCTATGAGACTAAAACTGCTAGATGAAAATATTGAATTTATGTATTAGATGCTCCAGTGTCAGGCATAAGTTTACACTGGACGTCAGAATAAATTATTCCTTTCCTGCAATCAATGTTCATCTAAGGGCATGTAACGCCATTATGCGATAACCGTAAGAAGGAGATATCTCTTTTTACTCATTTAGGCGCCAATGCAATTGAAAAAGCCATTTGATGCTACCTGTCGTGGAAATTACATTGTATTGGGGCGCCAAGAAAGTCTTTATAAACTGCTTATTAGACACAGGCAGCCAGCGGTCATATTTCTCTAAAGGAATATTAAAAAATTAAAAATATCCTAACTGGAGTCTAAGGCCTGTAAATTGCCAAGTAAAAATTGAAACAAATGTTTCCAATAAGATATTGTAGTGATTACTACTATGTTGTCACGCCTACATTTTTCTCAACTGTGATTGGTCAAATAATATATACTAAATATCACAGGACAATTTACTGATCGCATTCACCACACTGAATTTTTCCTACCGTTAACTCACAAACATTGCTTTTGTTACAAAATCACCGATTGGTTAATTTTTCATCCAATCAGATATTTTTCGTTTTCTTTCAAAATTTATTCCGCGTTCGTGCTGGGAGCCACCGATAGTGATATAAGTCGGATTCATTCCCAAATCAACCAGTAGAGTTGAAACCAAGACAGCTGAAGACAGTAGAACTCAACTACTCACACGCGTCTATACAGATTATTCATTCTACTCACTCCGCACGCACACACACAGACACAGAACTTGAATATCATTCACCACCAGTTCTTTGTGAACAAGCCAAGTTGCAACACCTCTGTTAGTTATAACAAATATACAATTGAACTTTCTGTATGTTCTTCTGAATACACATCCTATTTTAACACAGAACTCTGAACATTATATTCAGAAAACTTGCTTATTTAAATATCACCATATTCGACTAACAGATAAAGGGAAACTACTTTTTTCTCCTTATTCACACATTACAAAATTAACTTGTATTTGTTGTTGATTTTATTTTTAATATATGTTTTATCGTTGAACCACAAATTGGTTTTCCATTGTTCTTCCTTGATTGCAAAAAAAATGTATAAATGTTAAATGCTCTTCAACACGCAGCCACATTAATCATTTCAACAAAACACCATTTACATTGGTAACCCCAACAGTAACACTTAAGAAAGCAGCATTTATCAAGTCGTATTGAAAATAGGTATGGGCGAAATGGAGATCACTTCCTATTCCCGATTTGTTGAACGATAAATTTAATATTCAATTCAAGTTTGATGGCTTCAAATAAGTGAAAACCAATTTGACGGAATTCGATAACAAATTAGCTTCCTTCTTCTCATAACAACGATAGTGACTAAATAAATATACAAGGAATTTTGGGAGTGGACATTCTTCAACATATGGAAGCTACCAAAATTGTTAAATGTATGTATGGCTTGGCGTAAAAAATGTCGAATGTATTGCCCCTTTCGGGAACAGTCTCTTAATTTTCTAAATAGTCATTAAGTTACGTCAGCGAGACCTGAGCCTTCCAACGTTCACTACAACTACCATACTATAATTTCTGAACATTCTTCGTGTTCCGAGCGGCAAGTAAAATTCGTATTGGAACCAAGATACATTTACCAGGAAATATTCCCTGAAGACTTCGAATTATCCAACGGCAAATGAAATTTAGAGAAAATGTTTGTTGTGGATTTATGTGCATCATCCTTTGATGAAGATAAATGTATCAGTGATTACGACAAAAACAAAATAGATAAATTCTAAAAAGCTATAGAATTAAAAAAACAATTCATATTTTGTAGAATTACCATGACACGAAGACAGGATCAAATCAGTGCCATCTAATTATCAAGTTGCCCGGAAAGTACTTGATAGAACTATGCATTCTTTAGAAAGAAAAAATTTGGCTACTGCTTATATTTCAGCAACAAGAGACCGAAGGGATTGAAAGAAGTTTTCCCACAAGAGCTTTCAAAATATATTTGTATTCCTCACACGCCAGTCTTCAAATCAAATGAACAAGTAACAACAAAAATCAGACTGGTGTTCAATCGTTCATTGAAAACTGGTGGGGACTACTCATTATGAAGCAGTCTATCCTGGGGTCAACCTAATAACTTTGTTGAAATTTAAGACAGATAATTTTGTGATGCAAGGGAATATAAAGAAAGCATTCCTCGTGATTTTTTTTTTTTTTTTTTTTGTAAATAAAGAGAACGAATGAGTCTGGTTTCCTTCTAAGATACAGCTGTTCGGTTTCAATGCATGTCCGTTTATTTTGAATTTCATATTGCATCATCACATTAAGCGATATTTTGAGGATGAATGCACGAGGATGATAAGTAATAACTTTTATGTAGATAATTTGATCGTTACTGATAACGATCTCGGTAAATTACACGTATACAAAACTGCTATAGCAAGATTGCAAGAGGGAAATTTTACTTTGAGAGCTTGCAACTCTAATTCTAAACAACTAAAAACATTGATGATAGAGGACGACACTTTAGTCCAATATAACTACCTGTGTCGATTTGCATTTCGACAATACAGTCGTTGATTTTCACTTTTATTTTTGTATCTCCGTTCTTAGATCCAGTATTTTGTATATTATCCTTTTTTACATTAAAAATCTGTCTATTTTCATCCTCTACTCTTTCCACATTTTTCGTTTTACATACTTCTTTGAAGAGATTTTTTTTAAACACTTTGAACATGTTTTTCCAAAGGCTGGGCATTTTTCTTTTTTCATTTCATGAATTTTTCCACAGTACGTACAATTTTTTCTTTTTGTTTGTATCGTATATGTTTCAGCAATTATTTCTTCGGATTTATTTTTATTTTGGTTGTAGGTATGTATTAATTCCTGCTGTTGTATAAATTCTATACACATATTCAAAGGCATGTTTGTAAGTTGTAACTGTTCCATTAACTTATATCTATGTGCTGAATTATGCATACCTTCAATTAAATCTTAGTTGGATTTTCTTCTTCCGTTGTCTGCTCTCCTGTTCCTAGTTTTTCGAATTCACAGTATTTACTCGCACTTCTTAACCGGTGTAAATATTTTACTATCGGTTCATCCACTTCCTGCTTCATTGCCATAAACTTGGTCCTTTCTGCAATCACCAGTCTTTTCTTTGGCCTCATGTTTCCCTTAATAACCTGACTTATTTCTTCGAAAGTCATTTCTTCTAGTTCTCGAGGGTAAACCATTGTAGCAACCTTCATAATTGCTTCACAACCAGCGGTAGCCATAAACAAGTCGGTGATTTAATTTTCCCCCTCCTCTGTTTTTGTTGTCTTTCAACTTTTTACATCTTGCATTAGCAGCAAAGCAACGAATCCACGTATCTACGTATTCTGGGTCTTCAAGGACCAGAGAGTATCCTATCGGCGACGCCATTGTTGTGTCGTGTATCTTGCTAAGTAAGCATTCGGTATTTATCAATCCACCCACGAGGACCGAATGTGGCACAAGGCCGGTTTAATGTGGGTCTCTCCAAGCCCGTAGGCTCGGCCAAAAATATAGCTTTTGAACCCGCCTAGACGGGTTCAGGCCCTGTCTACCTCCCCGAACGAAACACCGCCCCTCGGCAAAGCCTCGTCCGAGTTCCTCTCTGCATTAGCAGAGAGTTCGACAGAACGCCCACTCGGAAGCTCACAAAGGTAGGGTACTACACTTTGACCGGGCCGCTAAGGAAGCATTCAATATTTATTTGTATAAATACAAAATGTGGCACAAGGCCTAAAAGGGGGATGGGGAAGGACGGTCTTCATCTGTCTTAATTCTAAACTTAGCTAGTCGCAGACACTGACCCAAACACGCCAACAATATTCCAATCACCAAAACAATACAATTTACTCCTACCTTTCTTACTACGTCCACCATAATACCTCAAATTCTCGATGATGTCTTAACTAGTCCCCTTATATACAATTATTGTTCGTGGGGGGGGGGGGGGTCAAAAATTAAAAACTTTTAAAATGATCCCCAAATGAGTATTTACAATATGACTGAAATATTTACAATAAAACTAAGCAAAACTGTGTTAGTAATAAAAAACCCCACAAACCATGAATGTGGCAGAAACATCAGTTCACCGGACGAAATCAATGCGGGACTATGAAAAAATGAAAAAAGCATTCATACCTCCAAGCATTCACGCAAGCACACACACATTCATACACAACAACAAATACGAAAAATCACACACACGAAACGAAAGTCGTCCCGCATCCACCAGAGAACTGACATCACTGACCACCTAACGAGGGAGGGGATGGGGAATTAAACAAAAGAAAAAAAGTAGGGACAGAAATAAAAGGGACCAATGAGCATGCACACACTAGCTAAGTTAACCAAAAAAACGAAAAACTAAAGGATAAAATTCAAAAACTAAACTAACTTAATATCTGATTGGGTTGCCTATGTTCAACCCTGTTAGGACAAAATTCTGTACCTAACCGACATCCAAATGCCACTCTAGGTCAGCCCCTTTCACTCTACACATTCGCGCAAGATTCACCCGCCTTTTGCCAAATTCCGATGAAGGGAGCCGCCGCCTTTCCGTCCTAATCTTGACTTTAAGCTGATGCTTAAAGAACAAGATCAGTTGGGAAGAGGTGAACTTCTCGCCCTCATGGAATCCCTTCTGACGCGTCGTCCAAATCACGACTCTCATAATCCCTAGTAAGCAACAGAACACATAGTGTTCAGCCTTCGTCAATTGCGGCACCACATTGCTACAAACAGAACTGGCTTCCAGGACAAAGAACTTTCCCTGCAGCATGCGAACCATGAGGCCTTCAACAAACTTGCACAACGGCAGTACCGTCCTGCACTGAAAAAAGGCGTGACCAATGGTCTCGACTTCGCCAGTACAGCGACGACAGTTTGGATATTTCTCCAAACCTGCTGAACAAAGTCTCTTGCCGACCCAGAGGGCCCCACGAATCATCAGCCAGGTGAGTGATGCCTCATCATTATTGAGACATTTCAACCCAGGCGCCCAAGGCCATATCGAGCGTGCCTCCTGCTTCGTAAGACCGAGCTCGTCGATCAGACCATCTTGAACGGACCCCCTAACTAACAACTGATACAATGCCTTACGAGACAACGCCCGGGCGTCGGAGAGGCCATCCGTCGTCCGTAAGAGGAGCTTCAAAGCACTACGACATTCGCGGTAGAAGGAGCACTCGGCACGAGGTATACGGCCGGCCTCCTCCTCGCACGAGTGCACACTTCTCAGGGATGGGAAATGTTTTCGGACATCTTCTTTCCAAAAGGTGCCCACCTCATCCAAACCGCGACACATTCGGTCTAGAAAGGTAATGCGAAGCATATATTGACGAATCTCAATGCTAGGCATACCCAGACCGCCCTCAGAGGGATGAAGGCAACAGATCTCGCGACACACCATAGGGGCCTTGTCTCTCCACAAGAAAGAGAACAAGGTCCGGACTAATGACATTAGTCTGGCATACGGGAGTGGAAGCACAGACAGTCGGTAAAGGAGGATCGGATATATGTGTGAAACACATACCTCCGCCCTTCCCTCCGAGACCACAGTTTACCCGCGATCTCGGCCTTCCCTTGCACCTCCGACCAATTCATTTCCAACTGGAGATCAGGACCGAACCAGACGCCGAGTATCTTGATCGGCCCATCCGTCCAGAGGAAAGGTCCGGGAAGAGAAACTCTCTTCCACGCACCCAACCGCAAGCCCACAGACTTATCGCGGTTGATCTTGGCCCCTGTCACCATCTCATACCCACTGATCTCTTTGCTGACGACGTCAATCTCGGCTCTGCTCGACACAAGAACCGAAACGTCGTCAGCATAGGCAGAATACCTGGCTGAGGTGGAAGCCCCAGGCAGGGAAATTCCGCGCAGGACCGGATTCGCCTTTAACTTGCGAAGGAAAGGTTCCAACGCAAGAACGTAAAGCAGAGGCGAGAGCGGACAACCTTGACGAATGGAGCGAGACAATACGAAAGGCTTCGATCTTACCCCATTCACTTCCACCAGCGCACCGGGGGTCGCATACAAAAGTCGGATCCAGGAGCGAAAGTCGGCTCTGAAACCGGCCGCCGAAAGGACAGCCTCCAAAAATCGATGGTCAACCCTATCGAAGGCCTTGGACTGATCTAAATTGATCAGCGCGGCTTCACTGTCGACTTGTTCTAAGATCAAGCGTACCATATGAAGGTTATCCTGAATAGTCCTACCCTTCACAGCACAAGTCTGTTCAGGGCCAATCAGACTAGACAGGACAAGCTGCAAACGGTTGGCTAAGATCTTCGCCAAAATCTTTAAGTCCGTATTTAACATCGTTAAAGGGCGAAAGTTCCCTAACCCATCCCCACCGTCCTTGTCCTTACGCAGCAACTTGATCACACCCCTGGTGAAGCGTTGGGGTAAAGACCCCTGCCTCATCCAGTGGTTGTAAATCAGTTCCAGCAAAGGAACAAAAACGTGCGACAACCTCAAGTACACTTCGTAGGGAAGACCATCTAGTCCCGGAGACTTATCCAGGCCAACCTGCTTCAGCGCTTCCCAGATCTCCGACACTGTTATGGGACCCTCGCACCTAGCCGCTTCAGCTGCCGAGAGGCAGGGAAAGTCAGCTAAATAGGCATCGAACTGAGCAGAGCTCAGACCGGGCTCCCTGGTGAAAAGATCCTGAAAGTAGTCCCGAAACACCTCACATATGCCCGCGTTTGTAGTCACGGTCCGCTTATCCGGCAACGTGACGCATGCAATATGTCGCCTAGACGCGCTTCGATTTTCCTCTGCACGCAGTTCAGCGGCCATATTCGTTGCCTCAGAAGACATTCTTTTTAACCTAGCCCTAACTACCAGAGCTTGATCCTTCTTGATAAGCAAGGAGGACAACTCTGCCTTAGCTAAAGCTATGTCCCCACTAACACGGGATTTCACCGCCCGATCGACTTTATCTTCTAAAGCAGTTTGCGCCGCTAATCTATCTAGATTGAGTCGACGACTAAAATCGGCAGCAAACGTTCGAATTTTAGATTTAAGATTTCCCCACCAGGCGTTTCCCACAACCGCTCCCGTCAATTCCCTTTGGATGGTTAGTAACAGCTGGTCCCGGAAACCCTGATCACCAAAAAGTGAACAGTTCAATTTCCAGTAACCAGCCAACTTAACCTTAGGCTTATCTAAGTTTACACGGACCCGGACAAGCCTATGATCCGTATAAACTATGTAATGGAAACTTGGACACCCTAAGAGCCCTACATCGACTCTCCTAACTAAGACTCGGTCCAGGTAGCTCGCAAGCGTCCCAGGAGCCGAGTTGCCACTAGCTGTCCAAGTCCATGCTACCTCCCGAGGGTGTTCATTCCGGAACTTATCGACCAGATCAAACCGATCGATAAAGTCCCGAAATGGTTTCACATCCGGGTTGTTAGTACCTTGTTTATGCCCTATACGATCTATATCGGGGTCAAGGACGGCATTCCAATCCCCGCTAAAACTACCCGACGAGACGTCGTCAAGAACGGCGCGATCTGCCGAAACAAAGCAGGTCGCTCGGAATGGGTATTGGGCGCATAAACCCCAATGAGACGTAGAACCTTATCCTTTATGGTAACATCCAGCACGCAAAGTCTGCCCGCCGGATCCGCGAAGACAAGGGTACAAGCAGCCTTCAAAGACCTGCTCACTAGCCAAGAGACAGCCCTCGAACGACCATCAAAACAGGCTGAATAAAGGGCGAACCCCTTAGACAGTATGTCCTCACGATCATGAGAAGAAAACCGGGTCTCTTGTATACAACATACATTCACCCCGAGGCGCTGAAGGTCACGAGTGAGCCTCGCCCTGCGAGACTCTGACCTCAGGCCCCGGACATTTAAACTGGCTAACCAGAGAGCCATCGTGAAGCCGATTAGGGTTGTCCTTCAGGATAGAACATGGCTGGGGTGAGGACACCGACAGCTTGTCCCATCGAACCTGACATCATCTCAGTATCGAGAATATCACTCTGAGACAAGCCACCGATGTCCGCGGGATATGTTAACTTCAGAGCTCTATAAAGGGATGGGTGAACGAAAATAGGGACCCTCCCTTTACACTTTTTCGTTTCATCTAAATTCTCTTCTAGGAGAACTACTGCTGGGGGCACCACTTTCAAGGAGGCCTTAGCCTCCTCTATCATGCCCCATATCTCCCGCGTACCCGGGCCAGTTCTTATAACGGTTAGCTGATTTCGGGCCTTAAAATTTTCCGGCACCTCCACATCTACGCCCTTGATGTGCCGGAAGTTCCAAAGAACTTTTAAGGGCATCGGGTTTTTTGTCTGCCCGAAGACCCTATCAGCCTGCTCCCGGGATACGCGGCAGACGTCTTCCCCTGGGAGATATGGTGGTTTTATTTTCTTTTTTTTCTTGTCAGTAGCATTCGGTTTCTTTTTTTTAGAGGAGAGTGTGTGGGTGTTTGCATAGGTGTGTCTTTCGGTGTTGTAGAGGGTGTCAAACCGGAAGGAGTTTTTACGGGTGAAGGTTTGGAGGAACGAAGAGATTTTGCAGGAGAGTTTGTCAGAGAATTAGACGGAGGTGGTTTTGTGAACTTTGATGGAGGGGAAGACGGGGCAGAGGATAGGGGGCCCGGTGCCCCCAGCGATTTTTTATTTTTAGCCCGCTTAGCCTCCAATTTTTCTCTCAATTTTTTGAGGTCCAAAATCTTCTGCCAGCCGGGCTCGTTAAGCTTTTGGTTCTCGGTTGCTGTTTCAGCATAAGACGCCGAGGCGTCGCCCTCAGAGCTGGTAGAGGGAATGGGACTGTAGGTGACAATGTCCCCGGGGTCATGTTGGGACTGAGGAACCGCTGTTTGGGTCTTCCCCTTGCCCCTAACCACGAGGCGCCATTCCCCCTCATCCTTCTCCTTAACCACACTTGTGGCAGGCGTCGGTTTCGGGGGTAATGTGGGTCTGGACCCAACCGAGGGATTTTCCCCAACGGTCCGCCCCGCAGCTAGGCCCACTACAGGCGGCGCGGATTTTACTTTGTCGGCCAAGGGGGTATTTTGGTCGCCTGTGACCGGAACTCCAGGGGCCTTCTTCCCTGGGCAGGAGGAGGAAAGGTGACCAGTCTCTCCACACCTCCAGCAAGTTGGTCTCCTACCGGTCACTATGACCGGCATTTTCCGGTCACCAAACACCAAACAGTTGGGGACGGACTTGAAGGCCTCCTGATCCAACATGATATCAAAAGTCCATCCCCCGTTCAAATTGTCCGAGAGAGCCCCTAAAATTTGGCCGTACTGCATAAAAAATGCAGCCAAGAGCTCTCCGGAAATTTGAGGAGGAACCTCGAACACGGCCACCCGGGTCCGTCTTCGGCCTTCGTACTCTGTTCTTAATATTAGATCTTTCGTGATCAACTCCTTCTTTGCCATGGCCAGACAATCTTCTGGTGTGGGCAGCAGTATGTCCCACATGAAGAACCCTGTACCTTTAATTACTCTTTGGGGTTTTATCCCCAGGGACAAAAGTGATTTAATCACTGTGTCTTTAGTGGAGCGACAAATCTTTTTTGTTTTTTTGTCCACCACAAAAACGGTCACCATTCTCTTTTTGAACACATCGAGCTCCTGGACAACATCGACGAACCCATCTTTATTTACAAGATGGGCGTAACCTTTCGCCTTATCCAGGAAATCCGCCATGTTCACAATACAACTTGGTGGGGTCTTCCAGCAAGAGGGCAATTCCTCGGCTGTCTTACTTTGTGCCTCCTTTGGCACCTCGACGTTAGCTTCTTTCTTGGAGCTAGCAACTCGGTCAGATTTGGGGCTACCATCCGCCCGCTTCTTGGCAGCATTGTCAGAGGGGTTGGCTTTAGCTGCCGAACCAAAAAGGTCCTTTTTAATATTGGCCCGACTGGCACCGTCGGCCATATTGAGAAACGTGGAGACTACCACCTGCGGGTCTTATCGCCAGAAAAGGAGTTTGGTGGGGGGGGGGAAGAAATTTAAAAAAAAAAAAAAAACAAAGACAATAAACTTTTTAAAAGATAAATAAACTGGGAAAAAAAAGACAAACAAAAATTAAACAGGAAAAAAAAAATCTAAATGGCGCCCAAAGGCAGCCGAAACAAGAAACCAAAAACAGAAACTCCTATTTTTTTTTTAAAGTTCAAAACAATGTACAAAAGGAAAAAGAAAAAGTCTGGTTTACAACCAGAAAAAAAATAAAGGTTTGCGGCCGAAGCCGCTAAAGAAAATAAAAAAGCAAAAGAAAAAACAAACTAGTTAAAGCAAAAAAGACGAGAGAAGGCGACCGAAGTCGCTAATAAAATAGGAAAAAATAAAGTTTTCTTTTTCTTTTTTTTCAAATGCTGTTCTGGTCTTTTTTTTTTAAAAAACAACTAGAAAGAAATAAACAATAAAAAAGAAATCGTCCGGTAAGACTTTGTCAAACCGGACTAAAATAAAAAAATTATGAGGGCCGAAGCCCCAAAAATAAAACAAACAAAAAGAAATAGAAGAATAAAATCAAAAAAAATAAAACTTAATGAATAACTTATCAGAAAAATCCTCAGAAGATCGTCAAAAAAAGTTCTTTAAGCACTGAAAGGAAAAATCGTTAGAAGGAAAAAAAAAAAGGTTCGTCGTTAGTCCAAAAATTCCAAATATTTCAAGCAAACGGTCAAAAACAAGGTCTAAAGCACTCTCCGCTAAGGAAGCATTCAATATTTATTTGTATGATATATACAAAATGTGGCACAAGGCCTAAAAGGGGGGTGGGGAAGGACGGTCTTCATCTGTCTTAATTCTAAACTTAGCTAGTCGCAGACACTGACCCAATCAAGCCAACAATATTCCAATCACCAAAACAACACATTCACTCCTACCTTTCTTACTACGTCCACCATAATACCTCAAATTCTCGATGATGTCCTAACTAGTCCCCTTATGTACAATTATTGTTCGTGGGGGGAGGGTCAAAAATTAACAACTTTTAAAATGATCTCCAAATGAGTATATACAATATGCTATAAATATTTACACTAAACTAAACAAAACTGTGTTAGTAATAAAACCCCCCACAAACCATAAATGTGGCAGAAACATCAGTTAACTGGACGAAATCAATGCGGGACTAAGAAAATAATTAAAACCATTCATTTCTCCAAGCATTCACACAGACACACACACATTCATACACAACAACAAATACGAAAAATCACACACACGAAACGAAAGTCGTCCCGCATCCACCAGAGAATTGACATCACTGACCACCTAACGAGGGAGGGGATGGGGAATTAAACAAAAGAAAAAAAATAGGGACAGAAATAAAAAGGGACCAATGCGCATGCATACCCTAGCTAAGTTTACTAGAAAAAAGGGAAAAAACTAAAAGTTCAAAATACAAAACCTAATCTAACCTAAAATCTGGGTGGGTTGCCTATGTTCAACCCTGTTAGGACAAAATTCTGTACCTAACCGACATCCAAATGCCACTCTAGGTCAGCCCCTTTCACTCTACACATTCGCGCAAGATTCACCCACCTTTTGCCGAATTCCGATGAAGGGAGCCGCCGCCTTTCCGTCCTAATCTTGACTTTAAGCTGATGCTTAAAGAACAAGATCAGTTGGGAAGAGGTGAACTTCTCGCCCTCATGGAATCCCTTCTGACGCGTCGTCCAAATCACGATTCTCATAATCCCTAGTAAGCAGCAGAACACATAGTGTTCAGCCTTCGTCAATTGCGGCACCACATTGCTACAAACAGAACTGGCTTCCAGGACAAAGAACTTTCCCTGCAGCATGCGAACCATGAGGCCTTTAACAAACTTGCACAACGGCAGTACCGTCCTGCACTGAAAAAAGGCGTGACCAATGGTCTCGACTTCGCCAGTACAGCGACGACAGTTTGGATATTTCTCCAAACCTGCTGAACAAAGTCTCTTGCCGACCCAGAGGGCCCCACGAATCATCAGCCAGGTGAGTGATGCCACATCATTATTGAGACATTTCAACCCAGGCGCCCAAGGCCATATCGAGCGAGCCTCCTGCTTCGTAAGACCGAGCTCGTCGATCAGACCATCTTGAACGGACCCCCTAACTAACAACTGATACAATGCCTTACGAGACAACGCCTGGGCGTCGGAGAGGCCATCCGTCGTCCGTAAGAGGAGCTTCAAAGCACTGCGACATTCGCGGTAGAAGGAGCACTCGGCACGAGGTGTACGGCCGGCCTCCTCCTCGCACGAGTGCACACTTCTAAGGGATGGGAAATGTTTTCGGACATCTTCTTTCCAAAAGGTGCCCACCTCATCCAAACCGCGACACATTCGGTCTAGAAAGGTAATGCGAAGCATATATTGACGAATCTCAATGCTAGGCATACCCAGACCGCCCTCAGAGGGATGAAGGCAACAGATCTCGCGACACACCATAGGGGCCTTGTCTCTCCACAAGAAAGAGAACAAGGTCCGGACTAATGACATTAGCCTGGCATACGGGAGTGGAAGCACAGACAGTCGGTAAAGGAGGATCGGATATATCAAAACACATACCTCCGCCCTTCCCTTCAGGGAAAGTCTCCTCCGAGACCACAGTTTACCTGCGATCTCGGCCTTCCCTTGCACCTCCGACCAATTCATTTCCAACTGGAGATCAGGACCGAACCAGACGCCGAGAATCTTGATCGGCCCATCCGTCCAGAGGAAAGGTCCGGGAAGAGAAACTCTCTTCCACGCACCCAACCGCAAGCCCACAGACTTATCGCGGTTGATCTTGGCCCCTGTCACCATCTCATACCCACTGATCTCTTTGCTGACGACGTCAATCTCGGCTCTGCTCGACACAAGAACCGAAACGTCGTCAGCATAGGCAGAATACCTGGCTGAGGTGGAAGCCCCAGGCAGGGAAATTCCGCGCAGGACCGGATTCGCCTTTAACTTGCGAAGGAAAGGTTCCAACGCAAGAACGTAAAGCAGAGGCGAGAGCGGACAACCTTGACGAATGGAGCGAGACAATACGAAAGGCTTCGATCTTACCCCATTCACTTCCACCAGCGCACCGGGGGTCGCATACAAAAGTCGGATCCAGGAGCGAAAGTCGGCTCTGAAACCGGCCGCCGAAAGGACAGCCTCCAAAAATCGATGGTCAACCCTATCGAAGGCCTTGGACTGATCTAAATTGATCAGCGCGGCTTCACTGTCGACTTGTTCTAAGATCAAGCGTACCATATGAAGGTTATCCTGAATAGTCCTACCCTTCACAGCACAAGTCTGTTCAGGGCCAATCAGACTAGACAGGACAAGCTGCAAACGGTTGGCTAAGATCTTCGCCAAAATCTTTAAGTCCGTATTTAACATCGTTAAAGGGCGAAAGTTCCCTAACCCATCCCCACCGTCCTTGTCCTTACGCAGCAACTTGATCACACCCCTGGTGAAGCGTTGGGGTAAAGACCCCTGCCTCATCCAGTGGTTGTAAATCAGTTGCAGCAAAGGAACAAAAACGTGCAACAACCTCAAGTAAACTTCGTAGGGAAGACCATCTAGTCCCGGAGACTTATCCAGGCCAACCTGCTTCAGCGCTTCCCAGATCTCCGACTCTGTTATGGGACCCTCGCACCTAGCCGCTTCAGCTGCCGAGAGGCAGGGAAAGTCAGCTAAATAGGCGTCGAACTGAGCAGAGCTCAGACCGGGCTCCCTGGTGAAAAGATCCTGAAAGTAGTCCCGAAACACCTCACATATGCCCGCGTTTGTAGTCACGGTCCGCTTATCCGGCAACGTGACGCATGCAATATGTCGCCTAGACGCGCTTCGATTTTCCTCTGCACGCAGTTCAGCGGCCATATTCGTTGCCTCAGAAGACATTCTTTTTAACCTAGCCCTAACTACCAGAGCTTGATCATTCTTGATAAGCAAGGAGGACAACTCTGCCTTAGCTAAAGCTATGTCCCCACTAACACGGGATTTCACCGCCCGATCGACTTTATCTTCTAAAGCAGTTTGCGCCGCTAATCTATCTAGATTGAGTCGACGACTAAAATCGGCAGCAAACGTTCGAATTTTAGATTTAAGATTTCCCCACCAGGCGTTTCCCACAACCGCTCCCGTCAATTCCCTTTGGATGGTTAGTAACAGCTGGTCCCGGAAACCCTGATCACCAAAAAGTGAACAGTTCAATTTCCAGTAACCAGCCAACTTAACCTTAGGCTTATCTAAGTTTACACGGACCCGGACAAGCCTATGATCCGTATAAACTATGTAATGGAAACTTGGACATCCTAAGAGCCCTACATCGACTCTCCTAACTAAGACTCGGTCCAGGTAGCTCGCAAGCGTCCCAGGAGCCGAGTTGCCACTAGCTGTCCAAGTCCATGCTACCTCCCGAGGGTGTTCATTCCGGAACTTATCGACCAGATCAAACCGATCGATAAAGTCCCGAAATGGTTTCACATCCGGGTTGTTAGTACCTTGTTTATGCCCTATACGATCTATATCGGGGTCAAGGACGGCATTCCAATCCCCCGCTAAAACTACCCGACGAAACGTCGTCAAGAACGGCGCGATCTGCCGAAACAAAGCAGGCCGCTCGGAATGGGTATTGGGCGCATAAACCCCAATGAGACGTAGAACCTTATCCTTTATGGTAACATCCAGCACGCAAAGTCTGCCCGCCGGATCCGCGAAGACAAGGGTACAAGCAGCCTTCAAAGACCTGCTCACTAGCCAAGAGACAGCCCTCGAACGACCATCAAAACAGGCTGAATAAAGGGCGAACCCCTTAGACAGTATGTCCTCACGATCATGAGAAGAAAACCGGGTCTCTTGTATACAACATACATTCACCCCGAGGCGCTGAAGGTCACGAGTGAGCCTCGCCCTGCGAGACTCTGACCTCAGGCCCCGGACATTTAAACTGGCTAACCAGAGAGCCATCGTGAAGCCGATTAGGGTTGTCCTTCAGGATAGAACATGGCTGGGGTGAGGACACCGACAGCTTGTCCCATCGAACCTGACATCATCTCAGTATCGAGAATATCACTCTGAGACAAGCCACCGATGTCCGCGGGATATGTTAATTTAAGAGCTCTATAAAGGGATGGGTGAACGAAAATAGGGACCCTCCCTTTACATTTTTTTGTTTCATCTAAATTCTCTTCTAGGAGAACTACTGCTGGGGGCACCACTTTCAAGGAGGCCTTAGCCTCCTCTATCATGCCCCATATCTCCCGCGAACCCGGGCCAGTTCTTATAACGGTTAGCTGATTTCGGGCCTTAAAATTTTCCGGCACCTCCACATCTACGCCCTTGATGTGCCGGAAGTTCCATAGAACTTTTAAGGGCATCGGGTTTTTTGTCTGCCCGAAGACCCTGTCAGCCTGCTCCCGGGATACGCGGCAGACGTCTTCCCCTGGGAGATATGGTGGTTTTATTTTCTTTTTTTTTTCTTGTCAGTAGCAGATTGTGTGTCAGGACTTCGGTTTCTTTTTTTTTTAGGAGAGTGTGTGGGTGTTTGCATAGGTGTGTCTTTCGGTGTTGTAGAGGGTGTCAAACCGGAAGGAGTTTTTACGGGTGAAGGTTTGGAGGAACGAAGAGATTTTGCAGGAGAGTTTGTCAGAGATTTAGGCGGAGGTGGTTTTGTGAACTTTGATGGAGGGGAAGACGGGGCAGAGGATAGGGGGCCCGGTGCCCCCAGCGATTTTTTATTTTTAGCCCGCTTAGCCTCCAATTTTTCTCTCAATTTTTTGAGGTCCAAAATCTTCTGCCAGCCGGGCTCGTTAAGCTTTTGGTTCTCGGTTGCTGTTTCAGCATAAGACGCCGAGGCGTCGCCCTCAGAGCTGGTAGAGGGAATGGGACTGTAGGTGACAATGTCCCCGGGGTCATGTTGGGACTGAGGAACCGCTGTTTGGGTCTTCCCCTTGCCCCTAACCACGAGGCGCCATTCCCCCTCATCCTTCTCCTTAACCACACTTGTGGCAGGCGTCGGTTTCGGGGGTAATGTGGGTCTGGACCCAACCGAGGGATTTTTCCCAACGGTCCGCCCCGCAGCTAGGCCCACTACAGGCGGCGCGGATTTTACTTTGTCGGCCAAGGGGGTATTTTGGTCGCCTGTGACCGGAACTCCAGGGGCCTTCTTCCCTGGGCAGGAGGAGGAAAGGTGACCAGTCTCTCCACACCTCCAGCAAGTTGGTCTCCTACCGGTCACTATGACCGGCATTTTCCGGTCACCAAACACCAAACAGTTGGGGACGGACTTGAAGGCCTCCTGATCCAACATGATATCAAAAGTCCATCCCCCGTTCAAATTGTCCGAGAGAGCCCCTAAAATTTGGCCGTACTGCATAAAAAATGCAGCCAAGAGATCTCCGGAAATTTGAGGAGGAACCTCGAACACGGCCACCCGGGTCCGTCTTCGGCCTTCGTACTCTGTTCTTAATATTAGATCTTTCGTGATCAACTCCTTCTTTGCCATGGCCAGACAATCTTCTGGTGTGGGCAGCAGTATGTCCCACATGAAGAACCCTGTACCTTTAATTACTCTTTGGGGTTTTATCCCCAGGGACAAAAGTGATTTAATCACTGTGTCTTTAGTGGAGCGACAAATCTTTTTTGTTTTTTTTGTCCACCACAAAAACGGTCACCATTCTCTTTTTGAACACATCGAGCTCCTGGACAACATCGACGAACCCATCTTTATTTACAAGATGGGCGTAACCTTTCGCCTTATCCAGGAAATCCGCCATGTTCACAATACAACTTGGTGGGGACTTCCAGCAAGAGGGCAATTCCTCGGCTGTCTTACTTTGTGCCTCCTTTGGCACCTCGACGTTAGATCCGCTAAGGAAGCATTCGACATCTGTTCTAGTTGGTGTCCGTTTATCATATGAGCTACCTGCTCATATGCAAATTATACTAATTTGCATATCACTACAATATGTCAGTTGTAAACTGAGAAATAAAATCTAGTTGTCTGTAGTCACGGGGATTATATTTGTCTGATTTAGTATGAAGGCATAAACTAAAAAGGTTTATGGTCGGTAAATACCGTGAAGTCTCGACCTTCTACAATGTGCCGAAAATGTTTGATTGCAATGTAAATTGCTAATAACCCCCGTGAGAAAGTGCTGTATTTTCTTTTCTTTTCTTTTTTTTGAGTTGTGATAAGTTTAACGGAGAAAAAGGAAATAGGTGTGGTCTCTTTTTCTGTGTGCTGGTGTAAAACAGCTCCTATGACTTCTGATGAGACATCAGTGGTGAGTGAAAGATGTGCTGTTTCGTCGTCATCTATAGTTGAGTTTTTAACTCGCTAGTGCATTTCTTGAATTGGTAAAAGCAGCAAGGGCTTCATCCGACAGAGCTATCTTCGCATTTTGTGTTCCCTGGCCACGAAGTAAGTTGATGAGAGGTACCAGAATGTGGATACAGTTAGGGATGAGTTGACGATAGTAATTTATCAAGCTTAGATAACGTCGAAGTTGTCGGGGTGTAGTTGGTTGAGGAAACTCTTGTATAGCTGTACCTTTCTCCGCGACAGGTGTGATGTCAGAACCGTCAATTTCATATCCAAGGAAATTTAGTTTAGGCACGGCAAACACACATTTGTCTAGGTTGGTTTTTAAGCCGAAATGTTCCAAACGCTGAAAAACTTGCGTGACATGAAGCACGTGTTCGTCCATGTTGGTGCTTGCTACTAGGAGATCATCAATGTAAGTAAACGAGTGCGACAAACCACGTAGTGCTTCGTCGATGAGATGTTGAAACGACTGTGCCGCGTTTCGAAGCCCAAAAGGCATTTGAAGGAATTCATACTAACCAAAAGGAGTCTTGACCGCAGTTTTATGGGTGTCTTCTGCGGCCACTGGAATCTTGTAGAGAGCTTTTCGTAAATCTATCTTCGTGAAGATCTTACCTCCCTGTGGTGTAATGAAATTGCGAAATCGGCTAAGTTGGGCGCAGAATACTTGTCGGGAATTGTCTGTGCATTTTAACGTCTGTAATCTCCACAGGGCCTCTATGCCCCCTCTTGCGCCTTGGAGAGCATGCGGAGTGGAGATGCAAAAGGGCTTGATGAAGGGCCAATTATGCCCAGATCCAACATATGCTGAAAATCAGCACGTGCTAATTTATATTTCTCTGGCCTGAGTCTGCGTGGCTTCGAAAAAAATTCTCTGGCCAGATGTCTGAATTTTATGTACAGTATTATGTTTCACCGTTTCGGTGTATGTAAAAGGTTGAATGAGTGTGGAAAACTTATCCAGTACGTGTTGGAGTGGGTTATTCTCCGGCAAAGCAACGCATAACTTAGTTGATGTGAGAGTGGAGGTAATTCCTAAGTGGGTAAGTTTCGTTGTTTGGTCGATGAGTGTGTGATTGGACATGTCTACTGCTAGCTTGTAATGTGCTAGGAAGTCAGCGCCGAGTATTGGGAATTTCACCTTCGCCACGGTGAAAAACCATTGAAATGTCCTTTTTAATCCGATGTTTAAGGTCATTGAAACCTGGCCGTAGGTTTGAATTTGAGAGCCATTTACCGCACGTAAAGTGTATGAATATTTCTCCATAGGAAAACCTGGTCTGGGCGGAATCACACTGACTTGAGCGCCTTTATTGACCAAAAATAATTCATCTGTCCCGAACATAGAAAAGACGGTTGATTCTGTCTTCCCCAACAGCAGACGCCGTCTTCATGTTGTGTTGGGACTGGCGTTTCCTGCCTGCTGCTTAGATGTAGATGCCGGTTGGGCTTTGAACTGACATGGCTTAGTACAGCGCCTAGCTGCCTGTCCGAAATTGCGGTGATACCGACAGGTAGTAGTCGTCCTCCCTTGTGACTTAGATCGCGAACGCCGGTGTGACTTGTATAAATTGTGAGCTGGGGGCGAACGCTCTCTGCTGAGACGATCTAGCTAAATTGACAACTTGTTAATTTTTTGTTGCAGCTTGTTTATTAAGTCATTGACGGGGGTGCCGTGTGGTTTGGGGACATGCATACTATTGAGAGCTTTAGCTTCATTGATTTTGTCGGCTATTTCAGCCATTTTCATCAAGTCTAAATCCTCAGGATGGGTTGCTAGGATTTTGGCGGTGTGGGTGGTCAGTTTGCCCATCCAAAAGTTTCCTAGCAGTTTCTTCATCTTGCGTAATAGTTGCGCAGGCTTACTGTTGCCCAATTGAAGAGTATTGAATAGGTCATTTATGCGGCGTTCCTCAGATTTGCTTGTCCTATATATTATAGCTTCCCTTAACGTGTCGAAGGGCTTGTCTGTCGGGACGTTGTCCAGCAAGTCTGATACTTCAGAAGCAACCGCCGTCAGCAGCTTTTCAACAACGTATGCAAAACGTGCCGTTTGGGAGTGAATTCTTTTCGCCTGGAAGATGGCGTTTAACTGGGAGAACCAAACGTGTACGTTGATTGTGTCAAAAACAGGCAGGTTAAGCAATACAGTAGCTTCATGGCCATCTTGGGTAATTTTTAAAACGCACGTGGTAGAGAAAAATTCTCTGCGCCAAGTTGAAGTGTTGTATGTTGATTTTTGAGGTGTTGTTGGCACAAAATTGGGTTTTTCTTCTTTTTTTTTTCTTTTTTTTACTTTTAAGATGAATCTCGTTAAGAAAGATACGTCAGTGTCACTATATGTAAGGGTGACCACGACGTGATTCAAGTGTGGCGGCACTATGATTTATATTGACGAGATTTCCACGGGGTCACCATATGTAAGGGCCTATTGGTTGAAAGATTTATTTTTGGAACAGTGGGGTTACCAATTGTAAAGGTGTGCGTTTGTAGATAGACCGATACTATTTATATTATTTTACTTTCAACGTACGGGATTCAAGTAAACAACAAAAACTCCAAACTGTGAATCAAGAAGTATATATTGAAATAACATACAAGAACAAACATGCAATAAAATTGTATTCAATGTATAGATTAAGGGAAAGAAGTTGTTTCTCTTTAATTGTATTTTGATTTGTAATTGATTGTTCGAAGAAAGTTCTTTTTGAGAGAAATATGTTCAGGAATCAATATTAGAACAAGGTCTGTTTGTTAGAATAGATATCACGAAACCAATTGATCAAAAATGTGTTGTGTTATAGAATGGTTTGAAATCAACAGAGTCCAGGTTGATTGAGCTTGGCTAAGTCACAGAGAGAAATGTAAGTTTATATTACGAAATTCTGTGTCTGTTTGTGCGTTTGAAATCTTATGAACAAGATCGTGGACTTGTATGAACAGGTGAATTTTACTGGATCTTACTGACGACTTGTGAAAAAGTCGCCTCTTTTATGGAAAACGGGTAGGCTCCCACGACAACGCGGGAAAACATAATCTTGCACTAAAATATGTGATTGGTTAAAAATTAACCAATCACTACATTCGTACTAACAGAACAAGCAAGCAAGCTCAAAACCGAAGGATTCAAAGAAACGACTGCGATGGCTAAATTGTCCGATATAAAAGTAGTAGTGATTTATTAGCCACTCGCGGGCGAATAAAATGTGGGCGTGGAAAAAATAGCAATCGCTACAAGCCTACCACGTGACTAAAGTTAGCAATAAATATGAAACGTCATTCATCCTTGACAGTGAGCCGATCGGAATCCTTTGAACTCGTCACACAGTTCCAGGCTTTACGTTAATGTTCCCTAACATGATTTCGGCCTAAAAAGAACATTCACTCACACAGCAATATTTTATCACGAACAATCAAGTTTTCAACATTCAATTTGATACACGAATCTTTGTCATACGCTTTCAAGCCCAACGTTAATCATTGCAATTAACATAAACACAGCTTGTTAAGAATCACTTACTCCAACTACAGAATATTCTCTTCAAACGACAAGTGAAGACAAGTCAAAGAGCGACAACTTCGTAAACATTAAAGTAAATCGTGAACAATACTTCTCTACTTTAAGTACAAACTTGAACTGTTTATTTTTCCTTAAATTGTAAATAATACTCAAGCACATTTTTTCATTACTGTACAGACCATTCAACAACTTATAATCTATCAAACCAGAACTTTGATAACACTTCAATCCAAACATAAAAGGACATTTGAAATACTACCTCTTTACTCCAATTGTTTTGTAGTGAAAGAGATAATCAGCTACCTCGAAAAAGAGTTCGTGTTTTGTGTGAGATCTGCCGAAGAAAAATTACCAAAAAGTAGTTAGCAAAAATCTATGTTAAGGACTAGAATCTATGCTAATATTCTTCCCTCCCCTGAATGGCGTGACCAATCAGAAAGATCTCTCGGTGAACAAGGATGAGATAATCCGTCAAGCGACGTCAGCTTACATTGACGACATCTACATCAACGAAACATTAGTGCCCGTTGCGCAGCTGAGAAAGCATCTTGCTGACTTTGGGCTCAAGTGTAAGAACCCAGAACGACTGGAGGACGGTGCTCGTGTGCTCGGCTTGCAGGTCTGGGGGGAGCACAATGTGCTTTATTGGAAACGTGGAAGCGAGTTCTCAGACATTCCCAGACACATGATACGACGCAGCGTGTTCTCGTTATGTGGAAAGGTGGTGGGACATTTTCCTGTGGGCGGTTGGATCCGCATTGCAACTGCATTTATCAAACGTAGGGTGACTGTTGTCACTTCCGGCTGGGGTGACAAAACAAATGATGCTCCCCTTAGAGACATGATAGCGGAAGTCATTACCAGGGTGCGTCAAGACGACCCCGTACGTGGTAAATGGTGCGTTGACGAATGTGAATTTGACATCTGGATCGACGCAAGCTCCCTTGCAACAGGAGTGTCTCTTGAAATAGATGGAACTGTCGTGGAAGACGCGTGTTGGTTGTGTCCCGAGAAGGATACACAACATATCAACCTGTCGGAATTGCACGCCGTTATCAAAGGAGTAACCGCGGCCCTTCAATGGAATGCAAAGGTGTTGCATTTGTTCACGGATTCCGCATGCGTGCATAAGTGGATAGTAAACACTCTTACGGAGAAGACCAGGATACGTACAAAGGCTGCCGGCGAAATGCTCATTCGAAGGCGGCTAGACACACTGAGAAAGTTGGTAAGTGAATACAACTAATCATTAGTTATACAGCTGGTTAGATCAAATCTGAACAAGGCAGATAATTTAACAAGGGTGCCCCATAGATAGCTTGATGCTGTTAAGAAAGAGGTAGAGTCGGTAGGACATGTCTGTGCAACATCAGCGAGCGACCGTAACTCAGATCTACTAAAATCTGTGCATTGCCAAAGCGAACATCCCGGTGTAAAACGGACTCTATATTTCGTGAGGCAGATTGATCCAAAACAGCTGTCAGGGCAGTGGTCAGAGAATGTAAGGAGTGTCAGTCTATCGACCCAGCACCTGTGAAATAGCCAAATGGATAACTGAATGTGAGCAAAGTGTGGCAGTGTTGGAATGGACATCACCCATCATAATGTAACTCACTATCTAACCCTGATTGACTGTGGCCCAACCCGGTTCACTGTCTGGCGACGTCTGCGTCGACAGGATTCAGCGAGCATGATTGACCACTTGCAGGCGTCGTTCTTTGAACGTGGACCTCCGACGGAACTCCTCATTGACAACGACACTGCATTCCGCAATGGACTATTTAAAGATTTTTTGATTCGTGGTGAGTTCATCTCAGATTTCGCTGCGCATATGTCTATCAGGAAATGGCATAATCGAACGATGCCATTGGAGCGTCAAGAGAATCGCTGCTAGGAAGCAGTGTTCCATAATGGAAGCGATGTTATTGGCACATTATCCTTAGAGACAGAAGAAATCTATTGCAGACGTTTGTTGCTACTATAAGCTGACAGTTTGTTTTTTTTTCTTCTTTTTCTTTTCTTTACAACTACATGTTTGTACCTTTTGGTTATATAAATATTTTATTCACTGTTGTGCAAAACTGTGATTTCTCATGTTTGTTTCTTATTCTATGTTTGTTGAATACGGAAATTTTAATGTGAGAGGAAATTGTTAATTTCATCACGCAGTCTATTTACTCAACAATCATTGATCCATAAATTTTAATTAATTAACTCAACCTCCACAGGTATCGATTTCTCTTTTTAATATTTTTGATCTGTTGTATGATGGAAACGCTTATTATATTAATAAAGAATTGATTTATGATTATATAATAAATAATGTATTAATAAAAGAAATGATTATGGAAATGCTCATTGTATATGTATACTCTGAATTTCATGTTTTCCCGTGTGTTGGGAGAATATAAAAACTATAGGTTATCTCCCTTTGGTAGATAACTCCTGCTGATAGTAGGTTGAACCCATTCATTTGATAATAATGGGTATGACCCAAAATTAGGCACGAAAAGGCCGAGGCGACTACGAACGGGACAGACGTATTTTCAGCCTACTCCATAAACAGGCGATGCTAGCCACGAGCAGACCTGATCTACGGACAAAGCAGTTATCGAAATAAGACACCACAGTACAGATAGGTGTTTCATCAAACAGACGCATGTTTCTGGATATCGTCTCCGATGCCATGTCTACAAAAAGAATACATTTTTAGCAATCCTCTATATTGTCTTTTTCGTCACGTAATTTATATAAAGTATGTTTTCAAATTGTTCAATCGCCTCATCTTTGTTCATCAAGCCACGGCTCAGTTTGGGGAGTCGTTAAATTTCCCACAGTCTGTGCATGAATAAGTAAAAAGTTCTTTCACAGACAGAAAATATTCTTAAAGATTTATCTTCAATGGAAATTGATAGGCATTCTCTTGGCCCGCTGGTAAGCGCCAAGATTTTTTACTTTTTTTTGACCATTAAAACGAGAGAGAGAAATTCATCGTTAAAATTAAATAGTGGCTTGTAGTGACGTAATCGTTTCCAATAGCAATTCTAAAACAATGGAGTTAATTTATTTATTATTATTTGTGAGCTAGATTGACGGTCGGGCTGAACGAGAGTACAATATTACCAACAGGAACGCGCTACTGATGTTTCATGCTCAATATGCGTAGCAGTACTTCGAAATTATCACATAACTTTTCTTTAGGGCTCTAATTGAAAGGAGGCCATGTGCATCTACGTGGCCTGACATCTATTCGCACTGGGCTCATTTAGCACAATGAATCTTGTTATCGGAGCATCTGCCACTGTTTACAGCTCAGACACGAGAGGACCGAAAACTGATAATTTTATCAAACGCATCTAGCATCTCGCATGCATACACTACCTAGGGTAAAATCGGCATCGTCTTTCTCGGGTGGAGAAATTTTATAATAAAATTTTTATTTTATGTCAGTGTATATTTGAGGAGTGTCTGACCCACTTACAAAAATGTGTTGAAACATTAGATTTTTGAGACGAGGTTCCTGGTCTGGTCTAGTACTTTTCTGAAGCCATTTGTCTATTTCTTTCTCTCTATCCCCCCTCTCTCTCACACACACATACTCTTCCAAACGTTATTTTAGTGGATACCCCTATTTGAAATAGACGCTTCGTTTTTATTTTAAAATAAAAATGTGGCGTCTATTTAAAACACGAGTATCCTCTAAATAATGTTTTGAAGTAATCATGCACTATTTATGTGATAGAATCGAAAAAAGCTAACGATTGGGTACAATAAAGAAAGGAATTACAGTACTAAATCTACAAACAATGGATGAAGTATTGTAACACTAAAGAGTGTTTTTACACTTGGACTTGTTGACTTATTCAATCAAATTATTACTGTCAGTGTCATCATCATCATCACGATTCTTTATCAGCTACAATATCCATTGTTTTCACAATCACGTATTATTATTATTAGTAGTAGTAGTAGTAGAAATAATAGTAGTGAATACCTAGTTGTTGAAAGTTTTTTTCATAATAATTGTTATTCTGCAGAATGATGGATTAACTATCTTCAACGAACACGTGTAACGGAATGTAAGGTGGGCGATTAAAAATAAAGCAGCAGCAGCCGCCGCTTATGCCGGAGTCAAAATGGCGTCGGTGACTTCGGTTTGAGACCAACAAGAAAGAAAAAAGAAAAAAAAAAAGACAAGAAAAGGAAACGTACAAAAGAGAAGAGTTTGTTGACACACAACTGCAGTAACAAGTGATCCTATTAATGATGGAGCTTCAAACTGTTCTCCAGTGATCAACAATTACTTGGATTTACATCTGAAAAGAAGCCGGATATTTTACAGCGACTCTCCTCTACTCATTTTTAATAGTTAATAATAATAAACTATTATTATTAGAAACAAACAAAAATGGCAGTGTCAGATTTCTCCGATACGATGCTTTCGCATCTCTATACCAAGGTAAGAAAACTGATAGGTTTAAGAAAGAAATGACGAATGAAAACTCTGATCTATCTATCATTTTGTCACCGTTGTTCTGAACGGGGAAGTGACTTGTTTTTCAGTTTAAAAAATTTGTGGGGTTTTAAAGTTAGGATGGGACAGTGTTTTGGTTTGTGTTTAAAAGCCTTTTTGGGGGTTTTAAATAACAAAAAAGGCGGTTTCTTCTCATTTGATATCTGTGTTTTAAATAACAAAAAAGGCGGTTTCTTCTCATTTGATATCTGTGAATATTGTTTGAATTTTTAAAAATTAAATTTCAGTGAAAAATAAAAAGTCCAATTTCTTCGTTACTTAATTATTTTTTTAATTTTAAAAATTAAATTAAAAAGAAAGGGACAAAAATGACATAAAATAGTTTGATTTTTTTTTTTTTACCCCCGCCTTTTTTTCTCTTTTAAAATAAAATAATCTCCAGTTTGAAATATTTGTTTAAAAGCAAAACGTCTTTATGAATTTGGATGAAACTAAGAAAAAAGAATAAATTTTTAACCGTGTATATCTCGTAATTTTCATGTCTTCTTATTTAAAACTTTTGACAACATTTTTTTTTTAAATGTACTTTTTCATATTTTTTATCACTTAAATTTGAAAATAATTTTTTAGAAATAGAAATCACATGACAAGTCAATGTAAAAACTGGCTTTTTCTTTAAAGAAAAATGTTCACTTTATCGTAAAACTTACTGAAGAGAAGACATCTCTCGAGGAAGAATTAATTATTTTTTCTAGCTTTTTCATTTTTAAACTATAATTTGTATTTAAAAGTTTTTCATAAGTGCTGTGAAAAGTTTCAAATAACGTGTCAGGTCATTTATTTTTTTTTTTAAATATTTTTTACAGACAGTTGACAGTTTTTAAAATCTTATTTCTGAAACGTAGCAGTAGAAAAAGAAAAAACGATTGAATTTTTCCTCCTCCTCAAATACTAAAAAAATCAAATTTCTATTGAATTATCGTTTATTTCTTTGAGTAAAATCTTAAAATTATTTTCAAAAAGTAAACTTTAATTTAATGACAAAGAAATTATGTCTAAAAAGCCCCCTCTCTCTCTCAAGATAGTCTTGTCCACAAAATGAGGGTTCATTGTAACTTACATTTCTTTTTCACCTGTGCTTTTAAATGAATACAGAAAAAAGTACGAAAAGCGAATTAAAAAATCTTTACCTTATCCTAATCCTATTGTAACAATAAATTATAAATTTGTCAAATTTTATGAGTATTTTTGTATTTCAATGTCCACTTCTGTTTTCTTTTCTTTAACAACAAGTGTCACCTTCACAACTGATTGTTATGATTTTGTACCGTGCCTCATATTGCGAATTAGTTTTCAAGAAGTTACAAAATAAACAAACTTTGATTGCACTTTCTTGAGGTTATAATGGTGAGGAAAAACAACTGAAGGAGAGAAAAAAAAAGATGATTTATTTATTACTTTGTTAAAAAAAAAACATGAGTGAGGCGTGTTTTACCTGAACTCACCTGGTCGTAAGTAAAATTAGGATTCCCGATTATAAAATCACCTTCTCCAGCTAGGATCTTTTATCTCCAAGTTTTCCTGTTTTCTCATGAAATATTAATTCACGTGCGTGTTTAATAATGTCATTGAATGTCATCTATTATTATTATTAGTAGTAGTTTTTTTTTTTTTTTTTTTTTTTTTTTAAAGTTCTGAATTAGATTTTTCTCGTGAAATCACAGTAAAAAAATAAAATGGTTTCATTTTTGAAATGTAAAATTCAATTTCCTTCTCTCTCGTATTATTTTGTCTTAAGACGAGAGCAGCTGTGAAGCTCCGTTTTTTGTGTTTCAGTTTCTGTTTATAAACACTTCTGTCTTCAGGGTGGGAAAAGCATCCGAATCCTCCTCGGTGTTGAAACCTGTAGTGTAAATCGTAAACTAGCTTTGTTTTTTTTTTTTTTTTGTTTTTTTTAAATATTACTTTTGTTGACTAATATATGCAATTGTAATTATTTTATTAAGTCATTATTTGTTTTGCTTAAATAAAACTTTTTTTTTTTTTCCACAGTGCTTGTATCTTGTTTTACTTTTTGTCTTATCCCCTCCCCATTTTTAATTTTTGGCTGTTGCTGTATCTGAAAGAGAAAATTGACTGTTCATTCATTTTAAAAGTTTTTAATCGATTCTTCTAACTGTTACTACTCCGTCCCGATATACCAGAAATTCCCTTTACTGAGAAAATAAAAAATATTGTTTTTGTAAGATATCGTGCTAAAAAAACAAAACAAAAAAAAAAAATAACATACAAAAAGTACCTATTTGGTAAATCGATTTTGTTTGCTTCTTAAGGTATGAACAAATTAACATTTTTAAGCTCGATAACTTATGGATGAGGTTTTTTTTTTTTTCTTACTTTTTAAAATTAAAATCATATCACGTGTTTCCTTGAACATAATTTAAGAAAATTTGGTTGTGTTTGTTAATTTTCACAAATTACTACACCTGACCCATAATAACATCGATGTTAGGTTTGATGGTCGTATACATTAAAAATAATTCGGGTATTTTGTTGTTATTAACAACGTTATGTCATGATGATCGTACATAAAAAAAAAAAGTTCTATGGGGGGAAACACTAAAATACTGAGTGTACCTAAAAACACTACGTTCCTAAGTTAACGAACCTATTATTAAAATAACTTGTAGTGGCATTAACATTTTAAATATCTCGTTTGGGTAAGATTTTACAAGTAAAAGAAACTAACCACTCTAGCTAGCTAGAGATAGTCGTGGTAGCAGGAGTAAGTAATAAATTAGAATTAGTTCTTGCATGAATTAATTTTGTTTGAAGATTTTGCATCACAAATAATATGAACAAATCTTCGAAAAAGATGTGCAAATAATTGACAATGCATTTTATTTTTAGCAAAGAAAGCGCACTTTTTTTTCTTTATACGACTTTTAGAGATTTTTTTTCTACTACGGATTATGCATTGCGAACAAGACTGGATGTTTTGGAGACAGATTTTTTTTAATCATTTTCCTTTATTTTTCTCAATGAGTTCTGATTACAAGTTTGAATTGTCTTCATTGTGAATTTGTGAGTAATGGATAGTCCGACCTACAAAATTGAAAAAGAACCTGCTTTAACAATTCTAGGTAGGGCGCATTCTGATGATGAAATTGAAAATAAGACTCGATGAATGAATAAACTTAAAACGACGATTATCCTAACGATCAGTCTGTTTTGATAATTTATGTTTTAGTTTCAACACTGATAGATTTTTAAATTTTTAATTCAATTCTCCTTTTCTGCCGCCGCTTCTAACTTAAGTCACAATGATTTTTATTTATATTTTCAGATCTTGCTTGTATTTTCTTTAGCCATTTTGACCTCGCTGACTTCTGTTGTCATTCGTTTTATTCTTTTCCTTAGTTACTTTCCCCCCAACACCTTTTTTGTTTTGAAAAACTCTTACCTGGTAATAGTAGTATTTGTTATTGAAATGTTATGTGTAGTAACCGTAGTAATTCCTTGCCTCCCTTATGACACGTTTGCCAACCAAATGTGAGCCGATTTACCTAGCTAGATTTTAATAAATAATCTTTGTAGGATTTTTATTTGAGGCAGTTAGGAGAATTGTCTGTGAAATTGGTTTTCCAGCTCCTGTCTTTTTTTTCTTTTTCTTTTTAAATGCATTTATAATTGTCAACATAGTTATCATCGACAAGGCTATTTTGGTGGTTGTGACTAAAACAATGTTACAATAACAACAACAATTGATGAAAAATAGCACCTGTCGTCCCCAAAATGTCAAATAAACGATCGGTGGGTGGGATTATTATTCGATTAAGGTTGTGAATTATGTATTTTATTTTCTATCACGCTTTTTTTTTCTTTTTTTAAACACTTGCTTTGTCACAAAGCCTTTATGATAAAAAGCAAACCTCACTGTTTTTGGTTCTCATGTTAGTGTTCTTTTTCTGCTTTTTTTATGTCAATTATTTTTAATTTTTAAAAAGCAAACAGGCATTCAATTATGTCAATTATTTTTAATTTTTAAAAAGCAAACAGGCATTCAATTTTGTTTGATATTTTTAACTCTTTTTCAAATTAAAGAAATGACATGTTTCTTGACTGTTGATTTTTTTTTAAAATCCTCCTCAATATTTTGCTAGTAACTTTTTTTTTTTTTTTTTTTTTTTTTTTTTTTAGGCATCTTGCAAATCAAGCACTTTTAATTTCTCTTACCAAACAAAAATGCAATAATAGCCATGTGACCCAGAAAAATGTTTATTCTGAAAGTCTGTGCAATTAATAATACACTTTTAGTTTTATAATTTTGTACCTACTGACGTGGGTAATGCCAACTTTAAATTAATTTGTGCGTTGATAACACCTGTACTGAAGTTAAAAAAAATGCAAGGCAAGTTGTTGATGTTGTGTATTTTTTTCTTTTTATAATCTTTCTTAAAGTAAAATGACGTCAAAAATTTAAGATTTTTATTGATACAGTTTAATTTAATTGTTAATAAAATAAATTTTAAACTGTATCAATATCATCATGTTGCTTAATAATATTTAATAAGTTCTCTAAAATTCATTTACTGCAGTGTTTTAAAAAGTCACGTGTTCAGTAAGGTCCTGCTTGCGATTTTTACTTGTTCAACCAACAAAGAACAACAAAAACACTTTTCTGGTGACACATTTCAGTTTATTACTCAGTTTTTTTTAAGGAAGAATTTGTCATTTAAAAAGTAACTGAATATTAATATTGGTCCAGTGACTAAAATAACTGCTCAGTTCATTTGTATTATTTCGTGACTTAAGAAAAGCGAAAGCCTAAGGTAAACATTTGTTCCCATCAAGATTTATTCAAGAATTATATTTTTATGCAGTAATAGAAATATTTAATTAATTTATTATGCTTTTTAATGTTATTATGCATTTCTGCATTTTCCCCCAAACACAAACCTAGCATGCAATGGGGACTCGAACTTCACTATAACAGCTCGATAAGTTCTTTTGTACTGATTGTTTTTTTTTTTTTTTTATTAATAGCGTAGCCTAGGTAAGTAGGTGTGCTGTAGTGTCTAGTAACCAACTGAGAACATGGGTTTGGCCGACATCATATGAATAAGAGAGGAAAAATAAATGCTTTTTTTCTGCTAGAGACTATTTTCTTTTATTAGCACTTTAAAAAAAAAAATTATTTAATTTAGCTTCTTATCACTACTACAGTTAGGTAGGTGGGTTTTTAAAAAAAGCGCTATAGCCTATTTTTATTTTATTTTTTTATTTTTCAGCCGTTGTAATTAGTCATTTTCTCTAGAGAGGTGTTTTTAATTTTCCTTACGTAAGTACCCAGGTGGTATAGCTTCGTGAACGAAAACTACTCGTTTTTTATCCTAAAAATTGTTCTGTATATGGTGAACGTTATTTTACTTTTTGACTTGGTTGTAATTGCAATTCTTGCTTTATTTTGAATTCTTGAAATCGTAGAAGACTAAGAGAGAAGCCACGAAAATGTTTTTTGTTGAATTCTGCTGCAAATATGGTAATCATTAAAACGCCACAAGCCATCCTTGGCGAGAATCCTAATGAGACGGCGGAGGTGGCATGTGATAATTTTTTTTTTTTTTTTTATAATCATCAGTTCTTAAGTTGAGCCAAAAACAATAGGAACCTCTTCGGGGCTTTTTTTTTTTATGTTTTATTTTTTTAAGTTTAGTAGCTGTTAGTGTCTTCTTAATTATATTGTTATGCATTGTAAAAATTTATGCCATCCAAGTATTTCAATCGCGTAACAATTATTAACAAATTTCATTATTGACTCTGCCTTTACATTGCAGAAAAGGTCAAGTCAACAAAGATAAAATGACAAAGTGAAAAAAAACAAACTGCTTTTTATCTTTTTCTAGTTTATTACATTTTTTATGATTTTTTTTTCTTTTAACGGACAGAACACTGAATTCACTTAATTGAATCTTACTCCCAAAAAGAAACAATACAATTTATTAAACGAAATAATCGAATTTTTTTCGTTTTCTCTGAAAATTCATTTTTTAATTTTTTCAATTACATTTTATTTGGAAATTTTCGCTTGACCTTGCCATAAAAAAATCAGACGAATTTCATGGTTCCTGCCATCATTCCCTTGATAGAGAAATGTGAAAGCATTGTTTTATTTGATTAAGGAATCATTATTATTATTATTATTATTATTTATCAATTCTTGCGATGTTGCAGACAGTGTTTCTGTCGCGTGTGTAAAAGATTATATTTTTCAATTCATTAGAGAGGTTTGCTTCGAAAGTGCTTTTTTTTGTGTGTGTGTGTGTGTGTGACAGTTGCGAGTTTTACTTTTAAAATCATTTGAATTTTGCTCACTTTGATAAAGGAATTTTAATTTGAAATAACTGAATCTCTTAGGCTTTTTTTTTTTCCGTTTTGTTACTTTCGATTTTATTTTTAATTATGACTGGTTGTGTGTATCCCCCACATGAAACTTTTAGTTTTATAAAATGGAAATTGGAAATTAATCTAGTAGATACCACCACAGATTCCTGAAAAAATGCCACCAAACTTAATAAAAACAATGTTTTATCGTCAAAATCTGTGTTTATTGAGAGAAAAGCAAAAGACCAAAGGATTTTTTGAATATTATGTTCGAAATTTTAGTTAGAAATGTTTTTCTTGCATCAGTGGTGGTGAGGGTAGTATAGGAAATCTTAGAGCGTCTTTTTTCTTCTTCTTTTCCAGTGATAAGCTAAGCATTGGTTTGAAAATTTTTGCAAAAATTAAATAATTGTCGGATTTTAATGAAACTTTCAGAACTTGAATGAATTTTTTTTTTTTTTTTTTTTTTTTATATACGTATGTTGCCCTTACACTTGATGAAATTTCAAGAAATTAAATTGTAATCTCAAAGTTTGTTTATTGCAGGACTCCTTGGCGAATCTAAATCAATTTATTTTTTTTTACAAACTACTCATTTCCTGAAAATCTGCTCTGAGTCTGGAAATAAAAAATGCCATAAAACTAACTTTTTGAATTAGAAAAGTTTTGAATTGCTTTTATAAACAAGATTTATCAAGGACGTATATTGTCTTACTTAAATTTCTTTTCGTTGAATAATGAAATTTTACAAAAATTGTTAATTTTTTTTTTTTTTTTTTTTTTTTTTATAGGTACCTCCATGAGAGCTAGTCAGCACTTAGACATTAATTTAGAGAAAATCTTGCAAAAAATAATTGTCGAATGTTAATGAAACTTTCAAAAAATATTCACAGATGATGAAATTATTATAAATTTTTTATTATTATAATTTTTTTTAAAAATTTAAAATCATGGCAGAAATTTTTTTTATATTTATTACCCCCACCCAAACTAATTTTATGAAAATTCTAGAAATTCGATCGAATACAGTTTTAGTGATTTACAATAAAAGCACAAGGCTTTGATGAATGCAAATCATGTTTTTTGTTTTAAATTGGACCCCCCCCCGCGAAAATCAGCACTGAATTGTAACATACAAAACTCAAAACAAATTTCATTTCAAATCCTTTTTTATTTGCTTTTAGTTGTTTTTATGAAAGCAAAAAATTTTTTAGATGAAAAATGAATTTTTAATGCAATTATTTGTTATTTCTTTAATTAGATTTTTACATTTAAGTTGTTAAAATATTATAAAATTAGTTAAAAGCCGCATTCAGTTTCGTAAATGTCCTTATGAGATAGATCTTTCTTTACCACATTGTAAATTGTATCGTTTTGACTCAGAAAACCCGCAGTAATTTAAGAAATGTAATTTTGTGTTTATAATCGGGCACTAATTATAAAGTACGGAAGATCAACCAGAATACAATTAAGTTGCGTTATTTAAGTTAAGCATTGTTCTCCGCTGTTAAGGCCTTTACTTTTGTGAAACGCGTGTTGAGAAGTTAATTTGATTTTTCAATTTCAACTGAGAAGGGTACCTACAAGTATCAGTATCCTCTTATGAAATTTATGATCTTATTTTTATAATCTCAGTTATGACATTTTTTCATAAATGAAATATCAAAATTAATAATAAAATGAATGGAAATACAAATAATGCAGTATGTAATAAATGTACATAAAATTATAGTATTTTATATACACTTCTGATAAAATTTCATAAGAAAGGTACCTATAAATTAGATACCTTTCTTATGAAATTTAATCTCACTCTTAACAGTCTTATTTTAATTTCTTTATAATATATTTTCCATAAAGCATTGTAAACGTAAAGGTTAAGTACAAAAAAAATAAAAATTAGAGTGCTGAAAGTTTTCCTTAAACTAGGTAAATAATTTGTTCACTTAAATCTAAATAATTTCACTTCTCTCCTTCCGTAGAACAAATTAACCTCATGTAATCCATCAATACGTCATTCATCACCTGTCAAGTGACACGAAATGTCATGACCTGCTTTGATTAATTTTCAAACTACACCTTTTCGGCACAGAAACTAAATAATGATGGTTTCAAAATATTTTAAATAAACATTATAATTTCTGATTTTCTTAAAATAAGTTTTGAAAAAATTATTGATTTTTAAAAGAATTTCAAACTGATTATCTGTCAATTTTGCTGAATCAAAATAAACAAGATTTTTAATGAAAACTTCAGACGTAGTAGGAACGATTTAAAAAAAAAAAATGTAAAAAAAATACCCCCAAAATACTTTGATCTTTCCTCTTAATAATAACATAAACATTTAGATGATAAAATTTCGTTTTTGTCAAGTTTGGCATTTCTTTCATCATGCTATGATCTTTTTTTAGCGATCTCACTGGTGGTACCTAAATTTATAATATTATAAATCATTTAAAATTCTGCATTACTTCAATCTAGTTAGGTGATATGTTATTAAGTGAAAAAACTATATTTATGAACCAAAAATTGATAAGCTCAAAAGTCGTTTACACCCCATATTTTAAAAAAATTAATTTTTTTTTTTTTTTTTTATGTATATAAAATGTTACGTAACTTGCCCATTTGAAAATATGGTTGACCATGCACATAATCATGACCATTGACATAATCAGAAAATAACAGTGATGACTATAGTAAGTTTAAATTCAACATTCCTAAATTTTTTATAAATTAAAGTTATGGAGAATATTTTCCAACATTTTTAAGATTACTGAGTACTTAAAAATTATATATAAAAAGGTGCACCTGTCATTTTCTTAAATTATGTTTTGACAGATTTTATCATCACTTGTCAAGTGATCTATGAGTGATAAGTGCGTAATCACTGCTTCTGTTTTTAAAAATCTATTTCTCTTTTATTTTAAACTTATAGTTTTTTTTTTTTTTTTTTTTTTTTTTTTTTTTTTTTTTTTTCAAATCAAATTAATTATACTTTAAATCAGTTGATATTCCCCAATTAAAGTTTCAGAAAAGCATATCTTATTTTTGGAAGATTTTTAAAACTAAGAATTAACTTTTATTTACAAATGTGTCAAAAATGGCCAATTTTTCTTTTGAAGTGACCAAGAAGTTGAGATTCCAATCAATATAATATCTATTTGAAATACACCAGAGTATTTTGCTTACTGGAAATAGTAAACTTAGCTTTCAATTAAAGCTAAAATGAAAGCTTCAAGAATGCATTTTCATTTTTAAAAATTTATTTTAAACCTTAAGTATCAGAAATTCAGTGGAAGTGCCTATTAAAAATGATATAAAAAATGTGCTCGAGTTATATTCCTCAGTTAATTTTTAGATATGTCTCCTGTAGAAAAAAAATGTCTGTCAAGCTCTCAACACCTTAAATAATCACCTAGCTCTGTGCTAAAAATTAATTTCTAAGATATTTTAAACTAAAAGTAATAATTGTTTCAGATCAAAATAATAAAATGTTAACTCGGTCAATATTCCTCAAATAAGTTTCAGAAAAGTAAATTTTATTCTTTGAAGATTCTTTTTTTTTTTTTTTTTTTTTCCTTTAATAAAAAGAATTACATTGTGCTGAGAGATGGCTAAAAATGATGTAAGAATCAACAATTTTTAGCAACTTAAAAAAAACAAAAAAAACTTCCATTTAATTTAAATTAGTTTTGAAATACAGGAAAGTATTTTGCTTAATGGAAATATTAAGTTTAATCTATTAGCTTGAAATTAAAACTAAAATAAAAGCTTCAAGAAAGAATTTTCATTTTGAAAAATTCATCTTAAATGTTAGGTATTGTGTTTCTTTGGCGTTACCTAAATTCTAGTTTATTTTTGGAAACTATCTTTATTTAGAGAAATAATGAGGATAGTGATGAGGAGAATGAAAAAAATTATTTTGTAAAATATCCAGTGGCTTTGTTAAAAACTATGAATTGATTAATACTTACATTTTTTTTTTTTTTTTTTTTTTTTATTAATGACCTTTGGAAGCTACTCTTCCTATGATATTTATAAAATACTAGCAGTAAAGCCCAGTGTTGTCCAGGAATAAACTTTCTCTGAATGGAAGGTCATAACTGCCATACTCATTTTGTACATGCATGTAAGGCTGAAGTCTAGTAGATGGCTGCCCACATAAAAAAACGTAATGTACACAAGTTATTGGTATTCATCAGCACAACGGAAGAAAAAAATTGTAAGGCTTAAAAGGAAGCAACGGACAGCCATGGTAGCATCAGCCGTTTGCCATTACTAAGACACCTCCAATTAAAAGTTGTCAAGTTCAATATTGAACACAGGCATTAGGAAGTTTTTGGTGAGTTGTGGCAGATGGCTTTGTATTCTGATGGGTTGGTTTTATTATCCCTGAGTGCAAGACATTACATGAAGCCCTGTGTCAGTTGCAACATAGTAAAATGCAATAGCATGAAAGCTAGATGCATCTTTTGCCCAAAAGACTGCACTGGCACTACCACAAACAGAACGACATAACAGAAGTACTGGAAGGTGCTGGGGCGAGTACTTGTAAGTGGTACAAATCTTTTTGTAGTTTTTAATAGCCAGTAGTTGAGGCGAGCATGAAGCGCACGTGGCGTTACCTAAAGCAGCCCTTATGGTAAGGGGAGGAACACACCAATGGCGTATGGCAGAGAATGCATATCATAACTCTACATGCTGCTATTCTTTTTATTATCCCACTTTTTGCTAAAGTCTGAATTGTGTGAACGCACTCAACTTCTGTGACAATTAAACGAATCCACGTTCCCACATATTGGTTTTGTGTTGCAACTGAATATGTTCTCATCGACATGTAAGTGTGAATGCAGCTATTGTGGGGTTTAAGTGATAAGGGAGGATCTGGTGAGCAAGACAGCCTTTAATGAAATGTCTTGGTAATGGCAAGTGGATACTACGATGACCTTTAAATAAACCGGGTTCAAAAATCAAGGAACCTCCGATGCAGCTGACATAAAGATGTGTATATTGCGTTTAAACGTGACCAACCATGAGCTATAGGACTTCTGCGTAGGTAATATTTTTAGCTTTGTTTGTTGGAGAGTAAATGTAAACATTATCCTTACTCCTGACTTGGGAGCAGCCTATGTAAAGCTGTTCATGGGCAAAACAATGTTCACCTAAATGCAGACCCACGACGCTGAGCGTCTGTTCTTGCGATTTGGCCATTGTTATTGAGCCATGCTTGCTGTACCTCAGGGCTTTCTGAGGCTCTGGCAGATGCAGTAGATATGGAATTCCTCAAATGATGATTAGTTTTCTGCACAGGACTTTCTAAAGCTCTGGAAGATGCTGTAGCTCTAGCATTCCTAAGACAACGTGAAGTGGTTTGTTCAGGGCTTTCTAAGGCTCTAGAATTCCTTAAATGCCAAAGGATTGTCTGTATTGCGGACTCAGAAACCCTGCCCCTAGAAACGTGTACTGCAACCTGTGAATTCTGTACTAAATGCTCTTCAGTTGAAAGTCTAGCACATCGTGTAGACATAACTGATGCTACTGATGCCAGCCTTTCAGTCTGTTCAGCAGTACTCCCCGTGGAGATGTGGGCAGTAAAGTGTGAGGCCATTTGAGAAAGGAGCAACAAAGTTTACTCTGTAGTTCTGTAGTTTCACTTGCCCTTGTTGCTCTTGTAGCAGAGACAGCAGCCATGCACCATCCAAAAAGTTTTCTTGGGTGGCATTTTAACCAATTTTAAAAAGGCAAACATAAAAGGTATGTAGGTTTTTTGAGTGCAAAAAATACGTGTAGTCTAAACGTAGGCAGGTTAGAGGGATCCCAAAAATGTATGTAGCTGTATCAAAAGGGGATCGAAGACAAAAAAGTGAAGTTTAAAAAATTCAACTAAAGCTAAGACGGTAGTAGGTAACTTGGGAAGTAGATTCAATAAATACGGAAATGGATGTAGTAATAACTAAGTAAAAAAAAAAAAAAAAAAAAAAAAAAAAAAAAAAAATTTTTGATACATAATCATCAATGTGCGGTTTCTGTAAGAAGCGAATAAAGTTAGCCAAGTGCGGGACAGTAATCGCAGAAATGTGAACACATGCAAATTATGGTATAAAGAGGTGGTTGGCCACTTGACCTTGAGTGCACATACTAAGATGACATACGTGCACACGTGTGCATAAGAGAACTGCTCATGCGTATGATTGGATAGGCCCAAGGTTAAATACTTGCAACCGTGCCAATTAGCTTGCAGCAACCTTGAAAAGTTGACATAATTGGTTAACCTCTTACTGGGTTAGTCAAAGCAGTGCATAGTGGCAGATGACGTTTCAAAATAGTATCTGGCGACTTTATTGTATCTGGTTTTTTATTGATAAATATGAAAGCTATGTAGTTCCTTATCCCAAAATAGGCATTACCTTTTTGATTTATGTTGTCACCGATGTAGTGCAGTCTCTCAAAGTCAACCAATCAGAAAATGGGATTTTCAACCTTCATTTTTCTTTGAAAATTTTGAGCAGCCAGGAGATATGAGGTAGTTTTATTGATCAAAAGTTGAAAATACAAGAGTTTTTACACTTATGAACAAAATTTGAAGCAATGTTAATTTTGTTTACTGATGGATGATGAAGGCATTTAAATAGCACGAATTTAGATGAAAACGTGCGATAACTTTTTTGGGCAGCGATGCGCAGTAGTAAAATTATAGTGAGTAGGTGCCTTTTGCTACATGTGAACAGCATGAAAAGACATGTCTCCCAGTGTCCTCTCGAATGAAAAAATGCAATCAAATGTGAAAAATTAAACAAATTGGAGCTGATTCTGTCCACTTGGCTTAAAAGTGGTGGCGTGAAGTGGCACAAAATGTGTTAGTGATTGCTCACTGAATTCAACCCTATGCCTTTAGTAGGCTAAATGGGCTATAAACACCTAAAATGCAGCAGTTTCACCTTGTTTTTTCTAAGTTTTCTGGTAAAATTTGACATGTAGCTCCTCTGTAAATCCCCTTTAAAATGGCCTTCACGTTTACTGTGCAAATGCAGAAAACATGGAAAGTAATGCATGCCTGCATTGAAACATTAAAAGATCCTTTTTAAAAACCATGGTATGAGTGTTAAATCCTGAAATAAACTTAGGCCACCTGAAACCTCTATCCCATTTGGGATGCTTGATGTGCACATGTGTGACGACCCCAATTACTCCCTCCCCACTGTTAACAAATGAGCTTGCATGGGTCTGGAGCGTGGATGGGCCAATCAGCAGCAAGCATTGCACAAGCCACACGTGACTAATAACACTAATCCGATTGGCTTTTGGAGTGCAAAGTTCAGCAGCGACAGAAATCCTCCATTGTGATAACTTTTGCATCCAAAACCAAAATCTGGCCATTCTTGTCCTTTCTTATTTCCATATAAGCACTTAAATCAGACTTTTTTCTAATTATGCTACTGCTATTAATTCTGACATGAAAAGTGCCCATATCTGCTTGTGTGCTGTGAACGCACATAATTACACACGCGTGCATCTGATCAAAAATGAAAAATCAATAATATTGATTTAAATATTGACTTAAATCAATTTTTGGAGCTGTCAAAACCTCCACGGGACAATTAGCAGTAACTGTGTCAAATTTGGTTGAAATCGGTTGAAAAATGTAGAAGATCCAATCAAACATATAAACAAACACATGCACACATTCTGCCTTTTCTGTATGTATAGATTTGAACGCACTCCTGTTGCAGGCATTAGTTCATTAATTTTTTTTTTTTTTTTTTTTTTTTTGTAGTGGAGCAGTGTTACATGATGTGTTTTTAAGGAATTATCTGGCTTTCTTGGTTGTTGCCGCAGACATCAGGGTGTGCACTTGATTCTACTTATTAATATGAATCACATTTTTGCTGGTGATGGTTGCAAGACATACACATTTTTTATTTTGTTTTTACTTTTGTTCAGGTGTTGGTTTGGTATTGATTATGTTGCAAGTAACTAAGTGTCCCATAATGTTTGCTAGTTTCTAAACTTCTGGCTTTGTTTTCCTTTTGACCCATATTCAACCCTCTCATCTCTCATTCACTCCCTTATGCACATGCTCTTTATTATAATCAAGTGTTTTCCATATGCTTTCAATTAGCTGTAAGCACACAATAACAAATATATAATTTACAAAAAAAAATTCATGATTATGAAGAGAAAAAACAAACAAACTAGAAATTCACTTAGACTTATTCCAATTTTGTATTTTTAGTAGGTGTTCTATTATGAACATGAAGTATAATTTAGACGAAAATAATTTTTAAGTCTAATTTTTTTCTTTATATCAATAATTAATATTGGAATTATGTAAAAAGTGAAGACTTCAAATTTTATAGCTGACTAGCTCTCTCCCATTTGAAAGATTGATGCACATAATCTTGTGTTTCTCATTGTTTTAAAATGAAAATATCTTGTAACATTTTTTATTTATTTCAAAGTTTTGAATAATTGTGATCATGACATTTTTCTGTTCAAAGCTAACATAAAAACAATATGCAGTTGAAAGTCAGTTTCTTTTCCTATTTTGACCAATTTGCTCTTTTGCCCTGTTCTTTCAGAGCTTTCATACCCGAGGCTTATTGTATTCTGACTCCTGCCTTTAGGGGAAATTAGTGTAGACCTATCTGAGTAAAATCATGTGTAATGCTTGTTACCTTTGGTAAATCAATGATGTTGAGAAATGGAGCTTGTTCCACTATGAAATTAATTGGCCATTAGTAGTATGGTTTCCATCCAATCTGTAGATAATCACTAATACTTTTGTGCTAATTTTCACTTTGACAAAAACAAAACAAAAAATCTTGTAGAAACAAATATTTCAACTTTCAAAAATATGCACTTGCACTATATATTTGTGCTCTTTTACAACACACCTTAATTGGACTTGATGAGAATGATGCAATATTGCCCTTGCCTTTGACTATAATCAAATTTTATTTTCTATTATCAGTTCTCAAAGAAGATTACATTTACATCGGTGACCGCATTTGGTGTACATGCTCAGTTTTAATCTTAGAATAGTAAAAATGTTTGTTTCTTATTTTTTTCTTTTCTTTTTCTATAGTAAAGAGCAAATTGGTCAAAATAGGAAAAGAAACTGACTTTCAATAGCATATTTTTTTTTTTTTTTTTTTTTTTTTTTGTATGTTAGCTTTGAACAGAAAAATGTCATGATCACAATTATTCAAAGGACTACGGTTAGTCCTTTCTGCTTGCTCCCCTTGATTGTAAGAAGACAGAATGCATGGTTGTTAGCAAAAGTGCCCAAGTTGTGAGCTACATGTTGGGGTGTCAGTTAAGCAAATGCAGACATTTAGCTATCTTGATTGCATAGTATGTTACTGAAATTAGGACACAATGATGAAAGAAGGCTTGAAGAATTTAACACTCACAGGACTTATTGAAGGCAGAAGTTTGGGTGAAACAGTGAGTAACCTATTTGATGAGTTTTGAGTGAATGGACGGTAGGACCAGGACAGGAGATAAGTAAAGAGGCAAAAGTTACTTAGAATAGAAAAAGACTGGGAGTTGTGAAAGTCATGATTGCTCATATTTCAAAAGGATGTGGTATATAAGTGTGTGTGTGTGTGTGTGTCTTTAAATTTGAGAATTGTAAAATATGTTAATCCATGTCACATTAAAGTGGAATGGGATATGAATTATATCAGCTCTTTCTCTTGGCTGTGGAATAGGGTGCTGGTCGAAGATAACTGGAAACCAAATTAATTTGAGACAAATGAAAAATGAAGGGTTCTCTCTTCTCTCAGGCTGATTTCTATATGCTCTTTTGTTAGTTGGGTTGGCTTATGTTTGTAGTCATCTTACTTCCTTCAAGAGCTTTTCCTTTTTTTCAATTTTGATATTAGCTCATGTTTTGTCTATTTTCAGTAATATATTTTTAAATTACGTATTTGATAAGAGATATAGAACTGACACTGTCCTAAACTAAAATAGGCCTTAATGCCTCTGAAAATGTTTGAATATATGATCACTTTTTTTTTTTTTTTTTTTTTTTTTTTTTTTTAAATAATTTTTGTGGTCAGAAGTTTAAATACTTTCTGGCTGCCTTGCTTCTTCCAAGTTTTGTGATTAACAAAAGAGGAATTTTATTCTTATGTATATTGGTATAATTTCTTTTACTTAGAAGTTAAAACACTGTTTAACTTTCTTTGTTGATATTGGTGTTATCTATGCATGTGGTAATTGGGGCTAACATTTTGATAAGAAAAGCTACTGACTTCTTATTTTAAGTTGAGTAAAAGGGATTTTAAAGCACACTTTTTTTTAAAGATGATATTTCAAATGACCAAGTTTCTCTTGTCTACAACCTTAGTCATTACTGTTCAAAATTTTGTTTGGACAATTAAAAAGTACTGAGGATTGAATCAACATTGTATTCAAATCAAGAGGCTCAATTATCTGAAGATAATAATTTGGATACTTAGGTGTTATTTTTATTTTTGCATTTCTTTGGTATTTTCTTTCTGTATTGTAAAAAAATAAAAATAGAACTTACTCTTGAAAGGCCAAATTTAATATTAGGTTGGTGCAAAAATAATGTCGTTTTCTCGCATATGTTACTATGTGAGAAAACTACATTATTTTTGCACCAACCTAATAATTACTTCTATATAATAAATGTAAATATCAGTGTGTCACTGTGTCATGCTTTTTTTAACTTTACTCCCAGGGGCCGTAGCCCAACATAGCATACCATTTTGGAATCCGGTCGACTCTGTGAGCAAATTATATAAAAACATTCCAGGCCAGATCTGGATCCACAATACTGAAATTTTGGATTCTCAAGTTTTCATAACTCGGAGTGTTTTTTTTTTTTTTTTTTTTTTTTTTTTTTTTTTTTTGTATAATAATTTTTATAACTTGGAAATAAATTTGGGAATAATTGAAATTAATTGCGAAATCTGGTAAAAGTCACTCATGAAATAAAAATAATTGCTTGTATGAAAAGTAAGGGCCTACATACATTAAGTTGTCTCTAAGTGGTTGCAGAAAAATTATTGAACTTTTAAAAGATAAGCTTAAATATTAATGCAATGCTTAAATGCAGTGATCGATTTTGAGTTCTGTAGTGTATTGTTGCCTATTGCATCTACTCCTCCCTACCTATTGTGATGAAGGTCCAATCAAGAGCCCTCTGCACAAGGTAGTAATGCTAGTCAATGCTATATAAAATATGTACAGTTGCCTGTAATCTTGAAATTTTTTGAAATGCTGTACAGATGAAAACTTTACCTGTAATTCTAAACAGAAATTTAGATTTTTTTATGTACTAATGTTCACCCTATGCAAGGACCATTCAAGTTAGAGGCTTACTAAAAGTATGTGTTGTGTGAGCAGTTAGTGTAAGGGGTGCAGTTTATGTGGGGAAAGATAATGGTTAACCCTAAACTTGAAGAGGTTAAGATTGCAGTTTTTGGGGAAAGCATCCTAGGATTCTGTTCCACAAAGCAACAGCTCTTGAGAAGAAGCTGAATGCAACTTACTTGTTACTAAAGGAATACAATGGAAATAATGGCGATTTGCCTCAATGTATGCATTGTGACAGGTCTTGGCTGGGAGGGTTGGAGTAGGAATGGTCTGTATCCAATTTAAAATTATCACTTTTAGAAGCCCAAATCTTGCATGTAAATTTCCACATGAAAATTGTATGGTTGGTTTGAAGTTTTTCTCAACTTTGGGACAAAGGATAAATTTTTAATTTGGTACTGGACAGTGTTTACTATTTGGCATTTGTAGAAAAATTGGGACTTTTTGTTTACTTGACTTTCTTCAAATTGATGCTCATACCTATATGCAATATTTCAACTTTCTACATTAGCATCATTTTATTGGTACAAAGAGAATGTCTTTTTAGTGGTTTAAATCTTTAAAAAGATTTTGAATATATAGACAGGTATGCAGGCTTAATTTTTAGTGTGTTTGTGATTATTTGCACGTGTATTTGTTGATGCCAAGTATTTTCCTCATGTACTCCAGTAATTTTGGATCTCTTTAATTGTTAGCACCAATTTTTTTTTATAGTTCTTATTCTTAACTGTTTCTCAAATAATCTGTCTATAGCATTCAAAATCTTCTTCAGTAGAACCATATCAGTTACTTCAGTTGTGAAAAAATGTCCTGCATTCACTATCATGTAGGAGGTGATATATTAAAAAGCACTTTTAAGAACATTTTATCTCTTAATATCATACTGTTTCTGAAAAGCTTCTTTCATATTTCTGTCACTATTCAGACAATTTTTGCATCAACTTGATTTTGGCATCCCTGATGTTTAAATCTTACCTTGGGTTGTCCTTTTGCTGACAACTATGTATTGTCATCTAACAGTTAATGGTTAATCTTTCTTTTTTTGCTTTCATTGGCAACTTCTCTGGAAAAAAAAAACCCAAAAACACATATACTCAACAATAATTGAGTTGAGATAATTATCACAAATTCAATTTGTTCCTCTGTTATTTAATAACAAACAACATTCTTTTATCTGTTTTCTCTTTTTTATTACAACACTGTTTATTTTATTTTTTTCTACTTTGGTATAAGTTACGTTATTTTTATTTTGTAAATAAATGAGTTGAAATAGTTACTAACTACTAATATCTACTTTGATTAATTGATAGCTATGTTGTCTCATTTAACTAAATTTCTGTGTACAGGTAATTTTTGAGGTACCGTCTACATACTGATTGAGTAGCAAGACAACTGTGAAATTGCAAATTAGAAACTTTATTGTACTTTTTTAGTTCTTGTACTGTTGAGCCAGTAAATTTAAATATTATATAGAATCAACAAAATATAGACATGTCCACTTGCCTCTATTCTGAAATTGCATTAAATATGCTTTTAATATAGCAACATGTTACAAATTTGTCTTTATGCCTCAGAATATTTTATATTGTTGAGCCAATGTGTTTTTCTTGTTAAAGCAGGCAGTCTTAGTGGAATTTGTATTTTGGTTTTGGGCAATGATTTGAGTTTCTATTAAGTAGAATGATTTGTTTTCACTAGCAGACTGCTATTGTCTGTACACTGATGTACTGAACATATAAGTAAGCTTTACACATCAATCTACCCTTTTGTACATCCAGTCAACTGATTCTCTGAAGTGAATGACAATTTTACATTATTTCCTTTTCTAACAAATTTCTCACAGATTCTTTTTGGCTCATGAATTTTTAATTTATTTGTACACATTTCATTTGAATAGATATTTAGTAAATTTAATTCTAATAATACACAGCCAAATTAAGGAGTTTAAAATTTGTTTGTAGTTTCCTTTTTATTATAAGAAAGACATTGATAAATAAAGATTTCCTGATTTTGATCCATATTGAAAATAAGACAAGAAGTGATAATGGTACAGACTTTTCTTGTAAAATGTAAGAAATTTTTAATTCATTGTAAGTCACTTACAAGGTTGATTTGGGAGTTGTTACTCTCGGCAAACAATAAAGAGTTTTATTTTTGTAGAAATTACAAAACCCGTTTAAAAAAAAAAAAAAAAAATTTATGTTGGGGCACCTTGTGGTTTGAGACTTACTCACAAACTGTATCACTCGAGCATGTGTTCAGCATGAAAATCTCAAAATATTGTCATCTGATTCTTTGTACTTTTTTAAAGTTTTGTGCACATTTCGGATGACAGAAGACTACTTTTGTTGATCTATGACCTTGATGGCAGCTCATGGGCTATAGTGTGTAAATTCTTGCTATGTATTAATTTTGCAAAATTCAGTTAGTTAATCTTTGTATTTACTAATTTACTCTGAAACAAATCTCGGTCAAATATTGGATTTTTAAGAGAATTTTATTTTTTATTTTATTTTTTATTTTATTTTATTTTTATTTTTTTGTCTAATGGAAGTTCAAGAAGTACTGAGAGACCATGCCAATGTTTTAAAAATGTTTAAAAACTTTGTTTACATATGTAAATTTATTTTTCTGATAGTTTTTTTCTTTTTTTATATTTTTTAATCTATTATCTTTTCAAATTAAACAATTAACATCAGACAAAACTTTTAAATTTAAAAGTTTTTTTTTCTCCCCCCTTAGTAATACTGTACAGTGGGCTGTGATAAGTTTTTTAACCACACTTAATTACAGCAATTTTAGCTTGTGTAATAACATCTCTCTTCTTTTCTTTTTTTTTTTTTTTTTCCAAACAATACTGTGTTAGTATCAAGCTACTCTCATCTATGAATTATAGTTGACTTGTGTTTTATGCAATGAAAGTTCACAGAAGTAAGGAAATTGAATTTCAATGAGGGCAAATAATAGGATGGCATCATTGTGGCAAGTCAGAGAAATTGCTAAGTTTTTCCAGGTTAATCATCAAACAGTTAATAATATTGTCAAGAAATTTAATGAAGAAGGCCATTGTTGTGTGGAACAGCGTTCAGGAAGACCAAGTATTGTGTCTGAGTGAATGAAGAGGGAAGTCATCTGAAACCATTGTCAGAGTATCAAAGATGTTGCCAACAGCATAGAAATGTCACTGTGTTGAGAAAGACTCTGAAAGGGCTAGGCTATCAAAAAAGAGTTGCAAGAAAGAAGCCTTTGATTTCAGAGGTTAACAGGAACCTTCGTGTGAACTGGGAGAGAGAATTCGAGAGCAAAGACTATGAATTTTGGCAGTCTGTAATTTGGTCAGATGAAAGTAAATTCTGCCAATATTTGAATTCAAGACAGGTTTGCATTTGGATAAATGAGAATGAGATTTGGAACACTGAATGTCTTCAGGTGACTGTGAAACATGGAGGGATTTGAGTAATGGTGTGAGGCACAAGTCTGGTTTGGAGAGAAATCTGAGCTGATTCTTGTTGACAAAAGGTTGAATGGTCCAAAATACTGTCAAATATTAGAGAAAGGACTACTCTCACTATTTGAAACCAATCAGATTGACAAGAATGTCTACCTTTTTCAAGAAGATGGAGTGCCATGTCATACGAGCAAAGTAGCATAGGCCTGGAAGGAATTGCAAAGAAGTGAGTCACTTTCATGGGTAGCCCAAGTTCCTGACATGAATCCAATAGATCATGTTTGAGAGTACCTTGGCCAAAAACTTTGAGAGTGTGCAACCAGAATCACGTCAGTGGCAACTGTTAAAAAAAAAAAAATTGTTAAAGGAGTGGCAAAATATAGATCAGACTATTGTTGATAACTTGATCAAATCCATGAACAATCAAATACAAGCACTGAAATTAGCAAATGGAGGACCTACTCTCAGACAGTTAACGCGAAGTCTCGTTGTCTCGTCATTCGCATGCAAATTATGGTCAGTCCTCGGCTGTATAAAGCAGGCGCATTTTTTGTTTCTGGGCATTGAGCTTTGTGCTCGTGAGCAGGTTGGACATGTGACACTATTTTTGTCGATTACCCTCCTATCAGCTACTATCAGTTGAGTCGTTTCTTTACTGCCACAAGCTATTTCAGCGATGGACAAGTTCGATTTAAAATTGCTCATAGAATTTCACAACTCCCCCCACGGGCCCGACTGCCTTCAAATGGTTTGAGAAGGCCGAACATGTTTGCAGGGTGTCCAAAATAAAAGAACCTGCACTGGTCATCCCACGTAGACTCACGAGGGGAGCCTACGCCATATATCAACAACTCGGGGATGATGCTGACCTAGAGGAGATCAAGAGTGCCCTATATACGGCTTTTGGAATAGACCCCTTCATCGCTTGGAAACAGTTTGTCGGATGACGACTCTAGCTGGGTGAGATGGTGGATGTCTACCTGGCCGATTTGCGAAGGCTGGTGGTGCCGTTTGGCGGAGCAACAGACCGCACACTGGGATGTGCCTTCCTTGCAGACCTCCCCCGACACCAGTCGGCTCCTGCGAACGTCTTCAAGATTGGACATATTGGGAATTGACGAATTGCTAGCCAGTGCCCGAAACATCTTGAAAGACAAGGAACAGGTTGCGGCAGCCGTGAGGACGCCCGAGACACCGCAGAAGGGCCCAAAGTGTTACAAGTGCGGTGGACCAAACCATTTCTCTAAAAACTGCCAGAGCCGAAGTGACGTAGGAGGCAGTTTACTGGTATAATGTCGCCCCGAAAGATAACGTTTCACAGTCCACAGCACCGGCTGATGCACTGCACAAGTATCATGTCCAAGTGAAAGGCATTGAAGCCAACCTGCTGCTTGAACTAGAAGTGACCAGAGGGAGATTGAAAAAAGGAGATGTTGTTTGGGTCAAAAACCCAAGTGGCAAGTGTACAACAAAATATGCCACTGGACGTGTTACGGAGGTGATCAGCCCGCAATCTGTGAGATTTGATGGGGTGCCTCATCACATTAAAGACCTGCGACCGGTGATGCAACCGCTACCGTTACTGAGTGATGAAAGCGATTCCGAGAGTAGTGAGCGTTCGATCTGCCTGGAGTTAGACCTGCAGGGCAGTGACTCCGATATCAGCAGCCTCCCAGTGGACACCGTGTTTACCGGCACTCAAACCACAGATGAGAGCACGCATGAGGATGGAGCTTGTGTTGTCCACCTTCAGAGGGTGACTCTACGGCAATGATCGCCACCTCCTTGCCCTGTTTGTGATCATGAGATCAGTGGGAAGTGTGGGGAAAATTGTGAAATGGTCAGTCCTTGGCTGTATAAAGCATGCGCGTTTTGTTTCTGGGCACTGAGCTTTGTGCTCGTGAGAAGGTTGGACGTGTGACACTATTTTTGTCGATTACTCTCCTTACGGTTCCTATCAGCTACTATCAGTTGAGTTGTTTCTTTACCACCATATTCACTTTCTGTTTGATAATCCGCAATTTTAGAATTCTTTTTGGTAGACTTTCTTTTTTATAGCGTATTTTCCTCACATGTGAAACGCCAGACTGTTCTATCTTTTTCGAATCTTTCTTTACGCTAACATATCTTGTGCAGTCTTCTGCCAAACTCTGTATCGTAATCCTTGGTTGGTTTTCCAATTTTGTTAGTACTAATTTTCTCAACTCTGAGTCTCTTTTCGATACCAGCCCTTGAACAAACAATAAGGACTTAAAATTGTCAGCGCTTAACTCTGCTAGCTTGAATTTTTCACAATGCTTATTCACATTGGCTGTGTACGTTATATAGTCTTGTTTGTCATCTTTCATCAGATTCAAACATTTCCACCTCATGTCAACTCGTTAGTTTTTTTTCGGTAAAATGTAGTTTACCAATTTGTTATGCTCAGCAGTTTCTAAACTTGCTTAAAAGAAGTCTAACCTTCTTTCCTTCAGACTACGAGTGGCAGTCTTCGTTATACACGTCCGTATATTTTTTATAATACTCCTCAAAAGTTATCTCTTCATCCGGACTGTACGTGAATATTTCAATTGAATTCTATATTGTATCTCTAGGAAAGAATCATTTTGTAGATTTTTCTCTTTCCTCTTCTCAGTTATTTCCAGAATTTTGTTTTGAAACTCATTATGCATCTGTTCCATTTCTTGTTGAAAACTGCATCTGTCTATTAAAAGTTTCCTCCTGTAGTTGCATCTGGAATGTTTTCTGTTGCTCTAATATTGTCATCTGTTGTTCTGTCTGGAACTTAAAAAATTCCTGGAATATATTTTTGCATTCCTCCATCTTCGCAAAAAGTTTACACAATGCTTCAATATTGCAGAAGGGGGGTCCTAAACGAATTTGCAATTTGTGACCTATTTGAGCAAACTGTCTTATCGAGAAAAAAAAAAAATTTGCTTCTCAGTTGAGAATACGACTGATTTTTTTCGTCACTAAGTTGACGTCTTGTCTTTCGAGAAACTTTGCCAAGTTTTTTTTTTTAAATGTGAATCCGAGATGTCGCCGAAAATTGTGACGAGCAATTTTTTTTTTTTTTTTCTCCGTGTGCGTACAAATTTCGTCACCAAATAATGTGGCGAGCGAATTATTTTTTTTTTTTTTTTTTTCCCCGTACGAGTTTGAATACTCGTACTTTTTTTTCTTTTTTTTCTTCCACCGTATGAATTTTGAATCCTCGTGGGCAAGTGCGTTTTGGAGTACGAATGTTTTTCTTCCTTCGTATGAATCCGAATACTGTCGCCAAGTGTTGTATAGCATGTGAAAAGTTTTTCTTCCTCTGTATGAGTTCGAATTCTCGTCGTCAAGTGTTGTAGAGTGCGAAAGGTTTTTCTTCCTCTGTATGAGTTTGAATCCCTTGTCTCCAAGTTATGTAGTGGTTTCACAGTGGAAGCTTGTATTTGTACTAAGTCGGTCCTAAAATAGGTTTGTGTACAAAACGTTAGGAACTTGATATAATAGGTAATGGCGCAGTAATCTAGTTGGAGTGGATGATACTTTAATATCCGACTAATGGTCGTCCAACATCGACTGACTGACCAGCTCACTCGCGACTCGGTGACTGCTACTACTCCTACTTATTATAGGTGGAAGAGTCTATTAACTATAGAATAGATGTGCTTCACTATAACAAAGACAGATAGTGGTTATTCCTGGTGGACTTAATGAGTCAATTGTAATCTCTGAATGTGCCTTTGAATAGATCATTCATGCAAAACATGAAGGAGCAATGGAACTCATGGATGGCAATGCCTGATCATGATCTTACACTTACAGGAAGAATAACAACACCCAGCATTGAACAAGTTTGTAAATGGGTGAAGAAATGCTTGGGATAGAAATTGTTGTGAAATCTTTTAAAAAGTGTGCCATTAGCAATGCTCTCAATGGAACAGAAGATGACTCGTCATTTAATGACAATTAGTATTGAAAATGAGTCGCTTTTGATAACGAAGATGACAAATTTTATGGATTTGAAGATTAATAAAATTTTAATGGTAACTATACTGTTTTGCTCAATTGTAATAATTGCTTGATTTTTATTTTATTTTATACCTTTTGGATATAATAAAGCTTTTATAGGCTTGTGTTATTTTTTTACTATTATTTTTTATTTAATTGTAATCATGACTTGTTAAACCAAAATAATACCTCATAAATATAGTCTAGGCTGTACCATTTACTAATAATTTTACTAATTACTAATTTTTTTTCTTGATTTGCCCTGCCGAAATTGGGATGTGTCTTATATTCCATTAAATATGGTACTTTAATATTTCCTCTTAATAATAACAAACATTTTGACAAATTTGTTTTTATTAAATTTGGGGGCCATTTTTCATCGTGCTATTCTGTTTTTTAACAAAAAAGTGGAGGTACCTAATTAAGGCACTCTAATTGATAATATATGGAACAAATAATTCCCTGGTAGTGCCTATTATCATTGTCTTGTTTAGCTTTGGATATCAGTTATTTATAATTATTAGTCTCTCTGGTTTGCTCCCCAACCTTTGTTTTTTAATTTTTGTTTCATTTGGTGACTGATCCGAGATTTTACTCTTGGGTCATCCTATTATGAATAGTAGAGTATTTGGATAGTTGACTGGTACCAATATAAATTCTGAAAATTAATTTCAAGTGCTTAGAACAAAAATTGGTTTCACACAAAACAAAAGGCTTAAGTGGTCAGTCTTTGTTAAATCCTCATAATATTGCCAGGTTATAAAATAGTCTGCAGTTAGAACACCTTGTTATCTGCTGAATAGTCCTAAGTATGTGATTGAATTCCAGTTTATAATAAAATGGCTTAGTGGGAAAAAAATGGAGAGGCTTTTCTTTTTGGAGTTGGGCTCAAAAAAAAAAAAAAATGAATGTTCCTTTATTTGATAAACTTTTACCTAATTTTGATGAAACTAAATCTTCATTAAAATTTATCTATGCAGCTTAAATAATATGTAGGCATTTTTTTCTTGTCTTTTAGAACAAGAATTTAAATTTGGCAAAATCTTTTTTTATAAATGTATTAAGTGGCAGCAAATAATTTGATTTTTCTAATCAAATGTAACATTGGACAGCATGTATTAAGATTTGACTAATGCAAGCAAGTGAAAGATGAATTGCTCAATGAGAAATGGGCATTTATAAAAAGAGAAAAGGAATAACTGGACAGAAAGCATAAAATCAAAAACCAGAACAATTATCATGAAAAAAGAAAACCTGCTACAGAAATAGAATAAATGCATCGGAGCACTCTTCCATGATAACAGAAGAGAAAAACCTGTAATAAATAAAAACATGGAAGGAGCCATATTAAAATCTCTGGTAAGATTGGCACTGGATAAGAACAAAGTACTGAGACAAGTGGAAAATTTAATCCTGACCATCTTAGATAATTTCAGGATTGATAGTTACCAAAATAAGTGAAATAAATACCAGAAGACCAAAGTAGATCTAGTTTCATAGTGCTGCCAAAAAAAGCAAGATGAAAATGAATGAACTCCATTAAATAATTAGATTGATGGCCAGTTAAGTAATCCTTAAGATTCTGATGAATAGAACTTGTAGCAAAATTAGAGTAATAGGGCAAGAACTGTGGCTTTGTTCAAGTCTCAAACATGAAATGGTAATTTTATTTTCTTGATACTGTCAGGAAGCAAAATGAATGCAGAAGGACCTATAGCTATATTTAGGTGCATCCTCAGATTTGATAAAAAAAAAAGTATACATGATGAAAAAAATGTCCCAAACTTAATAAAAACAGTTGTTGTTGTTGTTGTTTTTTTTTTTTTTTTTTTTTTTTTTTTTTTTTTTCCATCAAAATCTTAAGAGGAAAGACCAAAGTATTTAATTATTATTAAATTATATTTTTTGATCTTTTTTTAGAATGTTTGAAATTTTGGCTAAAAACTTTGTCTTGTGTCAACAGGGTGTTAATATAGGAAATTTTAGTGTTTTTCCCAGTGAAAAACATTGTTTTTGAAATTTTTGCAAAAATCAAATAATTGTCGGATTTTAATTAAATTTTCAGGACTTTTGTATATACACACACACACACACACACACACACACACACACACACGCACACACACACTTTTTATTTCTTTTGAGAAAATTAATTTTTGTACTGCTTAATGTTATATGCTGAACTCCTTGAATAATTTAAATCCATTTCTTTTTGTAAAACAGGACTCTCAGTTACTGAAAATCTTCTTTGAATTGTAAAAATAAAAAAATGCAATAAAACTAATATATTATTTAATTAGAAAAGGTTTTAATTGCTTTTCTTGTCATATATTTTTTTTTTTTTTTTTTTTTTTTTTAAATGAATAATGAATTTTTACAAGAATTTTTTTTGGATTTTAAAAATTATAATAATTTTCTAAAGTTTAAAAAAAAAAATTATAATAATTTTCTAAAGTTTTAAATTTTTGTATTAATTTGTACCAGTTGGGTGGTATTAAGAAAAAAAAACAAAATTTACTAATCATAAATGGAAAAACTCGCTACAATTCATAACACCCCCCCACCTCAATAATTTTAAAATAATTTTGAATTTTTTTTTTTTTGTTGTGTGTGTGTGTGTATAGACGTGCCAGTTTTTGTAAATACAGCCATCATTATTTGCTCATTTTGAAAGATGACTACTTTTCTAAGTAGATACAAATACAAACTCCAGAACGTCAGTTCGAGATCCCTTACAATGCATAACACAATTTATGGAGAACCATGACTGATCTCTCTTAAGCTCAAACAAAAAAGATTGCTGTTTGCCGGTCACTGCCACTGAGCAGGAGAGGGAAATTTTCTCATCCTTACTCTATGGCATCCTTCTAGAAGTGTCTTCTTGTGAAAATTGACTTCCCAGACACCATAGCTCGGGACTCAGCATTCATTGGGGATCTGAAGACAGCAACACAGGACCAAAACAGTATGGAAAGGAATTGTCAATGCAGTTCTGACCAACCATAGGGAGGTTGAACAATGATGAGCCACTAGATCAGGACTAATAATATTGCTGATTCTGCTTTGGATTTTATCAAGGAGCTCCAGGTAAATAGCAAGGCACTGGATTATATATGGTAGCAATATTCTAAGCAAATAGTAAGATAGATTCCAGAGAGAAAAATTGTCTTGCTCTACATAGTTAACTGACTTTCTTAGCAGCTGATCTAGCAATGGATTCAATACACAAAAATAGAAATAGGACAATGATAATGTTGTATTTTCCCATTTGATTTATTTAAACTGTATAGATAGGTACCTCCACTAATTCAATATCCCTAAGTTTTCAAAAGCTTTTTCATTTATGAAAATTCATTCTTGAAGCTTTCATTTTAGCTTTAATTGGAAGCTAAAGTATTAAATTTAATATTTCCACTAAGCAAAATATGCTGGTGTACAGTGGAGTAATGGATAGTGGTTCAGATTGAGGAATTGGAGAGCAAATTCCAGTTGAATCCATTACATTCACTTATGGGAAAGGTATGAATCCTCCTCTTCTTCTTCCCCCAGCTATGAGTAAATAGCAGGACACTGGGTTCTATAGCTTTGGATGGCAACCTACTGCAGGAAAATATCTGCCTCATCAATCATGTATCTTTCAATACATGATCATCATGGTACATAACAAACAGAAATTATATTGATTGAATGTTTTTTTTTTTTTTTTTTTTTTTTTTGACATCTTTCATTGCAATGTAATTCTCTGTATTAAAAAATCTTCCAACAATAAAATATACTTTTCTAAAACTTTATTTGAGGAATAGTAGCTGATTTAAAGTATAATTTATCTGATTTGAAAAAATATTATTTACTTTACTTTGAAAATAAGAGAAATATATTTTTAAAACAAAAGTAGCAGCGATTTACATGCTTTTTATTGTGCATCAGTCACTTAACAAGCACTGATAAGGTGTTGACAGTTGTATTGTTGTTGTACAGAGACTTTATCTGTTAAAACAATTTAAGAAAATGGCAGATAAACACTTTTTTTTAAAAAAATTTTAAGTACCTAATAATCTTAAAAATGGAAATATTCTCTATAATCTAATTTTAGGAATGTTGACTTTAAATTTATTATCATGATCAAAATTTATTTTCTGATAAATGGGTGTGTTTATACACAAAAAAATTTAAATCTTGGTGCATGATTAAGCTTTCCAATTTTTGCTTGGTAACCTAAGAAGGACAAAGTTTTGACAATTTTTTAAGATTTCTGTTTATAAATTATTATAATTACAAAAAAAAAAATGAAAACAATTTTTGTAAAAATTCATTACTCTGGTCGACACCAAGTTTATTGTCTAAATATTTTTAGCTGATTTAGGACAAAAATCACATTGGTTTTGCTCAATCAGGTTAACTTTTTGAGCTATGGCTACATGCTGTTTTTTACATTTTTCTTTCTGTTGTCATGCCAATTAAAATATCTAAATATGGAACACATTATACACAATAAAACTAATTATGTTAATTCTAAACTTATTAATTTTAACCCATCAGAAGTATTTTCAGCCAAATATAGCTTCATAATTATTAAAACACACCTCCCAAAATATTTATAAACTAATAACATTTGAGAAAGTGTTTACATCTCAAAACACACCAATTATACTGTAAAATACCAAAATGGAATATAAACCAGAAAGGTTGTTTTATTAATCATTATAATTTAGGTCTATTGCCAAAATATCGCACAGATGTAGTAGTAAGCATATCATGTCACTTTTTAGGGTCAATTAGGAATAACTGGTTATATAATTCAGGAGCCAATTTCTTGGGAATAACAGTATAAAAAATCACGATTTTTGACCTCATAACAGTTTGATTCCACTAAAGGCCATGTCACTCTAACTGCTGATATTCAAGACATTCACTTACACACACAAAAACTATCAAGAAACTTCTTAGCAGCTTGGTGACAAGGATCAAGCTTGGGTGCCACACATCGTATGTAAGACAGATATTGAGTATCTTCATTGGAGGACCAAGAGCAAAAAAAGCTGAAATTTGGAACTCCCATGGTTTAGAGGGAGCCAACAAACCATAGCAGTGACTGCTATTAGGTTGGTGCAAAAATAATGACGTAATAATGTTGTTTTTTGACATTAAAAAATACGTCAAAAAATGACATTATTACGTCATTATTTTTGCACCAACCTAATACTTCTGTGCTATTGATGTGACTGGGATCAACAGAAAGAACCAGTGTAGCCTCAAGTATCCTGATCTTCAATGAGCACGTTGTCCTGTATCTCATTGTGATGAAATTCCAATACCTGTCTTTGGAGAATTTGCTGACATCTGAGGAATATTTTCTCAAGTGTTCAAGAAGAAGAAGAAAAAGAAGTGGTTTTTGATAATGGTGCGCCACATCCTTTTTCTCAAAAGGAACTAAAGGATCTCATTCACAATCTCAGCTTCTCGAAGTCCTCTGCCAAATTGTTGGCATCTAGATTGAAGGAAAAAAAACTCTTTTCTGACTGCTCACATCCCCTTCTACCTCTGCAGACAAGAACTTGGTGTACTGTACAGATATTGCGCAGCTTCTGCACAGAATTCAAGTGCCACAGTATGAACCCGACGATGGACTGTTCATTGACAGTGACAGACGATCACTGAAAAGTGATTAGCTGCACAATGGCAACCAGTTTTCTTCTGTATCCCTCGTTCACCTGACTACACTGTATGTGAAATATGAAGCAGTGAATTATCTGCTGGAGAAAATTCTTTATGATCAACATGAGTGGCTTATTCGCATTGACTTGAAGATGTTGAACTTTTTGTTGGTACAACAGTTAAGGTTCACCAAGTATTCATGCTTTCTGTGCATGTGGGATAGTAGAGACACTGCTCAGCATTACACGAAAAAGGACTGGCCTTTTGGGGAGGAATTGATGCCTTGCAGAGCAACAAACGTCATCAATAAACCTCTAGTAGACATACAGGATATTTTTTCCACTGCTGCACATCAAGGTCAGCTTGATCAAGCAGTTCATCAAAGCTCTGAACAAGGATAGTGGCTGCTTCATTTACTTGTGCCAGGTTTTTCCAGGATGGATGGATAAGTTGAAAGCTGCCATCATTGATGGTCCTCAAATTTGTCAGCTCATCAGATATCCAGAGTTTGAAAACTCAATGTATGAAATGGAACTGGAAGCATGGAAGGCTTTTGTTTTGGTCATGAAGAACTTTCTTGGAAACAAGGCCAGGAACTCCACAGAACTGGTCATCAAAATGCATTATTTATTGTCACATATGGATCATTTTCTTGAGAATTTGGGATCAATGAGGACAAATAGGGAATAAGATTCCATCAGGACATAAGAGATGGAGACCAGGTATCAGGGACGCTGGGATGCAATTATGATGGCTGATTATTGCTGGACTTTGAAGAGAGATACCTCTGCCGCTGATCATTCTAAGGGTTTGAATAAATAGAATTTCAAACCCTGAATTTTGAACTATGATGAGATAACATGCAATTTACATGTAATTACATTTATTGTATGCTATTCAATTTATTGTAATCGGGGTTTATAACATTTAATTAATAAATTGTGTTAGAAAACTTTTTTTTTTTCTCTCTTAAAAATCTATTCTCTATGAGAAATATTAACAAAATTCAAAAATGTAATAGATTTATTCCTAAGATCGGATCTTTAAAAAATCAACATAGCACAAAAACATGACCTGATTGAGAGAAATGGATGTCATTTTCAGTTTCAGTGGTGAAAAATTGTCCTAAATCATTTGGAAAAATATAGACAATTTAAAATGTTTTTTTGTTGCCCAGTGTTATTCATTGAAATTTTTTTTTCTTCAGACTATAATGTCCTATATATATATATATATATATATATATATATATATATATATATATATATATAAATTATAAAAACAATTAAAATAGGTACTTCATGAGATCGCTAAAAAAGAGCATAGCATGACGAAAAAGATGCCAAACTTGATGAAAACAAAACTTCATAGTCTAAATGTTTGTCATTATTAAGAGGAAAGAGCTAAGTATTTTTTTTTTTTTTAATCATTCCTAAAACGTCTAAAATTTTCGTTAAATTTTTTTTTTTTTTCCATTTTAAAAAAAATGAAAATCTCAGTTTGAAATTCTTTTAAAAATCAATTATAGTTTTTTCAAAAATTATTCTAAGTTAGAAATTATAATGTTTTATTTAAAATATTTTGAAACAGACTTAGTTTCTGTGCTGAAAAGATGTAATCTGAAAATAAAACAAAGCAGGTCAAAGTCAGTAATGGAAAGCAAGTAGAAAGGACAACTATGAGAATGCCTGCTTATCAATAAAATTGTCATCAAGCTGTGAGCTAAATATTGGTATTGTCAAAATTGAGCAAGTACATAAATGTAACAATCTGGTTATTTTGGTAACAAAGAACAGAAATCTGATGCTCTATAGAAACAGCAAAGTATGTGTTCCAGAAACTAAGCAAAATATCAATTGATAAAAAATGACATTAGAAACAATCAAGGGTACTAAACTACAGAATAATATATAATCTCCTATATGGCAGTAAATGTTATACAATCTCCTCAAATATAAGACTTAGTGACAGATTTGATTTTACTAACAAATACTGAGAATAGCATAAACAGAACATGTGAGTAATGAGGAAGTTTTAAGGAAAATAGGAACAAAAAAACTGCAGCTAATAATCAGAAATAGACAGCTGAGATTTCTGGTACATAAAGAAGACTGAAAGGGAAAAGAAGCAAGGTGGAAATGGCAAGTAACCCACTTGATAATGACAAAGGGGCATGATGGTAAAGGGTCAAGAGCTACTTCAAGCAATGAAAGACAGAAGCATATAGAGAACCATGATTGCCTATGTCCTGAAAAGACTTGACATATAAAAGATCACTGGAAAATAATTTCCTTTTAACATCATGCTTTTCAATTATACATGAATATTGTCAAAATATTTAAGTCTGTTATCTATCTATAATTTGCTTGGCTTGATTTGGATACCCTATGAAGGTTATACATATTAATAATGACCTATGAGGCCCTAGTGTGTGTGTGTGTGTGTGTGTGTTTTACCTTGAATAAATGTTTTAAGTAGAAAATTTGCCACCTCTTAATTCAGTTTTTTTTTTTTTTTTTTTTTTTTTTTAATTGGGTTCTGTATGAAAGCATTTTTTGTTAAAAACAATATATTCTTTAAACTACAATTCTCTTCATCCTATTTCTATGATTGTTAAAAGTATATTGATAATTGTATCTGGTTTATTTTAATGGTAACAAATACAAACATCAGTAAATTTTATGTTAGCAAAAAGGACATCTTGAAAGTTATTTTCATTGTTAGTTATAATCTGGAGACTTACTTGACATTTAAAATCAAATGCTGTACAATATGAAAATCCATGTAAGTATTAGGTTGGTGCAAAAATAATGTCGCTTTCTCACATAGTAACATGTGAGAAAACGACATTATTTTTACACCAACATAATACAACCTAAATCTTTTGAATAACCTTGCTTCTGTATTGATTGAGCAGTAACCAAATAGGAACATTGACTGTAATGAAAATGACATTAAATCCCTTATGTTTCTGCCTAGTATCAATGTTAGGGTTTATTGATAAATTCTCAACTGATTGGCTTGTCATTAAGAAATAACTGATAGTAATGGTCTCGCTCATCTTCACTAGGGAAGACTTAGCAGTTCTGATCATTGTTGCTGGTTATAAATTCTAAGAATGTGTGAAAATGGATTGATTGGGTTAGGGAACAGAAAGATTTGATATCTTTTGTACCTTAGATTAGCTTACTTATATTTAATCAAGTTGGGGTACAAAGTGTACTCAATCTCTTAGAATCAGTCTCTTATACCTTGGCATCTTTTATCAGAACTAAATTAACCTTGTTTTATATTTAACCTTGTGAGGTGGCTTTTATGTATTTAGTTTCTGCCGCACAAGTAATCAACAACTTGCTTTCACTAGAGCAGCATGGCCATCAGTCACTACTTGCTAGCACCCCTGATTAGTCCAAGTGCTTATCTTTTATAACCAACCAGGGGTGAACCACCACTCCCCCTGGCCTAATGAGTCCATCCAAAATCATTAGGTTTTTCATAAATGTATACATACATAAATTTCACTAAATAAAACGTTACAATAAATATAATTCTCAACAGTGGCAAATACTCCTCCTCCTTAGACTCCACTGAAGAGAATGGGGCCACTAGGTGTTGCTGCTCTTGGTTACATAACAGGTAAGTTTTATGGGATGAAGTTGCTAATGTCATACACAACCAGGTTCTGTACTTGGTTTTAAACAGTCTCTCATCTAAGTACCGACTAGGCTTGACAATGCTTAACTTTGGTGATTAAACAAGAACTGGTGTTTCAGTCTGATTTGACCATAAGCAACAAATACAAACTCTATTAGCTTCTTTAGATTCTGCTTTGTTACCATAAAATGGGGAAATATTTTTATAGTTTCTTGTAAACTTAGCAATCACTTAACAAAAGAATATTTAAATCTCAGACTAAAGAAACATTGACAGTGTTTTGTTTCTTCCTGCTTTGGAAGTGTAAATTTATTTCAAGAAAAGATTAAAATAAATTGAATTAGCACAAAGATCAGTGACATGTTCATGTGGTCTGCAGATTGATAGAATCAGATTTGGATGAACCTTTTGAGTTAATCTTTGCTTGATTTTGTTGAAAAGACTTGGCTTCTGTATATTTAAAAATATTTTTATGGTTTCTAGTGTTTATTGCAGAATCTTATAGGACAGTCTGGATACTATCTGAACAACTGAAGTATGTATTGAAAAAGGGTTTAAACAGATTGATAACATTGTGCAATCACTAGTGCAGTGGATTAGATTAATCAGTGACATGGTAGTTAATGTTGGACAATTAAGGTATAAGGCCTGATTTAAAGAGTGTTTAAAAATGGGGAAATGAATTTGAAGTTGGAATAAGAACACCTGTTTACATGAGGTAACCAACATCATGATAATTCCAATTACTGCAAATAGATATATGAAGGCCACTCTGTCATGTTTTGTTGGCATGTCAGAAAGGGTTGAACCTCCGCTCATAATGTATTATTTTTATTTATTTTATTTTAATTTTTTTTACCTCAAGACTAGCAGCAGTTTGGCAAAATGGTATCGGACATAAAAGTATGTATGCAACAGAGGCCTGTCATTGAATACAGAAAATTTACCATCATTTATTGATGTCTACTGAAACTTTACACATACCAAACAGTGGATGTTAGCAGTGGTCAATGTGTTTCAGTGATGGCAACAGTGAAGTTTGTGATGAGCCATATTCTGAGTCTGGTGTAAAGGCTCTTGTTCATTGCTGGTGAAAATGCATAATCAATTTTGGTAACTGCAAGAACTATGCTTTCCAACAGGACTTCCTGTATCTGTAGTAATTTCTGAGGAAATAAGTAGGAGATATTACTTTTTGATCATTCTTCACATATCAAATGAAATTTATAATTCCAAAAGAAAAGGAAAAATACTGTAAGTGCATATCTTGTATTAATCAGAATATTTAAATTTTTCTTTTCCCTAAATTTTTCAGTCAGAATTTAGCAAAAATCATTTTTCTGGTTCATATCAAATGTAAAATTTGAGTTTTTATTACTAACTTTTTTTTTTTTTTTTTTTTTTTTTTTTTTTTTTTTTTTTTTTTTTTTAGCAATAAACCTCAAATTTTACATTAGCTGAATAAATATTACTTTTCACATGTATCTATAAAAAGAAATTTAATGACATCAAATTATCAGATTATGGAAAGCAAGATAGTGATTCACCTCTTCCAATTCACATGTTAGGGAATTCTTTTTACTGTAGATTTAATCTGTTATATTTTCTACTCTGTTCTTTTATTTAAAGTGTATTTGAAGCCATATTAAAAAAACTCCTTCAGATACATTTTTCTTTGAAAGTTTATGCCAAAGGGAAAAAACAATTTTTGCTTTTTCTTTTATTCTTGTCAACCTTACTTATAAATTTTAGGCCAAGTTTATTTGCACCAAAAGAACAATAAATACAGCCCTGTTAGTTTGTAGTAATAAAAAAAAAAAAAAAAAAAAAACTTTTCTTTTTCTTATACTTGACTAAGAGATTTTCAGTTTGCTTATTCTAGAAAATCCTTTCTCCTTTGTTTTGGTCTTTGTTTTCTAACATGTTGGTACTTTATACCACTGCTTGGTGTATAATTATTTATTTTGTATGTGTGATTTGTTGGTTTTCATTATCAGATGATATATCTGTGTGCATGTGTGATATATATTCCAAAGTGTCCAACTCTGATCTTGCTTGGGGTGTGTTAAGATTATGCTTATAAAATGTTTTTGCCATCATTGCTTTGATAGTCAATTTATAGAAAATGGTTTAGCAAAATATTCACATACATACATACATATATACATATATATATATATATATATATATATCATAATGTTATGCCAGTGGTTGTTTTCATCATTGGTCATAATAAAGGAAATCTTAAGTTCATGCCTTAAGACTTTTAGCATAAAGTGAACACAGACAATTTCAGTAGAAATTGAAATTCTCAACACCATTTCCATTTTGGATGTAAATTACCATTGTACTATCATACACTTCAATGGAAATGTCAGATCTCGCAAACTGATTTTTGAGATTATAACCATTTTATAGCAACTGATCTGCTATAAACCTTATGTACATGCTTGTAATCCTTGGATCTTATTTCAACACTTGTAAAATCCATTTTGCTTCAATAAGAGTATTAATGCATCTGTGGTATATTCACTAAATGACTAGAGAATGATTTTTTTTTCCATCATATCCATAATTTTTAGAATTGTCAGTAATATGTAAGATGATTGCTTACACAGAAATTAGAGAGGCACAATTTGTAATTTGTGCGTCTTTGTAAGACAGTGTTTCTCAACGTTTTTAAGCAATAGCACACCTAGGAGCAAATGAAAATAGCATTCTTAGCAAAACTTTTAAAGGGTTTATATTTAAACGTCATGAAATAAAACCATAAATTTAAAAAATACACACACAAATATGAACTCAATTTATTTCAATACTTTTTTATTCAACTATTTGTGCAGCTTATTTAATGTTTAACCTGTGTCTGGTGTTTATGCACAAATTCTTCAATGTTTGGTCGAATGTGCAATAAGCAAACCCTCATTTCTTCTTAATGAATATTAAATTGAATAATAATGAAAAGAATTATTTGAAAAAAGTTTAATACTTATTCATTTATTCAAATATTAATGCTGTCCCATTACTACTTTCACATGTGCACTCTCACACACACACACACACACACACACACAATGACGATATTTCATGGCACGGCAGTTGAGAATTACTGGTGCAAGATGTCTTTTGGTTTCAACCCTGCTCCTTTTAAACGAAGCAAGAAAAATAATTTACCTTTCAGTTTCAGTTGATTGGCTATTTTCTCTCTGTGTGTGTGTGTATATATATATATATATATATATATATATATATATTTTAAAGAATTTTTTTTATAAGAATTGGGCTTAAATATTATAAATGACTATCAGAGAGAAAAAGAATATTAATAATGGATATATCTATTGAGAAAGTGCTACTGAGTTTTAATAATTGTTGTTAATGCTTTCTGCAACTGGATTTGTCAGTTTCTTTTGCTGATCATTTGTTGTTTATAAAGATTTTATGATTGTCTTTATGATTAATAAAATCATCATCATCCACTTAAGTCTCTTGTCTGTTACCTGCTTTTATATGAATAGATCTAATCACTGATATGCTTTGAGATCATTCACAGAAATGACAAACAACACTGAAAGTATTTAGTCTGTAAAGAATACAATCTCTTTAGTCTTTGCAAGCATTTTAGGAGAGAATCATTTGAGAGAAAGAAAATTAAGTTTTTACTGAAACAAAAAGAAAAAAAAAAAATTATTTGTTTCTCCTGGTATTAGACATAAAACCTCACTTGCAATGAACCATCACATGGTATCAAGTATATTTCTACAGGTATTGCTGGTTTCTCAATATTGACTATAAGGAGGTAAATTGCTTGTTAATTGTAATTAACTGAACATCTAATTATGCCCATAACAATGTGATAAGATTTTTATCAAAGAAACATCTCAAATATCAACTTAAGCAATTTTAAAGGTGTCAGTCTTATCATTCCTTCAAAAGACCACTCATTTACCTCCATAAATTATGGCTCTGATGTAATCAGTCTTTTGAAAATAAATAATTCAGTTTAGCATATTCTTCGTTAATTGAAAGAATGCTTGTAGGAATTTTATTATTTTAAAAAAATTTAGTATAAGAAAGCCGGACAATGTTCTTGGGATAAGTTGTAAAAAAGATTGTCCTATTTTGTCATTTTAGTTAAAAATCTTCAAGTGGAGTTACAATTATGTGATATTGTAATGTAAGCCTACAGGATTCAATGAAGGATGGTCCTCCCTGAGACCTAAATGGTTTATTTGCTTGACGCCATTTTTAATCTTTGATCTGAGGAAATAGTTGTATGCAGCTGACAGTTTAGATATTTCTGAATGAGTTGGATGCCATGTTTGACATCCTTATGAAATTCGAGATCTGATAAAACTATTTAAGAACATTGTTGGAATTCTTAGGTCAATGTTTTGCAGCATCTTGTGGTGTTGGACAAAACAACCTGTAGCACAGCCTATTCTATGTTCAATTTCATTATCTCTCATACTAAATTTGTTATAACTGATCTGTATACTGGGGTATTTAAAGTGTTTAGTATTTATTAATTCCACATTCTGAATATATGTATTCATGATATGTATAATCACCGTTTTCATTCTGATTCCAGATCATAGTTTCTGTTTTGGAAAGGTTTATCTTCAGTTCTATTTCTTGGCATACATGGGAGAGGATGTTGATATTTTTTTTTTTTTTTTTTTTAAATCATTATCTCAACTATGAATACCTATAGCATCAGTATGGCCCACCTGATCATCAGTACACTGGCCCCAGGAGTAATATTTTCTATTAGATTATATTTGGGATGCAGTCTGGATTGCTTAAATGATCAGTGCCCATCTTTTCACATCTGTGCAGAGCATCGTCTAGGAAGATATTTAATAGATTGAGGAACTCCTTTTATCCTTGTACTCCTGATGAGGTTTGAAATGACTGTTTGGGTCTTTGCCAATCATATACAACTTTATGAACTGATATAGTTCCTCTATTAGATATAGACTTCCGTGAAGTCAGAACTTTGAAGACGGTTTCTGATGGATGAGTGAAGTCCTGATTGATATGTTCATATGCTGCTATGAGAACAACATATACAATTTTTTATTCAATAGGTATGTGATTTCCTGGAGTTGCTTGATGACATATGTCAGCATTACATCCTTTACTAGAATGAAAGTCAAATTGGGTTGTTAGTTCATTTTTATAGCATGGTGAATTTAGTTAATACAATATTCATTAGTACTTTCAACATAATGGATCCAGTTGAGATACTGCTGTGTTTGTTTCCATAGTGTATTAATTTGTGATATACCCCACTGCTTTGAGATGTTCTTTTGATTCCAGATGTCCTTCATGAAACTGAGAAACTTGTCTTTGAATTCATCATTTATCTGAGCAAAACTCCATATTTCAGTTACAAGTTAATATAGGCTATTTTAGACTGAGTTGATGTTTAAAAAGCATTTTTTTTTTATTGTCAAATTCAAATTACTTTGTTCCAGTTATCCAAATGAAAATAGGAAATTTAAAATATTTTTTAATGACACCACTAAACTGTTTTTTTCTCTCTCATATACTAGTTAATGCCTATCAAGTCATTGAAGTTTTAGTTGTTGGACATTGTGTGGGGAACATAATTATTGGTTTAGAAAGTGATATATGCAAGCAAAGTTGAAATTCTGATTTTTTTTTTTTTCCCTTTATTTTCCCTCATGCTCTTGGGAAAGACTTGAATTTATTTCTTTTCCCAGTTATGAGTAAAATAGTAGGGTAGACTGGAGTCTCTAACCTTGGTTAGCATCTCTTCAAGGAGAAAGTTAGTATGGGGGCTATCAACTCCACCTTGTAAAACACATGTCATGCACATCCCAACAGTATCATTAAGCATGATGTATCCATGATGCTCCATGACAGGTTAAAGAAGATACATAATTTGTAATTCACTGTTCATAGGAAATGCTGAGTGTGTTTACACACAATTCATTATCTTATCTGGTGTGGGTGGGATTATTGAAAAAGATTGTATTTTTCTTTATTTTTATTTAAAACATACATTTCAAGAGTAAATACTTTAAATATAAGTAATTCCATGAAGTGTTATGTCGTTATACTTTCTTTCTGGATAAGGTGAATTTTCTGAATTATTCTGTACTCTCTCCTACAAAGATATTACGCACTAAGAAAATCACATATTGCTTTAATTTAATTTCTTTTTCTGGTTAAGATATTGAAATAGTCACTCATTAACAAAGCTTTGAAACCATTCTGTGCACAATATTCTCACTGCTTTTCCTCATCAAACATTTCTTTGATGAGAAATGGCAAATATGGGTTGCACATACTCTGGTTCATTGATCAAAATAACTTGCTTCGATCTCCCGTTCATTATTCCTATACCTAACTTTGTTCGGCTATCAGTCTGTCTGGGTCCTGGCTGCACTGGATGCAACTGGCAATACTGCTTAATGAGATGTTGATTGCTTGTGTTCCATTTGCATATAGGTTGGCAGATATGGAGGTTTTAGTCACTACTACTTGTGATAACCAGACTACATTTTTTTTTTTTTTTTTTCTTAATTTCACATGCAATTTTCTACTTTTGTATACTGGTTTTCATATAATATGGTTAATCGTTTTATAGATAGCCAAATATATATTGGATATTTGCATGTTAAATTAGCATACTTCAGTAATCACTGCAAAAAAAAAAATTGAAAAATGTTCTTGTAGATAGTTTACTAACAAAAATTCTACTTAATGCTTTTAATATTTCAATGTATATTATCTTCTAGACATTATATATATAAGTATATCTATTTATAGGAGTTCATCCATGCAGAAAGAAAGTAAAATAAGAAAGCAAGGTGTAGAGACAAGTGGTTAATGATAGCAAAAAGAAACTGTCTGGTCATGCTCTTGATTCTAGTCACTTTCATATTGATATAATTATGTGGATAAACATTGAAATATGGACAAAAATTTTTTTTTCTTCTTCCGAGTTGCATTCGAACATTTTAAATCCTGTTGAAAATGTGAAATCATTTGCCATGAATTTTTTATTTGCATGACGTTCTCATTTTCATATGTATCCTGTATTCTTCTCTTCTAGTATTACAAGAATCGGCTACCAATGATTTTAAAGATATTTATGGATATTTTAATGATTTGAAGATATATTAGTTTGAGATATATTTTAATTAGTTAACATGAGAGAAGCTGTATTAGGCATTCATTCTTACACTTGTTTCTTAATTCAATCTTAGTAAATATTTGCAAACAAATGTACTCTTGATGTTTATGGCTCTAAATTAGAAGCACATTTTCCTTTTTTTCTTTTTCTTTTTTTTAAACATCCTCAGTAAACAATATCACTAGATTATTTCCAAGTTTCTCCTCATTTAGTATGTGTCTATATATAAAAATGCATTTTAAAAATGAAAAATCTTTCTCAAAGCTTTTATTTTAGTTTTAATTCCAAGCTAATAGGTTAAATTTAATATTTCCAATAACAAAAATACTTTGCTGTATTTAAGTTGTTTGGAATTATTTTTTCCTGATTATCAGTAAAATTGATATCTATATTGACAAATCTGTCAACACAATTCTCTTTAAGAAAAAAAAAAAATCTTTCAAAAATAAAATACTTTTCTGAGATGTTATTTGAGGAAAATTAGTTGATTTAGAAGATTAATTAAACTAAATTGAAACAAGTATTACTTTTAGTTTTAAATGTCGCAAAAATATTTTTTAACACAGATGTGGGTTTTTATGAGCTGTGGACATTTATCAACAGCCTGATGTTTGAGGAATTTAAGGTGATAATTATAATAAATTACTTAATAAATGTAAATGATTTTTTTTTGGGGGGGGGTTTGGTTTTTTATTATGAAATTTTTTAACTGCTAAGTAATCATAAACATTTAAAATATTTTAAACATTCTGATATTTTATTGAATTTTATGTACACTTGTTTCATAGTTTTACTTACAAAGATGCTTGTTGAGGAAATGTTAGAAAATTACCAACAAATTTTAAATTTATTATAGCATTCTTATTTTCTGATGATGTGTGTGTATAGACGTTCATATTTACAGAATTTGGCACATTGATGCACACACAAGAATTTAATTTTCTTTTTAAAATACTGGGTGGGAGTTACTGAATTGTAGTAAGCTTTTCCATTTATAATTAGTAAATGCTGTTTTTATTTAATATCAATAGCACTTGACTGCTACTAATTAATACAGAATTTTAAAAGATTTAAAAATTTATAAATTATTATAATTAAAATAAAAAATGCAAACAATTCTTGTAAAAATTCATTATTCATCAAAGATTTTTTTGTAATACAATAGTATGCTTAATATATTTTATTCATAAAAACAATTAAAAACTTTTCTAATTAAATGTCTTAGTTTTATTGCATTTTTTTATTTTCCAATTCAGAGCAAATTTTCTCAAACTGGGTTTCCTGTTTGATCAAAAAAAAACTTCAAATTCTCAGACTTGTCCTCATAATATAAACATTAAAGGCTACATAAAAGAATTTCTCAATTTCATTAAATTGAGTAAAATATGTAAAAAGAAAATTTTTTTTTTTTTTTTTTTTTTTAAACCAGTATTTTCAAAAATAATCTCATTCATTTGTGAATTCTTGAAAGTTACATTAAAATCTGACAATTATCTGTTATTTGCAAGAGTTTCCAAATAAATGTTTTTTACTACAGAAACACACACAAATTCCCAGTACTAATTTATAGTCCCATGCTAATGCCATACAACCAAGTTTTTTAACCAAAATTTCCAAGGTTCTAAAAAAAAAGATTAAAAAGTTTTTCCTTCAAAAAATACTTTGATGTTCTCTTTTAATAACACAGATTTTGATGATAAAAGCTTAAATTTTAGGCATTTTTTTTCATCAAGTATGCTCATTTTTTTAGTGAATCTTTGGATATATATACACATATACATGCTTAATTCTGTTTATCTGGTCAGTGGAGTAACAAACAAATATTACGCATCCAAAAGTTCAAGAAATAGTGAAAAATACCTCCCAGAAACTAAGTAAAGTATTAAGAGATAGGAAAATGTCATTAGAAGTAAAGAAAAGAATACTGAACTGCTATGTAGTATTTAATTTTGTATATGGTAATCACGTCATAAAAAAAATATATTATCTGTAGAGAAAAAGATCTGGTTCTACCAACAAATAAGAATACTATCAACAGAACATATGAGAAATTTTTAAGGAAAATAGGAACTACAAGAAAACTTATATTTAGAATCAAAAGGAGACAGTTGAAATGCTTTGATAATTTAACACTAACTGGACATATTGAAGGCAAGAGAAATAGTGGGAAACAACCTTTAATGAATTTGTGGGAATATGGATGGCAGAACAATGTCAATGAGGGATGGTGAAGGTCAAAACTTAAAGCAACAAAAAAACTAAGTTGCATAGAGCCATGATTGACAGGGATGAAAAGATGCCATTTAAAGATCTTTTTGAAGGGTTTTAGGCTCTACATTTTAGGATTTCATTTTTTTTTTTTTTTTTTTTTTTTTTTTTTTTCTGCTTAAGTTTCTGTAAAAATGTGATGAAGAATATTCTAAATTCATATACCAATGATTTGCCTATAAAAATTAAGATGTTTAAATAGAGAAAATAGATTGGCAAGTTTTTTTTTTTTTTTTTTTTTTTTTTTTTTTTGAGGAGCTGAGGTTGGTGGGTATATTTAATTTAGAAAAGAAATTGTGCTACTAAAACAATAAGCTTTGTCCTTTATTTTCTTGTCTCAATTTCTTGTAATTTACATGTAGCAAGTGTTTCATGTTGGGACTTGCAATTAGCAATTATTCACCTCTTTCTTTTCTACTTGAGCTTCATTTAAAAAATTTCACAATTTTTTTTTATTTTATTTTTTTTTTTTTTACTGCCAATTCATTATCCTCTGCCCATTTCTACAGTAAGTACCAAAGTAATTATTCCCTCCACCTTGAGAGCATTGTTGTGTTCCTGAAAATTGTATATCCTGACACATGAATGACTTTATGTATTTCCAAGTGAAAGTTTAAGAAACAAAAGTTGAAAATTCATTTTCTATCATCAGGAACATTCATAAATTTAGATATGTACAATTTTATACATGAGCAAATTTATGAATGTTCCTGATGATAGAAAATGAATTTGAGTGTGTAAATATTTGTGAACATTAAAATATATAGAATTCTTAATGGATTAAGCAGGAGAGTTGAATTTTTTTTTATTGGACTTTTCATAAAATGTGTGTGTAGTATATTGTTCTCATCATGGAAAGAGACATTTTCAAATTCTGGCTGACTTCACTATATTCACTTTTGCACAAATACCTTAAGGCACTACCAGGAGATTATTTGTTTGATATATTACCAATCAGAGCACTTTAATTAGGTACCTCCACTTTTTTGCAACTCCCCCCCCAAAAAAAAAACAGCATAGCATGATGTAAAAAGGCCCCAAACTTGATAAGTTTTACATATGTTATTCCCTGTCCCTGTCTGTCTGTCTGTCTGTGTGTGTGTGTGTATATATATATATATATATATATAATAAAAAGGCTTAAACACTAATATTCCATGGTCATAATTTATTCCATTGGAATCGTAAATACGATCCAATTCATCAGACCTACAAATTCAAAAAGAAAACAGAAAAAAACCTACTCCGGAAATAAAAATAGAATTTAGAGAGAGAGTAATTATGAGAGTGTGGGACGAATGTTAGTTTATAAGAGAGGGGTTTAACAGAGAGAGTTTTATTTAAAATTAGGTGTGAGTGGAAAGGGGAAAAAGACTGTTGACGGATGTCTAAAACAGTATAAGGATACACATCGACGTGACAATACACACACCATGGCCGATCAAATCTTAAAGAAGGAGGGAGAGGTAAGGAAGGAAGTGGTGGGGAAGAAAGATGGGGCGGGTGAAATTAAAATTGCAAGGGACGCTGTGTAAGTGAGAAAATTTGACAAAAATAATATCGACTGCAGGTTACAAATAAAATATTATAAACAATAAATATGACGATTATCTAATCTGGCGAGGACCTATATTTTTATGTTCAAAACGCATGCAAAACCATACATACATGTATATACTACACACACACACACACACACACACACATATATACATATATATACACATACACACATACATATACATGTTACACACACAAACACATATAAATACATACACACATACACATACATATACATACATATACATACGCACACATATATACACGTATATCCACCTATACCCTATACACACATTTTCCACATACATATACATAAATACACATGCACCCATATACACATATATACATACACACACATACAAAAATTTTACTTATTTAGTTTTTAAATTCTAATTTATATGTATGTATTTGTATGTATGTGGGTATATATATATATATATATATATATATATGTGTGTGTGTGTGTATGTGTGTGTGTGTATGTATGTATGTATGTATGTATGTACTTGACTACGGGTATATGTAGGTATATATTTAGGGGTGTGTGTATTTGTATATATGTGTATGTATATGTATGGATATGTGTGTGTATGTGTATATATTCATGTATACGTATGTGGGTGTAGGTATATATAGGAGAATATATATGCAGGGATGTGTGTATATGTATATATATATATATATATGTATATATATGTATGTATATGTATGTGTGTGGGTGTGCGTATGTGTTGGTGTATATATGTACCCATATGTATGTATGTGTATATATATGTGTGGATGTGGGTATAGATGTGCGTGTATATGTGTATGTATGTATAGCTAAACGGATAGATATAGGGATACATTGTTTTTTTTTTTTGTTTTTTTTGTTTAATTGGTTAGAATTGTAAGGTTTTAGGTATATATGTTTATGCGCATGTTCATATGTACAAGTGTGTGTAAATGGGTAAGGAGTGGATGCCTATGGATGTATGTGTGTATATGTAGGTATATGTGTGTACATTTTTGTATGTATATATATGTATATATATATATATATATATATATGTGTGTGTACGTATATATATCCGGTTTTTGTATGTGTGTGTATGTATATATGTGTATGTGGGTGCATGTGTATTTATGTATATGTATGTGGAAAATGTGTGTATAGGGTATAGGTGGATATACGTGTATATATGTGTGCGTATGTATATGTATGTATATGTATGTGTATGTGTGTATGTATTTATATGTGTTTGTGTGTGTACATGTATATGTATGTGTGTATGTGTATATATATGTATATATGTGTGTGTGTGTGTGTGTGTGTGTGTGTGTGTAGTATATACATGTATGTATGGTTTTGCATGCGTTTTGAACATAAAAATATAGGTCCTCGCCAGATTAGATAATCGTCATATTTATTGTTTATAATATTTTATTTGTAACCTGCAGTCGATATTATTTTTGTCAAATTTTCTCACTTACACAGCGTCCCTTGCAATTTTAATTTCACCCGCCCCATCTTTCTTCCCCACCACTTCCTTCCTTACCTCTCCCTCCTTCTTTAAGATTTGATCGGCCATGGTGTGTGTATTGTCACGTCGATGTGTATCCTTATACTGTTTTAGACATCCGTCAACAGTCTTTTTCCCCTTTCCACTCACACCTAATTTTAAATAAAACTCTCTCTGTTAAACCCCTCTCTTATAAACTAACATTCGTCCCACACTCTCATAATTACTCTCTCTCTAAATTCTATTTTTATTTCCGGAGTAGGTTTTTTTCTGTTTTCTTTTTGAATTTGTAGGTCTGATGAATTGGATCGTATTTACGATTCCAATGGAATAAATTATGACCATGGAATATTAGTGTTTAAGCCTTTTTATTATATCCTTACTCTGTCCTGGACATTGAGTTCTACCTGGATTTTATCCTCTCGGAAATTTTTTATTCTAAATATACATGTGTATATGTGCACCTGTGGATTTTGCATATATATGTATATTTACCACTAATATTATCTATATATATATATATATATATATATATATATATATATATATATATATATATATACACACACACATACACTATTGTCATCATCTCTGTTGCCATATTTATCACAATGTTTTGGCCTTCTTCAGGTGGTTGGAATGTTGAACTGAACCCTTTATTTCACTCACTGGAGTAGACTGTTCTAGTTCCATGTGCCATGTCTAATCCTGTGCAGCTGCAGAAAGAAATATAAAGGAGACAGGCCGCCCCCTTAAGGTAAGGCTTCAAGAAGACCAAAAAGCTGTAACATGAGGGGGATATGGAAAAATCAGGTGTGGCTGACCACATAAGGAGAGACAAGGGAAATCACCACTCTCTGTGGGATCAGGCTGAAATCATAGACATTGTTGGAAAATTCGTAAACTTAAGGAATCAGTGCATATGCTAGCCCACAAAAATCTCTTGAGCCAACCAAGCATAGTAATGAATACAATATGCAACCAGTAATAAGGAGTGCCAGAGAAAAAGCAATAACAACAATGAAAATTGCAATATGAGCTCTGGTAAAAAAAAAACAAAAAAAAAACAAGCAATGATAAAAGCAAAAATTGCAATATGAGCACTGGTAAAAAAATGATTGCTGAAGACATTAGGTTTCTAATACCCAGAAATTCATACACAGATGTCATCAAGGACACACTGCAGAGTAGATAAAGGTGTTAGATCCAGTAACAGGACCCAAAGAGTGAGTTCATTAAGACAGTGGAGAATTAACAGGAGATGACTGATAACTGACATCTATTAGACATGGCACGTGGAACTAGAACTGACTACCCCATTGAGCGAAATAAAGGGTTCAGTTTGACATTCCAACCACCTGCAGAAGGCCGGAGTGTACAATGGCTGAAATGCTGTGATAAATATGGCAACAAAGATGAGGACGATAGTCCGAACAATGTAAATACTGTACATAATACCTCATCTCGGATATATATATATATATATATATATATATATATTATAATTTTATCATATAGACAAAACCATTTTACTCACTACAAAGATGCAGCTTGGTTTCAGTGCATTTCAACTGCACTTCGACGGGTGAGAATCGAAAATGGTTATGAAAAATCCTGCTTGTAAGCAAGCCGTATGTGAAATGTTACTTCCTTTTTTCCATTTGTTTGAGAAGAAAAATATACATTTAAAAAAAAAAAATAAATAGGTAATGGAGTGGAACAATAGTGCTTGTTGATAGAAGTTTGGCGAAGAATGGATTGGGTGTTTAATGTTGACTGCTTTGTGGAAATTACCTTAAAAATTAGCTATAGCTGTTCTTGAAATCTAGATAAAATTATTAAATCCCATAACAATAGAATACTGAAACTTCATAGAGATAATAAATGCAACCTAAATACAAGTTCTAATACACCCCAGGAAAAAAGGCTATGCAATTGTAGAATCCCCGATGAATGTCCATTATTAAACGGGTGCTTAACCAAATCCATAGTGTATATGTGCTATATCTCATCAAATGAGAACCCCAGAGATATTAAGCTGTATGTGGGGTCAACTAGCAGACCTTTTAAGGATAGGTATTACAATCACATGAACTCCTTTACAAATACGGCCAAACAAAATATGACATCACTTTTGAAATATTTTTGGAAACTCAAGGAAGAAAGAAAAACACCTAACGTTAAATAGAAAATCCTAAGACAAGCCAGAACCTGCAATTATCTGAACCTTGCTTCTTATGTTTACAGGAGAAAATATGTATCATTGAACTCTTGAATAACACCCAATTATTAAATCAAAGATATGAAACAACCGTTTTCTGTAGATATACTAAGGATCTAACATTACAATCTTGTTAAATTCTTTATTCCATAACTATAAGCATTTTAAAATTATAAATCATCTCCTTCGATATGTTTCCTACTCTCTTATGTACCTCTCCACTAATTATAATTCTTAATTTTTTTTTTTTTTTTTTTTTTTTTTTTTTTTTTCATATTTATTACTGGTAATATTTTCAGATAAATCGTTTTACACCCATACTTATTCTACACGCTATACGGTCCAGGAATATTTCAAAATTTGATTATAAAAGGTTATCTTAACATCCCTTATTTTTTTGAGGAGATCATCACTTCTAAATTTTAATGCACAAAACATGTTCATTGATTACAGAATTAGTAGTGATAACCCCAAATACATGCAATTCAGCTCTAGAATTTTTATAAACCAAAAATAACATTCCCAATTACTACTAGAACTATTGCTACAATTTTTACCTATTCAAACATAATACTATACCCTATCTCCATCTTTCCTCCCCTACCTCTCACTCTTAGTACGCTTGTGAGATTATGTGCCTAAACTTTTGACAGGTGTTTATCAGAAAAAGATTTCCACAGACCAGTCAACATTAGACACCCAATCCATTCTTCACCAAACTCCTATCAATAAGCACTATTGTTCCACTCCATTAGCTATTTTTTTTTTTTTTTTTTTTTTTTTTTTTTATGTATATTTTTCTTCTGAAACCAATGGAAAAAAGAAAGTGACATTTCACATACGGCTTGCCTACAAGCAGGATTTTTTATAACCATTTTCGATTCTCACCTGTCGAAGTGCAGTTGAAATGCACTGAAACCAAATTGCATCTTTGTAGTGAGTAAAATGGTTTTGTCTATATGATAAAATTATAATAAATAATTATCGCTCTACTATCGGTATCGAGCCCTCTTTTGGATTAATGCTGTGAATGTTGGAATTTATATATTACTTTCATTCTCATCACATCAGATATATATATATATATATATATAATTTACATGGTGGTTTATATTATTTATATTAGTTGTAATGTCATTATTGTTTATCATAATGTTTCAGCCATTATGCCCTATGGACTTTTCAGCCATCTGTTCATCTGGGCAACTTTCAGAGAATTTTGAAGTGAACCCTTTATTTAATCTAAGTGTATATTGTTTTTGTTTCATTCCCCATGTTTTGAGATATCTCTCATCTTGTTATTTAATAAAAAAAAAAAAAAAAAAAAGTCATTATGTGACTAAGAGATTCTGATAGGCAATAGTTATTAGGTTGGTGCAAAAATAATGTCGTTTTCTCACATAGTAACATATGTGAGAAAACGACATTATTTTTACACCAACCTAATATTTTATGTCTTCATGATGCTTATTAAGTCTATGCATTGCTGCTCTTTTTCATTAGAGGTTTGTGTTCTCTCCAACTGATGCTGTATTTTTGCATTGCTTGTCATTAATTTTTTTGTTTTTGTAAACTTCCTCCAGTACTTGAATGTGCCTGTTGTCTTCATTTGCAGGTTCATTGTTATTTAAAAATTGTCTTCTCCGTGAAGAAAGACTTTGTCTTTTGCTATTTACATTTTACAAAAGTAGTTTTTAATTTCTATGTTTGAGTTGGAGGTTAGCATTAAAATCATTAGTGTAATAGTATTTTTAGTAAATATTTCCAAAAGAGCCTTCTTGATATTAAATTAAGTATCAACAAGAAATGAACATTTATGAAATAATTATAAAATTTGTTATCCATAATTATAAAATTTGTTATCCATAATTATCAGACTTAGTTTTGATGTTCTGTTTAACAAATCTTGTGATTTGAAGTTGACTAACAGGAAGAATTAAGTTTTTTATGAAACAATTCTCTTTTGTATGAAGGGCTCAGGTAATTAAGATTTTCTTCTCAGCTTTTGCATTTTGGAATATCTTTATAAAGAGTTTGGGTGAGGAAGGACCCATCAAGGGAGACCTGTTAAATGTATACATGTCCAGGTTCCCTTCCTTTTGCAATGTTGTTAGGCACTGACTTTATTGACATTAACCCAACCTATGCACACATTAACTAGTTCTATTTTTTCTTTTGTTTTTCTGTTTATCAATGAATTTGTCCGTCTCAGAAATGTTTAAAGACTGACCTCACCTTTTTGACAGTACAAGGTTGTTAATAGGCTGTCTTTGCTTTGCATTTCTCCACTTTTTTTCTTTAGACATTTTGTATTTATCTTGTTTTATCACTATCCAGATACTTTTCCTTGCTTGCTTGCTTCCTTCCTTCCTCAATTTCACTGTTTTTTCATGTTGATTTTTTTTTTTTTTTTTTTTTTTTTTTTCTCAGTATTAAACATGCTTTGTGTATTGTCCAAAATAAGATCACTGAGAAAATCTATATTGTTTCTTGTGAATGCAAAAATCTGCTCCTTTTTGATAACAGGTTTTTATGCTTTCTAGAAGTATAACTTGCAATAATAATAATAATAAAGAGTAAAAAAAACAAAAACAAAACCTTTTGATCTTTGCAAAAAAATCCATTTACACTTGAACCAAAGAAATTATTTTATAAATATTACCTAGTGATAGCTAGCCATATGATAGATTTGTCCAAATGAACTACCATAGCTCAGTTGATAAAGGCATTGTGATATTACTTGTATTACAGCATGTGAAAGTAAATCTTGTCTTGTTGGTGAAACTGCTTGTAACTGAATATATGTATGGGTGGTTTTGTGTAGGAATTCATGGATATCTTTTTTTTTTTTTTTTCCAGTTTGGTGTTTACAATAGCATAATCTTACACCCAAGCAATTGGGGATAACATTATGCTTATCTCTTGGGTCTCTTTCATGGTATGTGGAGGATAGTTCAAGTTTGTAACAAATCTTGTAGGTGTGGGGGGGGAATTGAATCTTAAAATGTTCAATATAATGTAGAAAAAATACATAAAATGATATAGAAATTTGGGTGAAGTGGTAGGTATAAGTCAGATGTTTGTACCCAGATTCCATATTTTAAAATGTATCCTAATTACCATCCTAGAAAATTCCTTTAGAAATGTCAGCCTTTCACTTCATCTCAATGTCTTAAATAGGAAGCTAATAACAAAACCTTAGTTAAATGTATTGTGAAATGTTCCGAAACCCTCTTATCTCAATGTTTTTGTAATGAAAAATTGAATTTAAGCTTGTCTGACTCTGTTTTAAGAAACTAGAGGTAATCTAGGTGGATGATATACTGTGTTTCTTTGAGTGAAAACTGGAAGTATAACAGATATGGTGGGATAAAAATATGAATGAGCTAAGGTATTGGCCTATTATTGTTGCCAATTTTCATTTTTCTGTTTGAATTGGGTAATGTTATGTGCAAATGAATGTTATAAAAATTCTGGTTTGTTCTACTGAGTTGCAGGATTACAGTGACATGTATTTACACAAGAATGGGTGAGAAAAGTTTTATTTCTTCACGCTATTAAACAATAGGTATAAAATCATATACCTGATATACTAAATAATTGAGAATAAATTACAGAGAAAGAGATGATCAGTATATTTTCAAGACATTTGTATGCTTATTCAACATAAACAGAAAATGGTCAGTCAATGAAATCACCCTCAACTTTGGGGACTATCTTGATGTTCCCTTTGAAGTGACTGCATGACTTGATCAGGTGGTTTCTAATTCATGCTCACCATCTCATCCAATGATGGCAGATTGTAACAGGTACTTGATATTGTGTATCTGCATGTTGATGTGCCTCTAGATAACCCTCCAGTTGTAGGGGGAGGGGGGAATAAAATATGCAGTGTGATGAGACTGCATGTTAGGGATGAATGATCAGTAGGCTATGCAGGAATGAGATAAAACTGACTATTGTCCACCTTGCCAACAAAGGTTCAAAGTGCGCCAAATTAATGGAATGTACCTTATATTCTTATATAGAAACATGTATATAAGAATGGAAGACAATATCGAGTAATAACTGGGAAGCAATAAAAACTGTTGCATGTAAAGTGGAGAAAGTAGAAAAGATAAAATCGGTTGATGAAAGACAAGGAATCCATATTAATGTAAAATAACATGTATATTCTGATATATTGTGTTACTCCAATATGTTTCTATGGCTTATATCTTTTGGAGTTATTTATAAATAAGTTTATTTGCATAATAAAACCTGACACCTCCAAAATAAGTCTTTTATCAAGATTTTTACTAAAGATAGATTACTATAAGCTGAATTTTTCACAATTCATTGATAATATAAGTAAGCCATGGAAATTTTATCAACGTTAGTTCGTTGTTATCAATTTTATTATGAAAAATGTTAACTTTATCATAAAATCTAACAATGTAATCAATTTTTTTTCCTATTTCAAAAGTTGGGTGATTTTATTGTTATTATGATGATTATTAGTAGTAGCTGCGGCTTTGAGATTCATTGAAGCTGTTCACAACTGTTTAATAAATATAAATTTTTTTTTTTGGTGTTTGAATGCCCACATCCCCCAACATCGTGGCCAGTAATGCTTGGATTTACCATTTTGTGTCAGGCATTTTGTTGCTTTTCATTAAAATGTAAGCCTTGTTTCTGCATGCTGGCTATCTGAGACTTTGGGTTTGCCTTGCTGGCTATAAAGAAACTTGAAGTGCAAAAGGCTGTTTGTTGCCTGACAATTGTATGTTTGAGTATACGTAAAAATTGGTAGTGGTGACTAACCAAAAGAAACGCCAGTTATTAAATGAAAGTGTTTCTGCTATATCATTAGACTATTATTTATGGCTATTTTTGCCCCTTAATGTGTAAAATTACTTATTTAAAGTGTGCATGTGTATAAACTTTTTTAACATTATTAGATTGGTGCAAAAATAATGACGTAATAATGTCATTTTTTGACGTATTTTTTAACGTCAAAAAACGACATTATTACGTCATTATTTTTGCACCAACCTAATAATAGACTTCTTTTTGACATTGTTTTTAAAAAATATAATTCTTGCTTTGTGTAAAGATATTCACATTTCAGTAAATCACTAATCTAGATCTTTCCAATATATCTGTATATATTAGGTTGGTGCAAAAATGTCGTTTTCTCACATAGTAACATATGTGAGAAAACGACATTATTTTTGCACCAACCTAATATTAATTTTCAGAGTAGATAGTCTATATTCATGCTTACAGAAGTGCAATAGCAATTCATGATGGATTAGATTTCATGAAATTTTCTTTCCTAGAATAATTCTGAAAAAAATCAATGTCTGCTTGTAGGCTTTTTGTATCTTTTCAAGAAGAATCTTTTTAACTTCATCCACTTTACTAGATTTTTATTGCTTTTGACTGAAAACGAAATAATTTTCTTTTTTTATTTATTTTAACGCATTATTTTGTCTGGAAGTTTTTGAAAGCATTAATGATAACCCCTGAATATATAAATGTGTGATGACAAAAAATAAAAACTTCTAAAGGTTTCTTCTAACTTCAGAGAAAATATTGCAAACTGGTTATCTTGACTTTTTCTATATAAAATTTATTTATCAAGTCACTGGAAATATATAATTTTACTAGCAGGCTTTGCCTGCTTGCTATTGCCTTGCAAAGTAAGATATATTCACTACTTGAAATCTCTGAAACAAAAAAATTTAAATGAACATTTCATTCATAAATTGGCTTGTTATAGTTAAGGAAAATTTTACAAATAGATGTCAACTTGTTGAAGGCCAAATAAAATGCAAATTTCAAATATTAGGTTGGTGCAAAAATAATGTCGTTTTCTCATATATGTTACTATGTGAGAAAACGACATTATTTTTGCACCTAACCTAATACTTTTCTTCACTATATAAGACAATATTCTTAAACAGAACGATTTATGATATGAAGATCAAAACAATTCTTGAATAAAAGAATAGTGAAGGACAGTTAATTAATGAAATAAACTTTTTTAAAATCAATATTCAAATTAGTTAAACCTGAAGAGTTATATGGTCTAGAAGTAGATAATATATAATACAGATATTGAACTTTCAGCACGTAAATCCCTCCTTGGAGGGATTTTGCGTGATTTATTATGTTTCGCATGATTTATCATCTCTCAGAGAAGCCCCTGAGCACGCTGTCCTTGGACAGTGTGTGCTCGGGGGCTTCTGAGGACAGAGGGGCAACTGAGGAAAATTACACTGAAGCGGTGCCCAGCCCTGGGGAACAGCTGCCTGAGGCTGTGCCCTCCCATTGTACAAGAGGGAAGGATTGGTGCTCACACTGAGGCCAGCGCAACCGATGGTTGCGGGGGCTGAGAGGAATTTTTGTCCCTGCCCGAGTGTACACGCTTGGGTCCCGACCTTGTGTCACATCTCATTCTCGTGGGGGCAATGAGTAAACACCATGCGTAAATCCCTCCTTGGAGGGGTGTACGCGCTCGGATACTTACCCGGCACTTGTGCTTCAGCCATGTTGCTGGTAGTATCATGGCTACGACTAGCTTGGATCGTCAGATTAAATGCGAAAAAATATTGTAGAATGTTTTTAAAAAATGCAAACGTCAATAGAAAATTGATTTATAGAGAAACTGTTAGTAAGTTTTTATATTTGTATTTGTATTACCGCTTAATTCTTTAATAGTTTTTTTCTTTGTTTATAATCTTTTTATTATTACTTTTCTGTTTAAAAAGAGAAAAAAAAAAACAACTCGTTTGTATATTTTTGGACAGTTTTAACATGTTTTAGATAAAAACAAACATAAATTGATTATAAGCTAAATAGGCCTGTTAGAAATTAGCCTGAAATGTGACATGTGGGGCTGTGTGTGTGTGTATATATATATATATATATATATATATATACACATGCATTTATGATAAATGGTACAGTCAGAAAACTTTCTGATACCACATCTATGTAAATTATTTTAAATGAAAACTTCTTTGACATCTCTGCCTAATCTGGTTATACTTTTCAAATCAATGCATTATCAGTAGAAAGATGAAGTAATATATATGTGTATATAATCTGTCTGACGTTAATCGCATCTATTTACCTTTTTTTTTTTTTTACATCACTAATAATGGTTGCTATGAGCATATTGCATATTTTAACACGATGTTGAAAATTGGAGTTGTAAAAAGAAATCACAAAAGACTGACACATATACAAAAATAATACCCTGTCCGGTGGCAAAAGTTGCTGGTGGTGCCAGGGGTGGCAATACCGCCATAGACACAAAAACTGTGTTACCTCTCCTGTTTGGCAGCTGATGAGGGCAGTGTATCGTATGTATGTAGAGAATGTAATACAACTTTGTTTTTCTTATGAAGAAAGTTAGAATTTTTCTTGTAGGTTAAGTTCATAAATAGTTCAATAACTGAAAAGAAACAAATAATATGACTAGATTATGAATAATGCAGAATTTATTTTTATTATGACATCTTGAGTTGTAAGTCGAAAGCTACATTTAATTTCAATACCCTACCTTTTTCCACTCAGAAGATAGTGTCATTAATTTCAAGAATTTGTGCAATTTTAACATTAGTTTCTTTGGTCTGCTTTTAAGGAAAAACTGATCTACCAGCATCCAAATTTGGCATCACGTTATGCATTAGTATTATATTATTTTAACAATGCCCACAACCAAATTTATTTCTTGAGGTTACCATCTCGAGAAAAATCTGACAGACTGGAAAATTATCCTTGGTCTATAGGAAATGTTTCTAGTAAAATACAAAATCTTAGTCTAGATTTGATACCAACATAATAAAAACACCTTCACCTTTATGGAAGGAAAACTTTGACTAGTTTACTGGTGCCATAAAAAAAAATTACAGTAGATTTTGTCTTTACTATAGGTTTTTTATATAAAAGTCTAAATACCACCTAAGCAAATTATTTTTTGTACTCTTTCATTGAATCATGTTTTTTTTTTTTTTTTCCCCCTCTAATTCTCAGTATTGTTCCTGTAACAATATTGCCCCATTAGTTGAAGTTAGCTTCAACAAGAAAGTTGTTGAACACCTCAACAAAAACAAACTCCTGAACATGTTTCATTCTTCTAAGTCCACTGCTGATGCCTTAATCATGCATGGACAGTGAAGTGCTTAATAATCACAATCAAGAGAGGTTGTCATAGACATCTCAAAAGCCTTTGACGAGTTGTGGCACAGGGGATTGTTATACAAAGTTGCCAGTTTTAAAGTTCTAGAAACTTAAATAGAAGGATATATGAACACAAAAGGGATCATTTTATGAAGCAACATGCTCAATGCATTAGTTGTTCATCATAATGAGTCTGACCATGATTTCAACTTAATGAATGCAATTTTAATTAAGAATGTATAGAAAGTGCACTATTTTTTATTTATTTATTTATTTTTTTTTTTTTTTAATCTTTCACACAAAATTTATGTCCAGGTTCATACAGCATTTCACCTTAACAAAACTACCATTATTACAATTAGTAAAACAACAACAGAAGCAGTAGGATGCTGAATGAGGTTGGCTAGGTTGCACATCTAGACACATTGGATGCTAGAAACCTTAAATTTTCAGTTAAGCATCTCTGCATCTTTAGAATTTCTCTTGATGTTTAATTATAGATGACATTTGTTTATTTTTTTTTATTTTTTTTTTTTTTTGTTCCATACCCCTGTGCACACACACACACATACATGATTCTATCAATAAAAACATTTAGTCTGAAGAAGACCTATATTCTGATATATAGAATTTATATATATAATATCTTCAATATGAAAGTGAGACTTTTTTTCTTTTTTTTTTCTTTTTTATAATAGTACTTTAAAAATTTACTTGAATGTATTTTAATTTCTCTGTTTTTCAATAAAATTAATTTCTAGATTCATGCCCAATGTTGAATTTCTTTTTATATCAGAAGAGAAAATTGTCTTTATAACTTTGGTTTCTCCATTTTCTAGGCATGAAAAGATTCTTTGAACATTTCTAAATTTGTAAATGAGGAATAAAGCAATAAAAAAATTAAATATCTGGAAATTGATTTTCACAGAAGGCTCAATAAGTCTTGTACAGAATATTTTTTTTTATCTTTCTAAAATGCATGAATCCCATTGCTGATAAACTTATGAAGAAGTTAATTGAAAATGTTCATGTTTGTTCTAGAAGGAACTTGATCTTCTATCAGAATCTGTTGACATCTAATCTGGGGCTGGCAATTTACATCCTTGGACTATTTTATATCTTAGTGTGTTTGGTTGACAGCACAAAAATCTGAAACTTCAGTCAACCAAAAAATGTCAGCCTTGCTTTTCTTTTTTTTAAAGTTTTCAAACTCCTTACAAAAAACAGTTTGAGTGTAAGAGAAAAAATATCTGTAAAAAGTAAGTTATATTTTTGTATTGTTTAATTTACTTATAAATTTTCCTAGAGAATAAGTTAATTACTAAAACATTACTTCCTTAGTTCCCTTACTTTGTGGTGTCAAGTTACACTGCACATTTGAATCCATGCTCATTTGGCCCTTCTGCTTTGAAGTAATCAATTTATTGTAATAATTTAATATTCAGTTGAGTGGTGAACTTGTTTTCTCTTAAATATAAGGAAAACAAATCTTTTCTTCCCCCCCCTCTCTTCATCTTTTCCAGATTTGAATTTGGCTAATTCATTTAGCACTAATTTATAAACCTGTGCTAAAGTCTCCCACTTTATTTTTTCACTCTCAAAGTTGATCTGCTGAATGAAGAAAATTAGTGATGATTAATTTAAAGTGATTTTAATAAAATTATCCAAGCATTAAAACAAGTATGTTGATGTTTCAGAGCTCAAACACTTTATCAAAGACAATTTAAGTATAATTTTTTTTTTTTTTTTTTTTTTTTAAATAACTTTACCATTGTTAGCCAACTAGTCATTTCATTGAAAAATTGCATGGAATAAAGTTTTGTAGTTTAAATGTATGAGTTAAATAAAAAAAATCTTACTTGAAATATCTTGTAGATTAATTTTAGTTTTACACTTCAAATATTTTTTTCCTCATTTATTTCTTGCACACATAGTCATATATAATGTATTTGGCAGTGGCATGGAAAATCAAAATTGTCCAGTTTGAATTCTGTTTGAGGATGTTTGTAATTCACTTGAAAGCCAAAACATTTTTAAATTTCTCTTTTTCAAAGTTTTTATTTGAGGGGGCATTATTTGATCCTATTTGAAACTCTCAAAGAATTGGCAATTCTGAAATTCTAATTTATTTTGATAATGAGTTTACTCTGGAGCAAAAGAGCCAAATATTTGACCTCACAAATTGTAGGACAGATGTCAGCAGAAGTAGAATTAGTGGTTTTTGGGATTTGTTTTCAGTCAATTTCCTTCTTGAAGATAAATTGGTGTGTAGAAGTGACTTGGACAGAAAAATGTGAGGGATAATAAATTTGTAGACCACGAGGTGTGTGTATTCCAGTCAAATAAAATTACTTAGTAACATTTTTTCTGTTTTGTAAAATGTTCTGCAAAGGTGAAAAACATTTTCACATGCAAATTATAAAGATTTCAGTATTTGTTCTTAGCTTTTTTAAAAGTAAAAAAAAAAATGCCTCCAAACTACAGAAATGTAATAGCCAAGTATTTTGCTCCAAAGTGTGCAAGTGTTGTGACACTGTTCCTGACATTTATGAAGCTATCTTGAGCTGTCTTGTGTTCTGATCCATAGGTTTCAAGTCAAAGTTGGGATATTCTTTGTGCTTCTCAGTTCTCCAAATTTGTGAAATGAAACTCACCTAGTTGTTTAGCAGTTCCATGTTGTCAAGACATGGGTAGACAAAAAGGAGGAAATATTCATTTTAAGGATTCTCCTATTTTTGACAAACTTGCTCTGAATTCAAGATATTTCTTCCTGCTTTTCTTATGGCCAGCTTATGGCTGTTCTCTAGTTGGATTCCTAAATAAACTTTTTATACTTGCATCCAATAGGAAAGCACTAATGTAATTTACCAAGAATCCTTTTCAACATAGATTATATTATTTGCTTTGACCTGTGCATTCGAATATTTTTTTTATCTTGCATATTTTTTGTTATCTTAGCATTAATTCATGACATTTTTTTAAAATAATTACTTTCATTATATGACCTTTTCATATAAAAAATATTTGTTGCATAATAAAAATGTAAAGAAAACCAAAAATATGGTTATTTTACACCAAATTGGTCAATATTTAATCACAAATAACACAAATTCTGTTGATTTCATGATTATAGTTCTTATGTGAATATTAATTAGCATTCAAAGAGTTCTTTAAAGATATATAACTTGACCATATTGGGAATTATGAAAATGTTAGCATATAGTGGCATATACCAAAATCTGCCATTTTGAATTTGGCCCAACTCTATAAAAGCCTTGTAACTCTGGCCACTGTCAAAAGTTCACTATAAAATTTTTATATATAAGGCAGATAAATTTGTTGTCAAATTTGAAAAAAAATTAAAGATATACTTGAGAAATTAATGATCAAATTTCACTGGTAAATTCTTATTTGATCTTAACATATATATTTAACAAAATATAAACAGATCACCTTTTTAGATCTATCCAAGTACTTTAAAATGATATATAATTCAGCTTTGTAAGTGAAAAAAAAAAAACTGAGATATTGTTATGTAAATTTTTGACTATTTCCCAAAATTCACCTTTTTGTCAAAGGTCATATATTTTGAACCCTTTGACCTAAAGATGTAAAATGGGTACCATTCAATTTGTATCATGAAGCTCTATAAGTGTGCCAAATTTGCAAAAAATCTGTGATGATCAGACCCCTGTTGATTTGACACAGAATGACTCTTATCTGGTTTACACTGCTCTCTGGTCTTCTGAACAGAAGTAGAGTTTTATCCCTTGTTTCTTGTTTAAGATTGGGTTTTCAGTTTCTTCTAAAGTCTACTGTAATGTATCTGCCTAAATTCTGAAATTATATTTACTATTTATTTTTATATTTCATTTTTTTTTTTCCTTTTCCTTTTCTTTTTCTTAATAGGAGTAGTTGGGTTCACCTATGTGTTTGATCATCTTGTGTGAAAAGGAAAATCTAGCGAACAAGTACTATATATCTGTACTAAGAGTTTGGAACTGACACAGTTTACTGGTATGAAAATTTTTACATATGCGCAGGAAAAGTGGCATCACCTTCCACCCAAAGGATTTCGCTTGTGCGGCATTAGTTTTGGTAGGAAGAAATAGTCAGATACTTTTTTAATGCACCTCCTAAGTCTAGAATCTGTTGGTATCAGAAAAAACTTAATTTATTTCTTTATTTTTTTTCTTTCTCTTTTTCTCTGTCTATCTCTCTCATATGTAAATACACATGGCATAGATTATATTTTGTGGTGATCTATTGAGGATCACATTTGCCTACATTCAATTGTGTGACCAAAACATACTCTTGTTCATTTCTTCTTAACTATAATTGTTTTCATTTAGCTGAGTTTTTTTTTTTTTTTTTTTTTTTTTTTCTCCCCGATAATTAAAAATGATTCAAAAATTTATTTATGGGAATACTGAATAAATTTGTTGGTGGTTTAAATAATTCTTTCATTTCAGTTGTCTACTTAATTTGATATGGGAGTATCTTGGTAGTTGACTTCAGTATTTTTTAAAAAATTAACTTTATACTTACTTTACCAAAGATAATTTATATCTCTCCCACCCCTGAGGAGACCTGGAGATCTTGGTTAATGAAAACCTAGCATTAAGCCAATTGGAAAATTTATTTCATTCAATTGTTGAAGAAAATTTCTAAAATGATATTGTAGTTGCTGAGATGACAATTCTTTGATTGTCATCTTAGTATCTGTTAAATGTAAACACAGTTGATTAGGAGGAGGATTGGATAAATGCATTTCTGTTTCCTCTGTACTTTATTGAAAATAGACATATTTTAATAAAACTACCTTTAAGTTTTGTGTCATATCCCACACTCCCTTCATTCTGTGATAGTGATTCTACCTTGTACTGACAGATTCATTAAGCATTCAGTCAATCAGTTAAGTGTCATATATGATACACACTTTGATGATCATATCTCTTTCGATTCATGACTGACTAGGCAAAATATTTTCCTGCAGTAGGTTGCTGTTTCTTTGTGCTGTAGATTGATTGCTAACCAAGGCTATAAGACTCAGCCTGTCCTGCTATTCAACCCATAGCTGGGGAAGAAGAGATGGATTCATACCCTTTTCAAGGGTTTTTGCATATGAGTGAGTGTAATGAACCTGAATGGAATTTGAACTTGGCTGTCCAATTTATTATTCTGAGCTGATATCCATTACACCACAATGTTTTAAACAGAAGTGTGAAAAAGGGACAAATAGTGAAGAAAGAGAATCTATTTGAATTTCTTGGTTAAAATTTATATAATTCCTTTTCCTTGTATTATTATATAACTTGAAGTAAAAAAAATTCTCCTATTAATTCATTTTGGCTCTGATTTCTTGACAGCTTTTTGTTTCCTCCTTTTACCAGTTGAAAAAAAAGCAATCATGCTCTTTTTAGCAACCCAATTTTATCACCTGTAACATGATGATAAAAATGAATAGCACTGTTTTATGCAGAACTTTAATCACAAGCTTTCAGGCTTGATTGCAAATAACATAATTACCTGCTGTATGATGAAATTGGTCATCAAGTACATGGGAGCTTCATTCTTGTGTTGCATTCAAATTCTCACTCCCATCACTTAAACTTATATATGCAGTATAAAAGAGGCTTGGTAAGGTAATAAAAATGCTCCAAGACTTGAATATACAAAATAATCAAAAGTGTTATTGGTTATATATTCCCTTAATAGACTTGTCAAATATTATACTCTGACCATGTACTGGTATTATGGATTGAGAGGGAAGAACAAAGGCATTGGCAGAGTTTACAGCTACAAAGCTAGGTGACCAAGATGAGTTGCCGAGAACAAATTCCAATGTGAATTATGCATTGTGTAGGCTTGCTAATGCAGTTATTTTTATTTGAAGTTAAAATAGAAAGTTTCTTTCTTAGAACTTATTGAAATGTTTTAGATTTAGCATTTTAAATTATATAACACAGATTTATTTTTAATTATATTTAGGCCTAAATATAAATGAAACTCTATGAAAGCAACTATATAAAAAAGATTTTCAATAATTCCTAATACAATTACAAAATATGTCATTAAATCAGATTTTAACATTTTTCAAATATAAAAAAAAATGGTTTAAATTACTGGAGAATATTTTCTGGTTTTATTTTCATAATTTTTAAATAGATTCTATGGCGTCATTAGCATGAGATTTTTATATTCATTAGAATTTTTTTTAAATCCTTAGAGTATTTAATATTGTTGAAGTTATTGCTGACATTTTTTGTTGAGATTTACAAAATCTACATTTTGTTGAATTTTGTAAACCAATCTATGAAATATATAAACTTAAAGATATGCAAAAAACTATTACATTTTTATTAAGTATTATTTTAATCATTAAATAGTTTTTAAAAGGGAATATTTTGTATGTCAAATAATAAAACTTAATTTTTCAAAAAAAAAATTAATGAAAATTTATTATACTAAGCTAGACACCCTAGTTAAACAAACTTCTCCCAAAAATTTGGTTTTGGTCAATCAATATATGACTATTTATAGGGTGTGACATATAGACTAATGGAAGTCACAGAATTTTATATATAGATAAAACATATTCATAAAACAATCATTGTGACTCAACAGAACAAAATAATTAGTTTTATCTGAAAGTTTGAGTTTTGGGTCTAAAGGGTAAAACTTCTAGTATTTGCTTTTTATTTTTTTAAAACCATAGATAATCTAAGTGATCTTTGAATTTAAGAATTAGTTTTATATCTAGTACTTCAGAATTTTTTTAGTTCATTGTGTAGTATTGACATTGAAATCTTGTTCAAAGTTGTTGGTACAAAAAAATGTTAAAATCATTCCTTCTGATCTAATTAATATTAGGTTGGTGCAAAAATAATGACGTAATAATGTCGTTTTTTGACGTATTTTTTAACGTCAAAAAACATTATTACGTCATTATTTTTGCACCAACCTAATACAATGAAAAGCAAAAGAGATGAGCCACTTAGTGGAAAAAATATAAACTGATCAATGTAATTAAGGAGTAGCATTTATAGTCATTTGGAATTGTAGTGTAAGTTGACTCTTTCACATTGTCACAGCCTGAGGTGAGATATAGATTCAACTGCTGCATGATAATGCTGAAAATAGAGAATGCAAAAGACATGAGCCACTAGATGAAAATTAGCACTTAACTTTTGCAATCCCTATTTTGGATATTACCATTCATTCAAATCTGTGAATGTGACAATTTGCACAATAATCCCAAATGACCACCAGTGCTATTCCTGAAATTAAAATACAGACTTAGAGCTTTTGAGCAATAAAAAACAAAATTAAACAAATTGATCATATTTATTTAACTAGGTGGCTCATTTTTTTTGTTTGCAATTGTCTAATTTCGGATTTCTCTTTATTAGAAAATTACCTGCTTATAATTGATATGTTGACAAATGTTGTATTCAAGATGGAACCTAAAGAATAAATTCAATTCTTTTTATTTACAAATGTATTTTTAATTCTTTATACCTGTTTCAATCATATGACATAAGTATTTTTGTGTTTCTTAACATTCTTTTTTGCCCATATTTCAGAAATTCATTCTCAATCTTCCTATCTTGTCTGCTTCAAAAGGTGTATTGAAGAATTTGGGTTTAAATTTACCAATCTGTGCTTAGAATTGAGTGCCAATGAGGTATTTATATTTAATGTCATGTTAATCCATGCCAAATAATCTAATTGGTTAGATTGGATTCTGATATTTAATTAAATCCCTGATAAAATCCAAAGAAGGATCTGTATTGTCATTGGTATCTCAGCTTCAGTCACTTTCTCACTGCCATAATGTAGCTTCTCTGTACCTTTTTTCTAAATACTTTCATGGTAATTGTTCTGGTGAATGTTCCTTTATGGTCTTGTTTTTTGTGTAAGGAATACTGTGGTATGTTTGTGTCAGTAATTGTGGCTAGTTAAGTTTAAAATAAGAGAGATTGAAGACCATCCTCCTTCCGTACCCCACTTTTGGCCTTGTGCAACATTTTTGTACTTTCCAGTTAAGTTTGATCTTCAAAAATTTAAATGCTATCATTATCTTTTGTCTTAATTTCTGTTCTTTTATTGTTCTTGCTCCTTAATGTTTTTCTTTTTTTTTTTATATTCTTTTGCACTCAGTAACCCTCTGCATCTTTGTTGCCTTGCTTGAGGTGAAATGATTATAAAAAAGGGCTTCAACCTCTTGACAACAGTGGATCAAGTTTGTCATGTTACTAGTTGAATGTACTCAATGACAAGTTATTTACAGCTTAGGAAAATTTTTCTTTGGCCATAAGTTAAGATATAAGTAACAACTTCTGCCTGAAGTAATCATTAACAAATCAGGAAGTTTAATCAAAAGGCAGAGAGATCTAACCTTTATGGTAGACAAACCAAATGCCATTTTCAGTAACAACTCTAGATTCATTAACCAACTATAAAGGTATGTAAACTGTTATGATTAATCATCATCATTTGATGGTTTGAGGAAACATGCTAATCTAAAATTATATGGGGAATGATACCAAACAAATTACCATTGTAATGACTTCAGCTTTTTAATTTTTTTTTTGTTTTACTTCACTATCAACAGAAATTGCCTTATTTAGAAATGGGTAAATGTTAATATTTACTTTGCACTTGATACTTTTAGAGTATGGATAACTGCATGGTCACTAGGAGCTAAAAAGGAAAGAAATAGGTAGTGTCTTGAGTGCCAATAGAGCACTCTTCAACAAGTGGCAGTACAACTGATCATAGTGAAAGTGATAAGAAATAAATTTTTATGAGTGAAATTAATATTTGCATTAATAAAGGTGTCAATAGGTGAGTGTTTAACTAACCTTGTTTATTTTCTCTTTTTACAGTCAATTGCTAGTTAAAATTCAAGCAAACTTTTTTTTATATAAAGTTTTTTTTTCTTTTTTTTAATTTCTTTAATCTTTTTGGGACACACAGGATAAATTAGGTTTCAGTTTAAAAATGCTTGTCTGTCAGCATTAGTCTAAAATAAATGTCTTCTAAAAGAACCTAGCAGTAAGCTGACTTAATCATTTTTGGGATGCATTCTTATAAGAAACCGAATTACCCTTAGCTGATTTTCAACTGTATAAGACAAGTTTTACTGTTACTTAACTGAAATTTGATCCACAAAGGTCACTCTTATTTCTGCAGAGACTAAAACAGATACTGGGAACACAACACTGTTGCATAGAGAAAGTTTTCAGCTACAAAACACTGTTTTCCACATGGTCATCATCATTTGGTTGTTCAGGTTGTATAGTTATATATTTAAAGTTATGATGTATGTAATTGGTTTTTAAGCTAATATGGTTTTGTTTAATTAAACTTGAATAACTTTAGTCTGTATCTATTTCTTATCCAATTAGAAGCCATGTCAGAACAGTGATTCTTTCTTTTCATGAATTGAAAAGAAAGGTCACGATCGATTAAGTAAAATCATAGACATAAAATAATTCTTGAAAATAAGATGCTTAATGCCATTGTATATCTTCAATTGACTATTGTCTGGCATGATAAGTAATCAGTTACCTCCAAAATAAAAAATATACTTGATGTTGCTTTCTTTCAGCAATACGTCTAGTCTCACTGAAGCCTAGAAGAGCAGAAAAAGAAAAAGTATATTTTTTCAACAGCGTGCAGAATTGTTTTTATTATTCAAAAATTTTCTTCTTTCCCTGTTGGCAAATTTGTCTATGATTCCAGAAATACCTATTAAAAATAAAGATTTTGAAAAAATATATTTTTACTATCATTAGCTTTGGCAGTGTTCACCCCCGCACCAAACTATTACTGTATAACATTACCTGAAAATTTTGAAGCTCTAGCTTTGCTTGTTGGTTTTATTTTTATAATAAGGGTTCCCATAGTCTGTTTAATCTTTCCTCCTTCCCTCTACCATATTTAGATCAGTGTGTTTATTACAAAGAAATATCAAATTCTTTGGTTTTACTCTTAGTGATGCATTTACTTTTAAAGACAGCATATTTATTGTAAATTTTGTAATGTTTGGGTCAACTTCATTCGTACTCTAGATTTAACTGTTGTCCAGGATTTTCAGAATGATGATTTATGGAAAGACTGGAGATTTAAGTTTGAAATTGAATATTTGAAGTATAAATCTACAAAGGAATGATTTTGGTATAATTTAAATCTGTTCAATCTGAAGAATACTGAGAAGGATACCCTGACATTATCAACTTAAAAAGCAAAAAGATTAAAATCAAAGCTATCATCATCTAAATTTTTCTATTGGAAAAAACTGTATTATTGAATTAATCAGTTAATGTCTCTTAAAAATAAATTTGTTTTAATACTCCCTTTTGTTAGGTGTTTATCATTGTTGTCAGTTCTTGCATCATCTGTGGAATTCCTAGAGTTTTCATGTACCAGTGATATTTGTCTAGAATCATATTTCTAGTATACCCTTAGTTCTTAGTCTGGGAAATCTGTTGTGACCTCAGTGACTCCATCTTTCTGGTCTAAACAATCATTCTGCAGTCGGTATTAATCATATCTTGAGATGGTGAAACCATCCAGCGCACTCTTGTCTCTTTTTTTGCTCTTTAGTTTATGTATGAAATTTCTGTATTGCTGTCCCATCAAGAAAAGTTCCAAAAATAAATTCTGATTTTTGATCATTTTGTAAGATTTTAGTAAGTGGGTTGGGTCTAGAACTTTTCAGCTCATCAGCTTATATACACATATGTGATGATGTTGATTGGGACTTTTTTTTTCTTTTTTAATTGGAATCACTTCAAGTAAGGCAGTCATGCCATGAAGAGGTTACAGGCTGTGGAAGAATTGGAAGCAGAAACATTTATAAATCTATCATTTGAATGTGCATTGAATATTACTGCCATTATTCCTTCTATATCTCTTGAGATTCCCAACAAAATCCAAAGAAGGATCTATAATGGTATATGTACTGACCTGGCATCTTGACTTTAGTTATTTTTCCACTGCTTGGCAGTTTTTTCTTTTGTGTCTTTTCTATAAATATTTTTTTTTACTTCTTGGTGCATTGACTTCATAAATTTAAGCATGCTACTTGATTGGCATTTAGTTTGTCATTGTTTTGCCGTTGAAATAGTTAAATGTAAGTTCTATTCTAATAAAGTTTTTTTGCACTTGTCTGTAGAATACACTTCCATTTTCTTGCTTTCCTGCTACCTACGATTTTCAAAAAATTTAAATCTAACATCAATCTCCATCTTCTGTCTTTTTGAATCCTATTCTTTTTTCCTTCCTGCTCACTAATAACTTTTATTTTCTTTCACTCTCAGTAAAACCTTGCATCTTAGTAGCATTATTGCCTTGCTTAGGGTGAAATGATTAAAAAAAAATGTACTAAAAATATTTTCTTATGTGTGACTATAAAAAAAAAAAATTAAATTTCTGCTTCTTTGATTTCTGGTCATTCTTTCTCAATCTTATCTCCACTTTTCGACATGAAACTTAGGAAACGACATTAAAATGTTTTAAAATTTCAGCATAAGCAGAAAGTTTTGTTGTCAAAAGATCTCTCTATCACTCTGGCATATATAAAGGAGAGAATCTGTAATAGACGTGACAGTGACTTACCAGGAGCAAAACGAATTCGCTGCCTTGCGTGTCGAAACATTCTCTGAGAGCCGGTCGCATGTGCGTACGCCTACTGCCATTTTTATGCATAAGAGAACAACGCTACCTGTTAAAAACCAGGCGAGTGAACGCGGGGGACCACTGCTCTTCTAGGCTTCAGTGAGACTAGACGTATTGCTGAAAGAAAGCAACATCAATTTCTGAACACCTGATAAGCTATTTCGTCCGATATGGACGGCCGGTTTGATTTAAAAATTATTCCCGAGTTTGGTCTGTGGTTGAATGGCTCGAGAAGTTGGAGTTGGTGTGCAATCTGTCAGGAGTGAAGCGGCTTGATCGTGTCATCCCTTTTCGCTTAACCAGGGGAACATTTGCAGTTTACCAGCAACTATCTATGGAAGAGAAATTGGATGCAGCTCAAATCAAGGGAGCATTGATGACAGCATTTGCCCCCCGATAAATTCACAGCATACGAACAATTCGAGGCACGTGTATTGCATCCGGGGGAGACCGTAGATATATATTTGGCAGATCTATGGAAGCTGTCCGTCCTTTTTGGAGGAGTGCCAGACAGTGCGATGACTTGCGTGTTCGTGCGGGGGCTTCCTGGTCCTGTGAAAAGGCTCCTGCGGTCCTTGGCCAGGGTGGATGATATGTTTCTCCAGGAGCTATTGGCCTGAGCTTGGGCAATCATAAAGAACGAGACAGTAGAGAGGGAACCAGTTGTCGCTGCGGTGCAACCCTCCCAGACTTCTTGATCTTCCCCAAACATGGGCCCACTTGTCACATGCTATGAATGTAATGGGCCCAATCACTTCGCGAGGGACTGCGTGAAGAGGTGAAGGGCAACTAACGTGCGTTGCTATCGATGTAACAAGACCGGTCTTCTGGCCAAAAATTGTCTGGGAAACTGAGGTGGGGATGAGACTTCAGCGCTGGTCCACTCCCCAAACAGCAAGTAAACTCAGTGCTACCCATCATTATTGTGTGTGTTGATGGCACACCATGCTCGGCTCTCCTTGACTCTGGGTGCTCATGGTCAATCTTGGTGGAGTTTGCAGCATGGAGTTTGAAAAACCACAGTTCATCTGTGCAGCGATTCGTATCAGCGAAGCCGATTTCAGTGCGAAATTCAAAGAACAGCAGGGAGTTTGGGTCGCAGCCTGTAAGTGGTCGGCAGGTTATGCACCAGGGAAACTTCAGAATCAGATCTCTGAATATCTGGTATCCAGCAAGGAGAGAGGAGTACGAGCATGAATTGCAAACATGGATGGACAATGGTTGGTTGGTGCTGTACAGTGACAAGGAGTTTGGCCCGCCCAAGGGACTGATACCACTGATGGCTGTGCTGCAGACCAACAAGCATAAGGTACGTCCTGTGATGGACTATCGGGAACTGAATACCTACGTTGAAACATTCACAGATGCTGCGGATGTTTGCGCAGACTGGAGGCAGCAGGGTGCGAACGTGTCCATTCTGGACCTCAGGAAAGCATACCTACAGATCCGTGTTGGAAAATCTCTGGCCATACCAAACAGTTATGTTTAAAGGGAAGCGATATTGTTTGACCAGGCTGGGGTTCGGCTTGAATATGGCACCCCTGATAACGCGAGCTGTGCTCAAAGCTGTGTTAGCACAGAATGAAACTATAAATAGAGCAACATTGGCATATATTGACGATATATATATCAACAAGGATGTGGCCTCGGAGGAAACATCTCGAGCTCTACGGACTGACGAGCAAGGATCTAGAGAAGTTACAGGATGGAGCCAGAGTGCTGGGGCTAGAAGTATGGAAGCAACAGGGTCGACAGCGATGACAACGAGGAAGTAGAATGGTAAATGGTCCTATGACTGACACTGAGAGGTATTTTCTCCAGTTGTGGCCGGCTGGTGGGACACTTCCCCGTGTGTGGATGGCTGAGTGGTGACAGGCTTCATCAAACGTCGAGCCATTGCCGTAACGCAAAACTGGGACGACAAAATTTGTGATGCTCCCCAGGAATGTATGATAACAGACACCCTTGCCTGGGCACAGCAACTGGATCCTGCACAGGGAGAATGGTGTGTGAATACGAAGGAGCTAGACGTGTGGGTGGACGCGAGTTCGCTGGCTGTAGGAGTGGCGCTCAAGGCTAAGGAACCCATCATCGAGGACGCATGCTGGCTACGGCTGATAGTTCCCCCAGAGGTGGTTCCACAATGTGAAGGAACTCGAACCTGTTCAACCAGTATGTGCTTTTGCCGTTGGAAACCCGAGCCCTGCTGAGATTCATCGACACGGCGGGCACCCTGGAGTTAAATAGACACTATATTTTGCATGTAGGATCAACCCGTCCGTGTCAAAAGCAGCAGTGAGATCGGTCATTCCGAGTTGTGAACAGCTTCTGTGCAATGGCAGAAGGAAGAGCTACGTGTGCGTGAAACTTGGAGCCGTCTAGGCATGGACATCACGCACTATAACGGTCACCATTTTTTGACTCTGATCGATTGCGGCCCCACACGGTTTTCGATCTGGCGGCCACTAGTTCGGCAAGATGCTGCACATGTAATCCAGCAATTGGAGTCGGTGTTTTTCGAACATGGTTCCCCAGTGGAGATCCTGGCTGATAATGACACTGCATTCCGCAGTCAGCAATTCAAACCATTCACGGAAGAATGGGACATCCGATTACAACCGCACTGCGCGTGCAAACCATCTAGAAATGGTATTGTAGAGAGGTATCATTGGACAATCAAACAGATTGCTGCACGAAAGAGCTGCCCTATTATGGAGGCTGTGTATTGGTATAACATCACACCCAGGGATGACATGTTTGCCTCTTCTGTGCCCGCCAATCTGCTGCATTCGTACAAAATTTGAATAAAAGGAATAACCAGGCGACTTCGACTCAGTATAAAGAAGACGACGCGGTCTGGGTAAAAATTCCACACAGACGCTGCACGTCAAAGTTGGTGAAAGGTCGTGTCACGGGGATAAACAGTCCACAGTCGGTAGTCATCGACGGGATACCGTGGCACATGGGAGATGTACATCCATGGCTCACTTCATTGTTACTAGCGGATGATGGCGGTGACACAACATCAGGGAGTCATGAATGGCAAGAACCAAGCTCCAGTGCAAGCAGCAGCGACACCCCATCTGAGAGCGAGGAAGAAGTAGACTTGACCCCTATTGATCCCCCAGAATATGATTCAGACCAGGACACATCTGACGATTCAGCCAGGGAGGAAGACTTGGTTATACCACCGCAAAGGAGTGCAAGGGTGAAATGACCAGCCCCTCACTGTCACTTATATGATCATATGATCAGTGGGGAGTGTAATAGACGTGACAGTAACTTACCAGGAGCAAAACGAATTCACTGCCTCGCGTGTCGAACCATTCTCTGAGAGTCGGTCGCGCGTGCATACGCCTACTGCCATTTTTATGTAGCAGGCTTATTTGCATAAGAGAACAATGTTACCTGTTAAAAACCAGGCGAGTGGACATGGGGGACCACTGCTCTTCTAGGCTTCAGTGAGACTAGACGTATTGCTGAAAGAAAGCGACATCAATTTCTGAACACCTGACAGAATCTCACACATTTGTTTTTTGGTTATGAGAAACTTTAATGTATTTGATTTGCTTTGTTCTGTAGCATTGTCTGCTTTTTTCTGTGCTTTTTTTTTCTGCCTCTTTAAAACTATTCTTACTATTTAAAAAGAATATTCCAGTAAATTATTATTGCTGTTGCTTATGATAGAAGAATGTCCTTTCAGGAAATATGCTTGTAGAATGTTTATGATTGAATCAATAAATTCTGAATTGGATGCATTAGAGGTAATCTCCTTTCTTTGTCTAACTGAGCATTTTGGTATCAGTGCCAATAAGCATGTCTCTTATTGCTATCAGATGGTGACTCTTGGTAATGGTTGATTGGTGAGCAGTTAGTCAGCTGATCTGTTTTGGTAGTGATATGTCTCACTGAATGATATTGATCTGTTGGATATTGGAACTTGACTATAAGCTCCTGTTTTTGATTTGTAGAATTTGGTAGATTGATTTGGATTATTATGAATTTAAGAATTGTTGAAGTAAAGAAATACATACTGTAATGTCTTAGTGTTTTGGAGATTAGGATAGAATTTTGTTAAAAATAAAATCAGTTGTTTCACTCAGCTGTTAACTCCTTTTGGTTAAATTTACTGTTTCACATTTACAGTTGTGATTTGCAAATGTTTTTTTTAATTATGATTTCAAGTCATGTAAACTTTATTCAAAAGATTTTATCTACAGTTTAATAGTTTTTGTGTTGAGCAAAATGAAATGCACATTAACTTAGACTGGATGTTTGATGTGGCCACTACTTAAGTGCTATTAGATTTAGTTTTCTTTGTTTCCCCTTGCTTCAATTAATATATGCAACATTTTTATCAAGTGCCTTCTCTAATGCATCCTCTCTTCTTTGCTGATCCCAATTTTCATATTTTGATTCTATTTTGGATACTTAAAAATACACTTGTTTGCGTCACTGAATAAATAGCCCATTTTTTATTTCTTGTTTTGAGCTAAGAAATTTGATGACAAAGCTTAAGTTTTGCAATATTATGATGAGCACTGAATATGTCAATACTCTTTGCACAAGAATTGCATCTCAGTGAAATGAATTTCATCTTCATCTCTTCTGCTTACTCTTTGTTGTTGTAATGTCTGTTGTACAGAGGGCAACAACTTGGTATTTAAAGCTATTGAGAGTAAATTAAATTCTCCCAGAGTGCTGCTGTGACTCTTATGTAAAAATTAGTAAATATTCCATTTGAAGGTATTGTGAAATGAAAGTTTTGTTGAACTGCATAAAAATGATTAATTTTGGGGGCGTGACTTCTCTTATTTTGCTTGGTCATCTCATGATTTTTGTTTTCTGTCTCTATTCTCATGGGAAAAGCTTGGCCTGAATGGGAACACTATGATTTGAATTGGTAGGAATATCCCAATGTATAAAAATTACATTGCTTCTCATCTATAATAATGACTTGTAACTATCACATGATTTGAGTATAAAGTCTATATTTCTCTGGTCAGGTTTATAGAGGAGGTTGATAATATTTCATATCTGTAGATATGATTATTTCAACTTGTTAACAGTTCATTGAAATAGTTTGAAATTTTTTGTTCTTTAAATTTGTACAAAAATCAAATGTTGATTACTTATTCAATTTTATTTTTGTCGTGTGAATCCTTATTTTATAGAAAAAGTAGCTTTTGAATGTTTAGATCCTCAGTCCCACCTCTACTGTACACTAATGAAACTCAAGGTGGAATCTTGCTAAAGCCTGCTTGGCCACTTGTATTTCTATTTTTAAGTCTTGCATACATTTATCTTCATTTCTTTCTTTCTTTTCTTTTTTTTTTTCATCTCTTTCCTCTTGTTCATTTTTTAATATGGATAATTTTCATTTTTAGTTCTCATTCTGATTGTCTTATTTTTGACATTTCCTTTTCTGAACCTTGCATGGAATATTGTTACTTCTTTTTCAGTTGAATTCTTTCTCTTAAATGGTTTGATTTGTAAACTACTTGATAGGACTAATAAATGTTTATTTTCACTTGGATTGTACTGTGTTTCTTTCAGTCTTAAATGATAATTGTGTTCCTGCCAATGACAACCATGAAGTAATTAGGATAAAAAATAGGTAACAATTATCATTCTAATTTACTATTAACTTTACACAAATATAGATAATTTAAGACATTGCATTTAAGATGTATATGAAACAATGCTTGAATTATAATCTAGAATTTTGAAATTTGAATTGACCACATAATTTATACATTCATTGGATTTTCTATATTCCTGTAGTTGAATGAAAACTATTTCAAGTGCTTAAATACTGTAATCATTGTAAACAGTAATTACCCCAAATTGTTGAAAATTAGTACTTAACTAACAAGACTGTGAAATACAGTGTTTGTAAATAATTCCATAGCCATGAAAGAAAGACTTTTTTTTATTTTTTTATATGCACCAAATATCGCTTTCAATATAATGTCTTTGTCAGTGCAGTTAAAATAACATTTTTTCATTGACCACATAACATTTCTTTATAGATCACACGAATTGAACAGTGAAAATTTCAGGTCAAAATTCAGTTAATTGTCAGGCTATGGACTTAGTGGTCTACTTTGTACATCATATGGTTTTTTTATTTTTATTTTTTTTTATTTTTTTGTATGTAAAAAATTTTTTTTTTTTTATGTAAAATTCCACTACTATAGAATATGAAGCTGGTTTAATTAAGGGCATTTTTAGTCAAATAGTTCCTGGGTAAGAAATCTTGATTTGTCATCATTCAAGATAAATTCCTGTATAATACTTTTTTTTGTATGATCTTGGGTTATCTGGTGTCATGCTTACTAGATAAGGAAGTATCAAATGGTTTTAGTTCTTTTGCTTTCATTGTTTTAAATGTGAAATAGTTGTTGGAAAGGTCAACTTCAAGATTTTATTTTTAATCTTCTGTGGAAAACTTCATATCATTGTGATGTATAATTAAACTTTCTGCCTTCCTCCCATGACACCTTCATGTATAGTTCTAATCATAATCATTTAGATATTTTTCTGCTAAAAGTAAATGGTAGGACGATGAAATAGCAGTGGTTAACTTGTGTCAGTTATTCTAGGCACAGGTACATTTGGACTATACAAACTTTGTATTTTTATTAATTTTTGTAAACATACAGGAATATATTTAGAATTTTTCAATAATTTATTGATTTAGCATGAAAACATAGTATATTAAATTTAAAAAGGAAACTTTTACAAAAGTTCAAATATTCACATAGAATAAAACACAACTCTAGTGTATGAGTATCAAGTGTAAACTGATTGGCAAAAATCACCGGGATGTAATGAATGACATTTTAAACACTACTTTAAATTATACCAATTTATAATTTTAAAGTAAGTTATTTTTGGCACTTGACTGATTGGCTATGAAATCATTGGAAACAAAAATTAAAGAATTTACTTTCCTATTCACAATGAATGTGCTGAAACTAGCATCTTAACTTTCAATTTAAAAATGCTCAATTCAAATACTCACCTCTTTAGGTTTACTCATTACATCATGAGTGTGTGTGGATACATAAAACCTAACTCTATTTGTCCATTAACTGTGTGTGTGCTCATGTTTTTAATTGCATTTTTATTTTTTATTAATACTTATTAGGTTTTGATCTCCGCTCTCTTTGCTGGAGCGATTAACACAAGTGATCAGCTTCTGATCCATGATATCAATACACGATATATTTCCTGTTTGGAATAATATGTATATTTAAAACTTTTTGTGATGTAAATACATTTTCATGTTTTTGTGTGTGTTGGTGGGGATCATTTACTTTATTTTAATCCATACTTCCAATTTCTTTCCTTTACAATGTTCATTAGTTTTTCTTCCTTTTTAGATAATTTATTTTCATTTTGGGCTATTGCTTGTCTGATTAAATGATTAGCCTTTTATGTTTCAAATATTCTTATTTTTTAAGCTCTAGTGCTTATTACCTCACTTGGTTCTTTCTTCTATTCACTGAATAAAGAATTTTCATTTAACTCTTTCAAATATGTAATAAAATAAATTGAAATTTTAACAGTCTCCATTATTTGTTAGCTGTATGTTGATTACTTTCAAATATATTTTCTATAAAATTTGAGGAATCATTCAAGCTTTTTTTTTTTTTTTTTTTTTTTTTTTCATACAATGTTTTGGATGCCTTCCAATACATAATTTATAACAGAAGAGATCAGAGTCTCTGTGCTTCTCTATGGTTAAAATTATAAACAAGATGGCAACAGAAAATAGTCTATTTTATTTTTTATTTTTTTGATACATAAACTCTCATCTTTTTGCTAATGATGAGTTATAATACTAAGTGAAGAATTATTTGAAGCATTTTAAAGCATTTTGCAACATAGGGTTTCAGTGATTTATTTATTTTACTTTTCTTAATATAGAAAAAATTGGTTTGTTTTTGAATGTTAGAATTATTTATCTCTTTTGGATAACATGTCTTTATAAATAGATTGACTAGTTTGTGGGGGACAAGATTCATGTTATTTAGTTGGAGCCAACTGCTGAAAGAATTGGTTTTTACTCCAAGATTAATAAATTGGCCAATATTTTGGTATCAATTCAGTTGCTTTTGTAATGAGTTGATTTCACACATCCTTATCAGTAAACAATTTTTTATTGAATTTTTTTATTACTAAAAAGGAATGACTTTCGTGTGTGTGTGTGTGTGTGTGTGTGCTAAAATAAAGTAAAAAAAAAAAAAAAGGTCAATGAAGTTTATTAGTAATGACAGGATTAAAATCATTTAACTTGACATTGGCTGAAAAGATTTCAAATTTCATGTAGTTGAGTTATAATCATCCCAAGTCTTCTTGGCATGGGATTCTTGTTGCTAAGGATAATCTAAATGCAGTTTTTTGGGTGATGGTACTTTGCTTATATGAAAGAAAATATTATGCACTGAAATTATCAGTGCAGGAAGTGGGGGGTTCTCATGCTTTTAAGATGAAGCACTTGAATAGGCAAATTTCATTTAGGAAAGTAAAATCTTAAACCAAAAAAGATATTTAGTTTCTGATATAAGCAGTATAGGTGGAAAGAGGTTGTGAGCTGTTAATGCAGGTGTTTAAAAACTGTATTGTTTAATCTGGTGGAATATGTTGTCTACCAAGTGAAATTAGCTAAATTCATCTGAAACCTGTTAAAATAAAAATAAAAAATTCACATAGAATTACCATCAAATTTTTATACACATTTTTCATTATATGAGAATTTTGTTTTTGCTATTTTTCTTCAATATTTCTTGTCCATCAGTTAACATTAGCATTTGTCATAAGAAGGGTGTTGTTATAGACTTATTTTACCTGAACCATATCTACAGAAATCAGTCTGAGTAACTAAAGTTAGATGGACACAGTTTAGCACAAGCATGTTAAACTGGGGGTCCCCTGAGGCCCACATGGTCACATATGTGTTGTCATTAGATCCACACACAATATAACCAATTGTGCACATTACAACTAATTGGAGTCATTTAGTAGAATTTATTGCATAATATTTTTGTTAGTTAAATTTAGAAAAAGCGATAATGTATACACAAATGTTTTAGCAAGATTCATGTATATAAAGTAATGAAGTAGTTTGATAAAGAAAATAAAAATTATTTACTGAAAAGTTCTGATTTTTACTTTAACAGTTTGTGTTTTTTGGCCTGGTTTATCTTGTGTATAACAAGTAGGGACATTGTAACTTTGCATTTTAAGGGCCATTATGTCATTTTAAAATTTTTTTTCCAATCATTTTGTCAGTTTCATCAAAGCTGTGTGATGCTACTTTAAATTTACTGACGTTTCTGAGTAATAACAGTTGTGAACGATTTAAATTTGGATGAAAAACTTTTTAGGACCAGAGTTATTAATAAGCTATTATTAATCACTTCTGATATTTATGATAAAGTTGTGGCATTTTAAGACCTAATCCATAATAATTTGAAAATTGGTTGGAAGCACACACGATAAAAAGAAATGGAAAAAAAAAAAAAAAAAAAAACTATATGCAAGTCGAATAGGTCCAGTCATCAAAACAAATCCATAATTCTCTTCGTATCTCAATCTCAAATAAGCCACTCCTTGTTAGAAGCTAAGCCTTCTCTTGAATGAGCGTACCGTGCTTTTATGCATTTGACCCAGCCATTGCTCAGCCAATGAGCACCCAGAACCAGTCAATAAAAATGGCTACAAGCGATGCCACCACATCCACCTGATTCACCTTCAGTCCAAAGATCGCCAATTCACCGTCTCCACACTCTATAGCAAAACATGCAAAGGGTTACTGGGGTATGTCTCCCCCGCTGATCTCCTGATCACAGCTGACGCATTTCAGGGCAAGTCTCTTTTGTTGGGTACTCCTTCGAAAAGGAACATGAGTTTTGTTCTCAGACAAACTACTGCCTGGAGAGTGATCGGGTGCTCTGGTATTAGTCTCTGAACTGTTGATATCGGAGGAATCACCTGTCGAACTCGATTCTAAGTACACAAATTGTTCACTCTCTTCTGTGTCTGATCATGAATATGGACCCAGCAAAGGGCATAAATTCTTCACATGTTGCAGTGTTCCATCTATCTGCATCAACTGTGGACTGATTAGTTGGGTTACACAGCCCGTTTTGTATTTGGTCGTGCATCTACTGTGTTGAGTCTTTACCCAGATGATGTCCCCTTCTTTGTATGCCCCTTGAATGTTTTGCGGTTCAAGTGAGGGTGTGACATTGATGTTATATACCTGGATGTGGTACCTATGCAGCACATTAGCTGGTACTCTGGAAGATGAAATACTGTCCTTGGGAGTGACATTGTTCCAGTAGAGCGCCTCTGGTACTGAACATTGATTTCTGGTTGTGATGGTCTTCATACTTCTCTGACTGCATTCAACAATTCCATTCTCAGCTGGTGCATGGATGCATCGGAATCTCAAGTACAACCCCAGCTATTTAAAAAGTTCTTAAAGTGCTTACAAGTGAATGTATTTCAGTCCTGCTCATAGAAAATTGATTCCAGCTGATGAATGACACTAGCAGCAGCTGCCATGTTGTGAACCGAGAGGGACTGCAATCAATGAGCTTTAGAAAATGACCACCTTTGTAGTGGGTAATGTCCATCACTAACCTACTCCAAGTTAACTTTATACCCAGTGTTCCTTTCTTCTAATACACAGGCGCTGGATTAATTGGCTTTAATAACAGATTTGACAAGCTTTCTACACACTAATGGGTCAACAAACCTAGAAAAGTATAAGATCTTCTTCACACTCAGGTGGCCACCTCTTCCTCATTCAATCTACTCCTCACAGTGGTGCAGCCTTCCAGCACTGGCTCTTCTTCTTGTCTGTAAATTCAATGACCTGTGCAGTTTAGACAGGATTTCACTAGCATCACATCTATACTCAAAGCGTATTGCTCTGCCAATGCTCACAATATCTCTAAGCGTTGTCTTACCCGCATCTCACCAGCTGCCTTCATGTTCACCTGTGCCTTCCCAGTCAGGACATTCTTGGCATCTTCAGTTGGACTCAACCAGTAAGCATCCTCCACAATGCTCCCATTCACCTCTAGTGCCACTCCTGTGGCTACAGAACTTGCACACACCTTCATCTCACTACCATCCATGCCCCAGTCTTCTCTCGTGGGATCCATTTTGTGTGGTTTGGGCACTTTCTGTTGACATGCAATAGAGAGAGGCATCCTTGACTTCATCATCCCATCCGTTAGTCATTGTGCTCACCTGCCGCTTTATGAATACATTCGACACTCTGAGCCATCCACACACAGAGAAAAGACCCACAAGTTTCCTGCATAGGGAAAAGATGCTCTGACAGGACAGGTGATGATCTGTGGAACTTCTGAGACTTCACCTCCCAGTTTCCATCAATAGATGCCGTCCTCCCCCAGATCTGCAGGCCCAGGACTTTGACTCGGTCTTCTAATTGCTCTGGATCGGTACAGATGAAACCGTAATCAGATAAGTACTGCCACACATGCACTGCAGAAACCAGTTTTTCATTGATGAAAATGTCGTCAATATATGTCAATGTGGCATTCTTAATTGCCTGATCTTGATTAATCATGCCGCTATATTTAACCAGAAACCAAATCGTGTAAAGCAAAATTGATGACTTTTAAAAACCACAGTCTGAAAGTGCCATAACACCTTATCAACATGGATTTTCATGTCGACCTTTCTTAGGTTCAAGAGTGATACATTGGCTCCTTGTCATCCTCATTCTCTAAACTTCTATGCGCACACATCTGCATTATCAGTGAATGTACCACAAGTTCATTCAATTCACAATAGTCGAGCACTGGCTGGACCTTCTGCTTGTGCTCTTGTATAATCACCATCAAAGGAGCCAAACCCTTGGGTGGGCCAAGCTCTTTTTCATGATGCGGCAACAGCCATCCATTATGCTGTCACAATACGAGTTTTTTCTCGTACACATCCAAAGCATGGTTGGGCACCGTGTATTCTGGCACCTTATTTTTCAATTCACCAGATGCGTGATCATTTGCCCATTTCCACAAGGCAGTCCACAACTTATTTTCTTTGGCAAATGTCATGTTAAAGTCAGGCTTGTTGATAGAAATGGTGGCATCAGGAAAGTACATTTCAGCTAATCTGGTTAAGTGCATGCCTACAAGTTCCTTGATTGTGTCAATCCTGAGAATAAGATCATATCCCAACAATTGTCTATCAACAATCAGAGCCTCAATAGTTACAGTACGAGCCTGCCTGGTGCCCAACATGATTTTTTTCCATACCCATGGCACTTCACGGTTCTCCCATCAGCTTCCTTCTACCTCCAAAGATGGCATACAGTTTTGCCCACCAGCATCTGTGAGCACCCAGAATCCACCAGAGTGGCACACTTCTGTCCATTGACAAATACCTCTACAACAGGCAGTTCCCACTTCTGTAATTGTTTGGGAAGAAGACAGGCACTGACATCCTCATCCCTCAGGCATTTCCCTGATATATGCACTCTGTTTATATGTGCTCAATCTTGTCTCATTTAAAACACTGCATCTCATGGTGGGTCCTTTGCGCTCGATTATCCAACCCTTGCATATGGTCTTTGGCCATATGGTTAGGCCCAAAGCACCTATAGCAAATGACAGCCCCTCTGCATGAATTTGTGGGAAGAATGTCCTTGTCTGTATGCATTGGTTGAGCAGACACGGTGACTGATCCCTCGTACTCCTTGTCATCAGTCATGATAGCCCAAGTTAGCCACTGCTCCACAGTTATAGCTTCCATCCTAGATGACACCTGGAGAAGCTGTCTAATATGTTGTGGCAGACCAGGTACAAATGCTCATGCCAATGCAAAAAAAAAAAACCTATATGCAAGTCCAATAAGTCCAATATCAATCTCAAATACATCACGCCTCCTCTTGAATGACCATATCATGTTTTTATGCACCTGACCCAGCCATTGCTTAACAAATGAGTTCTCAGAACCAGTCAATAAAAAAGGCTACAAGTGACACCACCAGTGCTGCCTGATTCACCTTCAGTCTGAAGCTCACCAAATTGTCGTCTCAACACTCCATTACAAAACATACACTTGACTCTGGCCCTTTTGGGTTGCTGAGGTGAGTCTCTGCTATATTTTGCTGCTTAGGCCTGGTGGCTGGGGTTTAGAATGTAACAACTGCATCATCTGCAAAGAGATACTCTATTCCCCACCTCCCACCATAAAAAAGAGGCTACCTATTGGCTATAAGTGGTACTTGTGATGCTTGAAAATGAGATCCTGGTGACTGAGTGTTCCATGATCCCGGATATTAAGTGATCATATGGCTCACAACACTCCACTTTGACCCTTACTTGGGCTAGATCTGTGGTTGGAGAGAACCAATCTGATCAGCTAATCATGTCAAGCCACTGATACATATAATTTCAAACAACAATATGTAAATCAGGTTTACTTTTGACTCCATATATATGTTAGAAGGTGGTGGTTGAAGGTCAATCGGTCTGGAAAATAAAACTTTAGCGCATGGCTGTATACGTCCAAATGTTTCATTAGAATCAAGATCTGAGATGAAAGTATGTTAGCTCCTAATAAGATTCATGGTTATTTGAGCAATAGGAGATATTTCCCTAACAAAAGTATCTCCCTTTTTAATTGAAAAAGTGATTTCAAATAATGTAACCCCTCCCTAGAATGTCAAATTAAAAAATGGTATCCCATTTGTGGAAGTTGAAAAAAAATAATGCTGACCCTTTCCTAATGATGACCAGTTTTTACTAGACCAAAACAAAGGACAACCACATAAAATCCTGAAAACTGCTATAGATGTAGTGAGGAGTAAAGAAATATCCTTTTTTATTCCAGACAAAATAAAAGAAAAATTACAAAACCAAGGTGTAACAGACTTTAAGAATAACGAAGAAAGAAGCCCAAACAAATACATACTGACCTCCAACAGACCAAATATTCTACAAGAAATAAAAATCGGCTATTTGGTGGAAAATGTAGGATACATTCTGAATCCCCTTAGACGTTTTAAATGACAGAAATTTGGACACTATGAGGAAAAATGTAAGAATAAGGCAGTTTGCCAAAGATGTGGAGAAAAAGAACACAACACCCCAAAAGAACACAATATCACAAAGCAATCAGATGTGCAAATTATGGGGAAGATCATCTAGTATATGCATAAGTATATAAAATTTGGCAAAAAGAAAACGGAATTTTAAAAATAAAATACACTAAAGACATCCTATTTCCAGAGACAAGAAAATTAGTTGAAACAAAAATGCAGAAAGACATACCTGCTAATGTTGTAAAAAGAAGTTGGCAAACTCCATCAGTGCTGTTGTGAAGACCAGTTCAAGATACTGGTAGAGAAATTATTACAGCTCGGATCAGATGACTATCTAAGATTTATAAAAGAATTAAGATCAGAATTAACCAAAAAGTTGACCCCATTATTGAATCGACCCCAAGGACCAAACCAGTTGCAGAACAGAATACAATATTACTTCACAAATATCCCCCACAAAAAATGCAAAAAAATGAGAAACTATTTACCAAACTAAATCCCCCTGAGCAGGGAAAAAATCAATAGTTCAATACACAACCATGGAAATATCAACAAAACAGATTTGATGGTTTGGAAACCTGAGACCTAGAACCAAAAACAGACTAACAAAAATCCAATCGAAATCAACATCTCTAGATTAACATCAAACACTACACTTCCTATAAACGCATAAAAAAAATCCGCACTAACATTTATCCATACTCATAAAGAACTCTATGCCATGTAGCCAAATACATTTCAATACAAATTTAGAAGCAATCACAGTATCAGTAACACTATACAAAACTATCCACCCAAATGATAACATTACAGCAACAAATTTGAACCTTTCTCATTATAGGTGATTTCAATAGCCACAATGAAACAAGAGGCAGTAGGCTGACCAATAAAAAAAAATGACAAAACCTCAGAAAATATTCTAAACCAAGAGAATATATTCCTATATAATAATGAAACCCACACACATCTCCCCCCAGCAAGTGGCTCCTATGCATCAATAGACTTAACCACATGCAGCCCAACTCTTATAACAAGATTTTAACTGGCAAGTATATGAAGATATCTATGGAAACAACCACTTCCCAATTATACTAGAGCACCTTGGCCCCATCCCTGGGGACAAAATCCAAAACTTAAATCTGTATAAAGCTGATTAGCGGGGAAAATATTTAAAAAAACAAACAAAAAACAAAGCAACTTTACTGCACAAAACAAATTCCAGAAACAAATAAAAAAACAAATACTAACCAAGAGGATTCCATTTCTCAATTTCCCCAAATACTCCTATCCATTGCCAAAGGCATCCTTGGTATGATGTTAAACTGCATCCAACAGCAAGGCCTCTGATCAGGATGTTTTGAGGAGTGTGGAACCACCTCTTAATTGCTGATGTTCCCAGGTCCACCCTGACTGGGGTGGTAGCACCTGTTAGGGTCCCAGCTATCGGCAAATAGTGAACTCCCAGTCTAGCCTGCGCCCATGGGTATGGCGTTAAACGGCGTCCATGGGTATGGCGTTAAACGGCGTCCATGGGTATGGCGTTAAACGGCGTCCATGGGTATGGCGTTAAACTGCGTCCATGGGTATGGCGTTAAACTGCGTCCAACAGGCCGTTTTTGAAAAATTATTATTACCAACTATACATTTTCGAAGGAATAATATTCCCAGCTGTACGTTTTGGGAAAAATAGTATTACCAGCTTTACTTTTTTGAAAAATATTACCAGCTATACGTTTAAAAAAAGAAAAATATTACCAGCTATACGTTTAAAAAAAGAAAAATATTACCAGCTATACGTTTAAAAAAAGAAAAATATTACCAGCTATACGTTTAAAAAAAAGAAAAATATTACCAGCTATACGTTTAAAAAAAGAAAAATATTACCAGCTATATATCTTTTAACAAAATCTTATTCAATGGAATTGTAACTGGGGTCAAAACATTGTGAAAGGATGATGTCTTTAAAAAACATATACCAAGATCATTTTTGGCATAAAGTGACCACTAAGGTTGGAATGCCGGTAAACAAACAAACAAACAAACAAACAAACAAACAAACAAACCATTGCCAAAGAAACTATACCATAATACTTCTCACCAGCCAAACACAATAAGCCTGAGTTTAATAATGCTAAAAATCCATCAAGTCACACAATGCAGCACTTAGGAAATTTAATAAAAACTCTACAAAAATTTTTTTTCAAATTTCAAAACCTCTAGAGCAAGATTAAGAATCAAAAATCCAAGTGAAGTACATGGAAAAATTTCATCAGTAAGAAAACCCCTAATACCAAAATAAAAACGTTTTGGAGGATGAATAAAAAAAATATCTGGAAAATACAAACATATGCCACTAAAACACATCACCGAAAATGGCAAAAAAAGCTACTGCTAACCTTCTAGCAGAGAACTTCTCACAAAATTTAAAACAAAACATTCTAAATCATAAAACGTAAATCCGCTTCTAACCCAAAAGCAAATTACAGCCAAGCATTCTTCTTAATAGAATTGCAAGATTCATTGACAAAAATCCCACAATACAGCTGCAGGTCCTAATGATATTCATTACAAAATTTTGATACAATTATCCAGATTGTCTATCAACTACCTACTAATATATGAACCAGTGGTAAGGTCCAAACTTCCAGCTTTGACCAGTTACATTTGCAAAATATTTGAAAGAATGATCAACAGCAGGCTATGCCGGTACAGTGGAATCAAATAACTTAATTGACAAATATCAATTAGGTTTTAGAAAAAACAACAAAAAAAACAACCATAAACCATCTAGTTCATTTGGAAATCTTCATACATGAAAAAAAAAATATGTAGCAGCAAATATAATTTGATTTAGAGAGAGCCTGTAACACAACATGGAGATGTTGTATTTGTAGTGGACACAGCCTGTCCACCCAGCATAAGTGACATGAGATTGCCAGTTCTGTGCACAGGAAACTCAATCTGTGTGGACTGGGTGTTGTCTCATATGACTGAAAATTTGTATAAAGACCTAGCTAGGCACCATAAAAGGCAACATTTGTTTACACTGGGTAGTTTCTTGAAGGGATGCCACCTATGCAACATGAGCGAAGGAAAAGAATTTTGATAACTCAGCTACAAACTATTTTGGCAATATTGCAGATTGTCTAAGGATAAGTTTGATATCAAGCTTATATCAGTGTTTGATGGCTCAGCGTCTGGGCCAAACGTGGTTGAATGGATAGAAAAAGGTGGAACTTGTTTGGATGTGTGAAGTGAAGCAGCTAGAACATGTGATTCCTCTAAGACTGTCTGGTGAGGCATCGCTGTCTATCAGCAATTAAGGGAAGAGGAAAAAGCAGACATTGAACACATAAAATCGAACCTTTAAACAGCATTTGCAACAGACAAATTTGTTGTGCATGAACAATTCTCTGAATGGCGCCTTTGACCAGGGAAATCCGTTGATGTGTACTTGGCAGAGCTAAGCAAACTGGCTGTATTGTCCAGGGGTGTCAGCGACTGTGGTTTAGTGCTTCTTCTTGGATGGAGGTATTGACCATTGAATAAATGCTCACATGTGCTTGAGCAATAATGAAAAAAAATGAGAAACCTGATGAAAATTTGGCAGTAGCAGCAGCACAAGAGATATGCCAAAAGACTATGCAAGCTCCTCCTAGGGATTCTCATGACATAATTTGTTGTTGATGCAATGCTTTAATCACTTCACCAAAGATTGTAAAAGTCTGCCTAGCAGAGGTGGAAAAATTTGTATTCATTGTTATAACTGCAATAAAATAGGCCACATATCCTGAGATTGTCCAGGAAAAAAGCCAGGGGACCTGAACTCAGCACTCGTTTCCTGCCCAGTCAAAATGTAAAATTGACGCAACAGATATTAATTTGTGTAGAAGGAAGTGCGTAACACTAATAGACTCCAGGTGCTCCCTCACCATAGTGAACAAGGTGTTCCTAACGTGGGAGAAACTAAGTGTTGATATTGTAACCATCAGTTGTGGAATGCGGATGTGTGGAATTAGGTCCATCAGCCTTCATGTGGGGAATAGAAGGTCTGGTAGTGCTAGAGGACCATCTTGGATTTGATCTCTTAATTGCAATCAAGCTTCTTGGGAGAACATCTATTTCTAAGTCTGGGGAAGTTTGATTCACTCAAGAGCCAGTTTCTGTGTGTGGTGGTGTAACTACTCTTGATTGAAAAACCTGATATTCGGGTAGAATTTGATCAGCAGTGGAATGAGTAGACTGCATCCTAGAAATGGGCAGAAGGCAAAACACCAAGCAAGTTGCAAAACCGCATTGCAGAGTATTCTGTGCTGGTGAAAATAAGAGGATCATATGAGAGGGAGTTGCAACAATGGAAGGGTTGGCTTATTCCATATGATGAGCAGAAACCTGGACCCCCAAGAAGGCTACTTTCACTGATGGCTGTCCTGCAGCAAAACAAGTCAAAACTGCATCCATAATAGACTACAGGAACTTAACCATATAGATGTTTACACTGCAGATGCTGATATTTGCACCAACAAACTAAGAAAATGGGAATACAATGGATTGAACATTGCACTGTTAGATCTCAGATCGGCCGCTCTGCAAGTATGCATCAATGAACTACTTTGGCTGTACCAAATTGTTATCTTCCAAAGCAGAAGGTACTGCCTGACCAGATTGAGATTTGGGCTGAATGTTGCCCCCAAATGAGATCTGTTGTCAATGCAGTGATATCACAGGATGAAAGTCAGAAGCAACCTCAGCATGCATTGACAACCTGTATGTAAATGAGGATATCATGTCCACAACTAGTATTGAATACCTGTCATACTTTGGACTGACAAGCAAAATTCCAGCATGAGCAAAAAATGGAGCTTGGATACTTGGCTTAAATGTCTGGCAGTAAGACAATGTTCTGCTTTGGAAGTGCAAAAATGCACATTCTGATGTCCCAGAGGTGGAAGGTATTCTCTTTTTGTGGCAAGCTTGTTGGATACCTCCCAGTCTGTGGATGGCTGTGAGTAGCAGTTGGTGTCATCAAGCAAAGAGCAAGTGTAGTGATGAAAGTTTGGGATGATCAAAATTATGATGCCCTGCTAGAATGATGCTGACAGACTGTTACCAAAGCTGCTGTGTGGAGGTGAGTGGTGCATTGATAGCAAAGAACTTGATGTGTAGAATGACACAAGTTCTCTGGCCACTGGAGTCTTGCTTGAATTGTGTGTGTCCACTATTGAAGACACATGTTGGTTGTGGCCAGAGTCGGACACATAAAAACCCCAACCTGGCATAGCTACATGCTATTATAAAGGGTGTAAACCTGGCTATACACTAGGAAGCTAAGACTACATTTAAAAACTGATTCTGTGTGTATGTTAATGGCTCATGAACATGCTGACAGGCAAAGTCAGAGTGAGAATTAAGGCTGGGAGTGAGATGCTGATCAGGTGACTGCAAACCTTCTTGGAGTTGGTTAAGGAGTATGCATTAATGGTGGATATTACACAAATCAAATTGGAACAAAATGGATAGTCACCAGAGTTCCACAGAAGTAGCTAGAAGAAATGAGGCAAGATCAGTGGTTCAGGTATGTGCTGCAACTGGCAGCAGTATGGAACAGTCAGATAAGGCAAATACACTCACACAGTGGACACACCTGTGCAAAATGAATAATAATAATAATAATGTCAAGAAAATTGCACAGTCTATGAAGAAGGAGGCTGTGAGATTTACTGTTAAATCCTGCCTGGAATGTCTGTTAATCGATCCAGCACTGATCCGATGGTGAAAAGGGAAACTTGAGACAACAGGTATATGGTAGACTAGGGATGGATATCACCCATTGCAGGTGTGCTGATTACCCTACCTGACCCTGACAAACTGTGGGTCTACCCAGTTTGCCATTTGGCAGCATCTACAAGAAGATTCAGCTTCTGTGATCCAGTGTCTCAACAGTATCTTTTTTGAGAGAGGCCCACCTAAAGAGATTGCTGCCAGAAAGCAATTTACTGGTACAGTGTTATGTCAAAGGATGGTGTCTGCAGTTTAACTGCTCTAAGGTGTCAAAAGGATCCCTCTACTGTGCTGTAAACAGGAGACTCAATCTGCACAGACAGGGTGATGTCTCATGTGACCAAAAGTTTGTGTAGTGACTTCATTAGATGCCATAAAAACCAGCATTTGTTTACACCACGGAGTTGCTTGAAGGGATGTCACTGGTGTGACAGGAGTGAAGGAAAACAATTTCAATAACTCGGCTACAGTATTATGAAAGACCTGAATAATTTGGGTTTGAAAGGTAGAATGCCAAACTTTATCAACAATATTTTAAATGATAAAATCTGTGAGGTTTGAGTAGGCTCCACACTTTCAGACCTTAAAGAACAGGAAATAGGTGTACCAAAAAGAAACATACTCTCAGTGACACTAATTAATATAAAAAAAAACAACATTTTTTAAAAATATCATCCCTGGCATAACTTGCTTGCTTTATCTGGATGTTCTTTTTGATCTGCTATAGATCCAAATACATGTTTTATAGAATGTCAGCTATAACAATGTCTTAATAAAATAAGCAAATTGTCCACAGAGAATGGATTTGAACTTTCATAAACCATAATGAAGTGTATATATTTCTGCTAAATACAAAAAATGTATAATGACCCAATGTTAATACTATAGAATAGTGAAATATCCACAGTTGAACAGCACAAATTTCTAGGCATAATCTTTGAGGTTTTTTTACCTCAAAAAACTATTATTTATACCTTGTATATAAAAAAAAATTAAGAACTAAATACAACAAAGCAATACAACTACTCAGAGTAGAGGCAACACTGAATTGGGGATCTGATTTAAAAAAAAAACCAAAAAACAAAAAAAAAAACAAAAAAACAAAAAAAAAAAAATTCAATTATACAGGTCACTCATGGGGTCAAAGCTGGACTATGACTGTTTTATATATGGATCAGTACAAAAATCATATTTAAAACAGATACATCAGCAAGGACTGAGACTCACCTTCAGGGCCTTCAACACTTCCTCCTTTAGAAAGTCTATACACTTGAAACCTCACCAACTTCGAGATGACTAGCACTCCAATCTATTTCTATAAAACGGATGTTTGTATCTCTGTATGTCTGTCTGTGGGTGTATGCTATTTATGCACGTCCACATTTCTCGACCAATTTTGAAATTTTACACACATGTTGGAAATTTACCAAGGTAGGCCAAGATCAACTTTTTAATCTCCAGGCCCCCCCCAGTTTTAGCGGAGAAATTGATAAAACTGATGGTAGGTACGACTTTTTGCAAAAACCAAGGTAAAGTTACATGCAAACAAAATTTTTACTGGATGAGCTGATGTCCTTTGCACTTAATGCAAAACATAGCTAATGTTACAAGGTTTATGTAGAGTGCTTGATAGTTTTCCTGCGACATTGAGTTCATACAAAAAACTGAAAAAAATCAGGCTTTTCAAACTGCTTAAAATACAAACTTGAGTAACTTCCTCATTTTTTTATCTGATTTTCTTCAAACATATCACAAACATATTGCCATCATGCAAGAAATAAGATAGTGTGGTTTTAGTCCTGCTTGCTTCCTCCGCATATAATGAAAAACCATGAAAAACTGTTCAGAAAGCCCAGGCATAACTCCCTGGTTTTTCATATGATGCTTTCCAAATTTGCAAATAGACAATTGCAGCCATTATACCTGAACAATGTCAGCTACCTCGGCTAGTATTATATAAAGCTGTCATGTCCATCAAATCCAACATACTATAGAATCTTCCAATGCAAAACGCAATCAAAACATATGGCCTATGCATGAAAGAAATCATCTCAGAAATTACAAATACACAAGTTCACAAAACAATCAAATCTGAAAAAAAAAAATCACTCTGATCACTGACACACTGATGGATCAAAAAATGGAAATAAAGTGGGATGTGCTGACTTTCTTAAGTGATAAAATGGCTTGCAAACCCTCAAAATACAGTATTAAAGTCTCAGCCATTGACTTAGCACTTGACATAACAATAAACAGCATAAAGTAATAGACACAATACTGAGTGAACTGGACTTTTCAGTTGCATATCTTGACGTTATTTTGTTGAAAAGTAAAAACCCTGAAGAACACAAGAAAAATATTTTTGAAGTTTTCAGAAGAATTCGGGACTATGGATTCAAACAGAAGGATGAAAAGTGTGAATTCTTTATGGGCAAAATGAAATATTTAGCTCAGATAATTGACAAGAAGGGCAGGAGACCAGATCCAGCATGTGCCAATGTTATAAAGGACATGCCTGTTCCTGTCAATGTCAGTACCCTACAAAATCTCCTGGGGTTAGCAAGTTACATTGTAGTACTTACATTATAGTATCAAATATGCATTGCTTGCAAACTCTGTTGAATGAGCTTTTGAAGAAAAACGCTAAATGTTCTTGGATGATGGAATGCCAGGAAGCATTTGAGAAAATTAAAAAAATACTCACATCAGACTTGTTCTTGACACACTGCGAGCCAAAAAAAATCGTAGCAAATGGTGCTAGTACATATAGTATAGGAGCCTGCATTATGCATAAACTAGAAGATGGCACAATTAAACCAATTGTACATGCATCCAGGATGTTTCTTCCAGCTGAGAAAAATACTCCATTCACGGGAGAAGGTTTACTCTACAAACAGATCACAAACTGTTGATAACTATTTATAGGTCATAAAAAGGATTATCAACTCGTATGGCTAATAGATTACAATGATGGGGAACCATTTTACTAAATTACGACTTAAAAATGGAATTCTTACCATCATGTAAATTAAGTTATGTGAACTGGTTGCCCAGACTTATTCCAAGGAATAATGAACTTTTAGAAGATATGGTCATTGCTTCTCTACAGTTGGAAGTAGGGATAAAAAATGTACTATGCAATACTGTGCGGGAACTACCTGTGATGTTGGAAGATATAAAAAGTAAAGTGTTGGAGGACAAATTTATTACTGAAATGAAAAAAAAATTTAAAGACAGGACTAAAGCAGATTCAAGAGTATACTCAATATGCAATGATGTTCTCATGTACAGTGAGAGAGTAGTGGTACCTTTGGCACTACAAAAGAGAATCCTGAAAGAATTTCATACAGGACACCCTGGTATATCCAGAATGAAAAGCTTAATGAGAAGTTACATATAGTGGTGTAGCATAGATAGACATTGAATATCTGGTGAAGTCTTGCAAAAGCTGTACTTTGGTGGCTAAAGCACCACCAATTAAGTTCAGTCCATGAAACTGACCGCCCATGGTCACGTCTGCATGTTGACTTTGCTGGTCCACTTAATGGGACATATTATCTAAATGTCGTAAACAGTTTTTCAAAGTCGCCAGAGATCTTCAGATGTAACAAACCAATCATGCAAGTAGTAATTCAGTTTCTACACGAATTGTTTACAAAGTTTAGAGTACCAGATTTGATTGTATCGGATAATGGCACTCGGTTTACATTGAAAGAATTTAAGAAATTTTGCAAAATGTTTGTGGTAGAGTACATAACAATTGCTCTTTACCATCCTAAAAGTAATGTTTTGTGGATACCTTAAAAAGGGCTCTAAAAATAGCCAACAGTGGATCCACAGATGCTGCATTACAGCAATTTTTGCAGGTGTATAGGCTTAAACTGAATAGAAATGCGCCTTTGGCCATGACTCCAGCAGAAATTGTTTGTGTGAAAAATACAATCAGTTTTTGACAAACTTATACCCAATAAGAAAAAACATGATCATGCGGTACAAAAACCTGAAAAAAAAAATGTTATAAAATTGGTCAAAAGGTTTTTTACCTTCAGAACTGTTGTCTGAAGAATTGGCAGGATGGTGTATTTAGTAAAAGGTCCTGAAATCGTACACAAGAGACACTATAACCAAATTAAAAGTAGGTACTCAACTGAAGAGAATGCTACTCTAGACGAGGTTGAACCTATGGAGGTTCTTTTTGATACTTTTGATGTACCCATCCCTCAGAAAGCTCTGGAGATAAAAGTCTGAAAGAGATGGAGTAAAAGAAAAAGAAGGCATATGGAAAGGATCAACGTCAACCCAAAAAGAAAAAAATATTGACTTGGTACAGAGTAAATCCAAAAAACGGGGTGTTGTAGCATATCTACGGATGATAATGTGTATGTCCCCATTTACATAAATACAGTAGCAGTTAGATTCATTGTGGAATTTACTTGACTTGCTTTTAGCAGTTGACTTCTATGTGCTGCTGGTGAATCTTATATGTGTTTGTGTCCTAAGTATTAGGTTGGTGCAAAAATATTGTCGTTTTTTGACGTATTTTTTAACGTCATAAACGGCATTATTTTTGCACCAACCTAATATTATCATTCCTTACCAACCTTTGTATGATTATTTTATTCAGTAACCTTCCCTAGGTTGCAACACTACCTTACTTCTTACATCTATTGGAAAGAGGTCAACTTGCAGGCTCTTATCCACAACTGTTTCCTATATTGCCCACCTCCCCTATCTAGACAAATACATATCTCTTTCTCTCCCTTTCTCTTCCTCTTTTTTTTTTCTCTTCCTTTTTTTTCCTTTTTGCTTCTTTTTTCATTATTGTCCAAATTTGGACTTATAAATAGAATAATTAAGTTTCATATTGTCTTTTACTAAAGCCTTGATTATCTCCCTTAGACCCAGTTTCCTTAAAAATGGAAAAACCCTTAACAATGTATTTTTTCTTGTGTGATTCTTGTATTTATTGTCATATTTGAGATTGAATATTTTGGGACACCATTAAATACAAACAAAAAAAAATTTCTCAAGATTAAGTTCATAAGGTTTTTTCTTCTGGGGTAAAATTCTGTTTTTCAAATGTATTTGATGTTTGAGCATACAAAATACTTGTTTTAATGTATCTTCCAAATATTACATAAAGTTCATTGTGCTCATATGACTATTTGGATGCTGCTTTTTTTCTTTTCCTTTTTTTAATAAAGGATTTCTTTTTAAATTTCTCATGATCTGTTTATTTTTTGCTGTAGTGGCCTTCTGTTGGGTAAAATGTTTGGTTTGAAGCTGGTTATAACAATTCCTTACTACTATTAATAAGACAGTTTTAGTCAAATCAATTTTGAAGTGTCCCTCCATATATTTTTCATATCAAGATTAAAGAAACGAAATAGGATAGATATTTAGTAGCCATGGTCAAATTTAAAAATAAATAACAGAACTGTCCAACAAACAGAATTAACAAAGTTTGCAATAAAAAGAAAAAGGAACAGGGCAAAAATGAAGTAATATCTAACAAGCTGGAAATCAATATATGCAAGACAAATTAACAGTAAAAAGTCAAAAAGTACACAAACTAAGAATTGGTGTTGACACACTAAAGCAAGTTTGGACAAGCAAACATAGTGTCCTATCTTCTAAACAAGGCAGATCTGGATTGAGTCATGTCAAACTGCAAACTGGCCTATTTTATTGGCTAAGAAAGAATCCTAGCGTGCATTTGTGTGTTTCTGTCTATAAAAGAGGAGGGGCAAGTGTTCTGCAGTCATTCCTCATTGGATTAAAATCAACACATTCATTTATCTATCTTTTGCTATTTAAAAATGTCTTATTGTTATTATTCACATGCAGTTAGTGTTCATTTTTAGCAAAATTGGTCATGTATAATAATTTTGTCTGGACATTAATAACATTTTATTTGTAGAAAACAAACAATTTGACTTTTCACTAGAGACTTGCATATCTGGAAATATACACATTTTAAAAGTGAAATTAAGAACTATTTTAATTATTCTTAATATCTAATTTAGGTGCATTCCCTAGATAAAAAGACAAATTTATAAAAATATTTTCATTCATTTTTCTCATTTACAACAACTTTATTTTGTGATTGGCGTACTACTGGCTTACTAGAAAAGAAAATCCTTAGAAATAATTTTTGTCGGATTTTTTGTATCTAGTGAATATGCCTAAAATTAGATATTAAAAAATAAAGTAAGTTTTAATTTCAGTTTTAAAATGTGTATATTTTCAAAACTGCAAATTATTTTTTTTAACCCAAAGTAAAAATTATTCTTTTTTAGCCACTTTTTGTGCCTTAATACACACACTTATTTTCTATGGCAGGCCATAAGTGTAAGTAAAGAAAATACAAATTATCAGCATTTCTGAATATAAACAGGAGAGTTATTTGCCTCTAAATAAAATTATTAATCACTTGAAAACAAGTGTCGGATAGTAGTTTCAATAATTTGAAAGTTCTTTTACCACACATTTATTACTATCAGTTGCTTTTTATTTATTTATTTTTTTTTTTTTTTCTTGCTTACTTTATAATTTTTGAAGGAATTCACTTTCACGGGTCAGAGAGGAAGCGAACATCTTCCTGGTTGTAGTTTAAGGTGTTTTCTAATTGAGTGTACAATTTCAAGAATATTGATAAAGATTAGTCACTTTGATTTTGCAAGATAAAGTAACATGTAAAAAAATATTTCGCATTTTCGGCTGTTCAAAGCAAAATATTGTTTTAACTCGCTGTAAAAAAATAATTCAATGAACAAAAGCACATACAAATTACATATTTAGATTATTTTATTTTCTTTCCAGCCACATGAATATTTTTATGATTGTCCAGAAATACACGAGAAACTGAAAGTTGAATGGACTAAGTTGCAAATTTATCAATTTCAAACAAAATCAGATATTGACTGGAAATGCTATTATTACACAAGAAAATGAATGGCTTCCATAGAAAGAAAAAATACTGAAATTAAATTTAAAGCCAAAAAAACAAATTGAAAACTGCAGTACCAAGGAAAAAAAACAAACCGATACTGAAATATAAATTGCCAAACCAACTGTACTATTTAGTTCTTGTAGATTAATTAGCTTATTGAATAATTTGAATTTATCTTCTGCATTATATTCTCTTTATCATGCTATTATCTGGCAGTAGAATTTTTATGTGCTGCTAAAACCCATGTGATCATATGTAAAACACACACATATAAATTTAATAATTTAGGTTGGGTATAGACTTGAACAGTACATGATTGTTCATACATTTGTTGAGTTATCATTTGCTATTTTCAGTCTTGTTTCAATGTGAAACTGCCACATGTGATTTCAGGTTATTTCTCATTATTTTTATTTTCCTCCCTTATAAACATGCATACTCTCTCTAACAAGTGTCTCATAGCTTTGTCTGTTGCAAGTGCTTATCTACAATTAAACAGGATTTTCTCTTTTCTGTATATCCACATCTGTTAGCAGATGACATGAAACTTGAGATCTGCTTACTTTCCTTACAAATTTTCTCTCCAATCTTACCTGGTTGTCACTTTATTTTTTTATTTCTTTTTGTTGAGAAATTCTGTTTTTTGTTTTTGAACTTCATTTGAACTTATTAATATATACATATATATTGAGTACATTACAGCAAACTTTGGTTTCTGAAGGTATGTCTTTGTAGATTGTTTTAAGTAAAGGAAGTTGCTTCATAATTATGGTTTGTCAATCAGATGCACAAATGGCTGATTTGTTTTTGTCTTTTGCTTTATTTAGTTGGATTTATTTCTAACATTGGGATATTTGATATGTTTGTACTTATAAAACTCTGTGTAAGATTTATGAAATGAGAGCAACTTTCTTAATTTATAAAGATCAGTTTGGAATAAACTCTCTAATTATAGATTATTCCACTCTCATTTTAACTACTCAAATATATAATTACTTGTTGAGAAAAGTAACAATGATAAAGATTCTATAAATAGTTATAAAAAAAAAACACTCAGTATTAACAACTTATTGCAAGATCTCAAATCAACAGTTCTGTTATTTATTCAATGCTAATTTGAGAGGAATAAAATTCTGTACAAAACAAGGTGTGCTGAAAAATTCAGTAATTCTTTTTTTTTCTTTAATGGGGGTGGTTCATTCTTTGTGTGCCTTCTAAACTGCCATAGAAATTCTGGTCTTAGAATCTCCATTGCTATTGATGACTTGAGAAAATGTCTTTTTCTGAGGAGATAACTTACAAAAATGGTATTTTTCTTTTTGATGAAAATCTTGTTTACAATGTCAAAGGTTACATAAGTTTCTTAATCTGAGATAAATTTGTATACTGAGACAACTTCATTGAAGCATCCTAGTTTATTCAGCAAATTCTCTGTATTCATTGATAGAATTATATTCCAATTCTGCATATTTTTTTTCAGCATCAATAACATTCAGATCAATGTTTAGTCTGTAAGGGCAATGAATACAATCTATCTTGAATGTATATCAAAGTGAATATATAAACAAAATCTTTATCATACATAATCACTTTATTTAATTTGAAATAAAATCTCTAAAGATTACAACAGTCAGGTTTTGTGCCTTGTAAAGTAGACATATTGGATTATTTTCTTCTGTTAGAGATCAGCTAAGGGAGGTAATTGAGCAATATAATATATAACAACGTGCCTTTTTATGTTTCTGAAGAGACAATGAATTCTCAATGGCTTTCATGTTTCAACTTGTAGAGTGTCCTTGCTGAATGAACTACAGTGAAATCCAAATACTCACTGGAAGTGAACTCTTATGAAAATAGAAATTTGACAAAATAGTTTAATGATGAATTTGTTCTTTGTGCATAATGCACCAAATTTGTTTAATGGTTTAAGTAAAATTCTGTAGATATCCATTTGGTATCCTGAAAAATTCAATTTTTTTTTTATTAACTGTTTGTTTTCCAATTGACTTTTTTTTTTTTTTTTTTGCAGTAAAACTAAAGCTTATTTAAAAAAACAAAAGAAATTAACATTTTTTTCAAATGTATGAAGCATAATATTTGTTGTTTTGGAACATGCAAAGATAACAGCACAAATGCTGAAGTATTAGAGAGGAAATAGTGAAAGAAAATAGAAAAATTCTTCAGCTGTGGTTTTACAAATAAAAAATCTCTCACTTGAGAGAATGAAAATTATTTACACCAAAGTACTTTTTTTTTCTTCTCTAAAGTTGGCTTAGATTAATTTGATACAACCTCCATTCTACTCAGGAAAGTTGTCTTGACAATGTAGCTAATTTCATTAAATAGTTAGCAAGGCAGACTTGTTATGGTTTAAAAATTTTCTTATGGGCTGGCTCCTGATCTGCTTGCCAAGCAAATTATGATCAATATTATTGACTAAGTGATGTATTCATGAGAATAGTGTATACTAATCATTAGGCCTCTCTTTCAAGATAGAAGCTGTGATTTGAATACATTTTTAAGAGAAAAAAAAGTTATCTGTCTATATCTCCAATGATTACTTACATTATTCAGACAGTTATCCTCATCTTCATTGCCATATTCCCAACGTTTTGACCATTGTACGCTCTGGCCTTCTTCAGGTGACTGGAATATTGAACCAAACCATTTACATTCTCTATTATTTTCATCCTAATCCCACAGTTACAGTGTTACCGCTTTATGATGTTCTTGCAGTCTTACCTTAAGGGAGCAGCCTGTTTCTCCTTTATATTTTTTTATCACAGCTGCACGGGATGTTGTGCACACAGTCCTTAGTCATGTTCTCCTCTATGGGAGGGGTTTTACTCGGAAGAGGTGTCTTAAGCCACTTTTGAAGGTTGTCTTGATGTTATATGGACCACCGATCTTTTTTTTTATTTTCTCTAATAATCCCTTCACATAGGGTAGGCAGACTGAAGCTGTTTTCTGAATGTTGTTATCCTCTTGTACTCTTCTATCCCAGTTTGTTGGAGCTGCTGTCATGTACCCGGGGTAGTTGTTACGTTGTAGGGTATTGCTTATACTGACCATTTCTTGTTCATATGTTTCTGGGTCAGCACTTATGACTTTTGCTTGATATTGTAAGCAGTGGATGATCCCTTTCCTTACACTGTATGGGTAGTTGAAGCTGAGGTATTGTTTAGTGAATGTAGGCTTATGGTATACAGTTGTTTTGGACCTATGCTCTGTTCGAGATATTAGTACGTCCATGAAAGCAAGTTGTTGTTTTCACTCTCCATTGTGAACTGTATCGATGATCTTATTGAGTTCACATGTAGTAGCTGGACCTTTTCCTGGTGTAGCCAGAGTATGAAGGTGTCATCTATGTATCTCAACCATAGGGTTGGCGTTAGTGATTGTTGTAATCTAGAAAGGGTTACTGAATGTGGAATAACCAAAATGGAAGTTGGAAATATGGTAATCTTTATAACATCAACAAAATACAATACTCACCAGCGGCATGAAGTAGGTAAACCACTGCTAGTGGTGGATTACTTAGCATATTACTCCCACTTGCAATCGTGTCCAACGTATTTACAAGGATTGAGACATACCCCTTAGTGTTCATAAGTACAGTATATAACAGTGTAGATTCTAATGCCATTTCCTCAAATTATTCCATATATACACTTGCCATTGCTGTTGATAATGGCAATCCCATTGTTATGACCTCATCTTGTTGATATGTCTGTACCCATTCCAAAGTGTTATTTGTGTACAGAAAGTCAGCATCTCCATCAGGTTATCTATTGGTATATTAGTCTGTTCTCCTAGGGATGAGTTTGAGGCCAGTCTGTCCCTGACTAGCAAGAGTGCCTCCTTTGTGGGTACCTTGATGAACAAACTCACCACATCCAGCCTCATCATTTGGTTGGATTGGATGGGAGCATCTTTGATTATTTGGTTCGAAATACCAATAATCAGAAGAAGGCTTCATACAATAGCCGAAACTTTGTGAATATGGCAATGAAGATGAGGATAACAGTTCGAATAATATTAGTAGAAAAAAGTTAGTTTGTTCCTCAGATGTATGTCTGTTTGTAGAAATTAACTTTATTTGTACATATTTCTATATATTTATATTAAAAGATTGTACATTATAAAAGCTACAGACACAACTATATATTATGCTATTATTAGTATTATTATTATTAGAAAGGAAAAATTTCAAATTTCAGTGCAGAAATGATGTTGCATCTTTAAAAACTGATTCTATGAAGGTCTTCATATCTGTAGACTCTTTATATTTGGGAAATTGATATTGGGCTATTTTTGTGGGAACATTTCATGTTGTTCACCTCTTTGTGTTTGGATGTGGAATTTGTGAATCAAATTTTACTTTTGAGTCTAAAATTATACAGATTTCTATTTGATTATTTTTCCATTAGTTATGTTCAATTACTATATAAAAGTACTGCTTTATTTCAATAAATTGACTAAACTATAAAGAATGACATTAGTGCATGCCCTTGGCAATGGCTATTTTTATTTATTTTCCCATAATGCCTTTCCATGGATGTGCTTGTGTGCTAGGGGTAAAGTATTAATGGCACTGTTACTATTCTAAGTGGAGAAGTGATTTAAAAAATTTGTGTTTGTGATTTACTCTCTCATATGTAGCAGCTGTATTTCGTTATGACAAACCATAATTTGCAACAAAAACCTGATTTGAAAGAAAAGGATTATATTCATAGAAGTTGATCTCATTCTTGTAAAACCTAGGATAAATAAATAAAAAAAACAAACTTTATTTGAAATAAAAATAAATCTTCAATTAAGTTGTATTATGAAGATAGGACCTAGTTGTTGTGACTTCTTTACTAAAGATGATGGTCTCTATTTTATCCCCCACCTCCCATTCATTGATTCATTTAAATTTCTCCAACAATAACATCCTTTTGGTCTCGGGAGAATCTTGTGTCACTTTTCTTGACTGTAACTGTTGGCTGTAATCACCTCCAAAGTGGGTAAATTCTGTTCTACAGCTTACTTTTTCTTCCTGCTTTGCAATAATAATAAAACTTATTTTTGGTGTAGGGCTTGGCTTGACCTGCTCAACCAGTTAGGCAGGTTAACAATATTACCATTTACTTTTAAGAGAAGTAAGATATTTTATGCAGGGTGTAGTGGGATCTTACTGCAGAGTTGTATTTTGGCCTGAAAGTAATTTATTTCTTATCTCGAGCTAATGCAGGCTGGGTGGCTTTCTTTTTACATACTAAGTCATTTTTTGGTCTCTAATTTATAGCAAAAGAAAATATTAAAACATGTGTGTTTCAGTGTGGAGCTCATGAGGTCTCCTCCTCTTGATATTACTAAATCCATTTCTTTATTTAAATAAGCATGCATTTCTTCCTATAAACTAATTTTTTATTTTTTTTATTTATTTATTTATTTATTTATTTTTTTTTTTTGTCGAAGTAAAAATTAGCTTGGTAATGACCCCCACAAAAAATGAAGTCATGGAAATTTCATGTCCCTATTATCTATGTGAACATAGATCAATAATTTTCAAAGAGTATTTTGTGCAAAGGGGCTCTGAAAAACAATTAACTAAAATTGTCTGAATTTTTAAATAAAAGCATTTTAAAATTGCTTGCCTAATATGTATAAAAACTGTCAAGAATTTACTACAAAAAAAAAACTAAAAAAAACAACCATATAAATAATTTTGTAATTTTTATTTTAACAAAATTTTTATGGAATTTCATTTATGGATATTTTCACTTGATTCTAATTAGAAAAATATGTAATTAGATACTCCCCCCCCCTTACCTGAATAAGACTGACATAAGCATATATTTAGTTTAAATTTGACTCAACCATATGTGATATTTGTTAAATAAGGCTAACTTTATTATATTGCTCAATTTGTATTGTGCATAATGATGATCATAAACACTACAGCCTTTCTAAAGTTATTATGCAAATCAAATCTCGATAACTCAGTTTTGAATCAATATTTGTCAAATTTAAACTCATCCATTTCCACCCTTAAAAGTAAAATATTTAACTAAATTTTCAGCCATTTTTGATATTTAGTTTTTGAGATATTTGGTATTTATGAAAATGAACTGACTGAAGTTAGTATGCAGATTAAACTAATATTAGCTTAAGACTTTTGAAATGTAATAAAAACTATTTTTTTCTTTTTGTTCATATATGTTGAAACATGGGTAAAGGGAAGGATCTAACAACTGCTGAAAAACAGAAAATAACAACGTTAATGAATGAGGGAATGCCTAAATTGGAGATATTAATGGAGCTTTACAGAGATCATCAAATGATAAAGACTGTTGAAAATATAAGTTGAGAACTCAAAGCACAGGAAAAGGCTTTTTAAGAGCTTGCTTCCTCAATATGAACAAAAACTAAAATTATAGCAAAATAATCACATTTGACCAGCACTTGGATCTTTGAAAAGGCTGAAATTGAGGGGGTCAAGAAGGACAAAAAAGTGTTGGGATCTGTAAAAAAAAAAAAAAAAAAACTCCTCTCACTAAAGCAAATATTATAAAGCATCAAAATTGGGCCAAGAAATACATGAAAATTTGCTTTTCTAAAGTAATTTTCATGGATGAATCATGAGTGACATTTGATGGATATAATGGATGTGCCAAAGAATGGATTTTATCCAATTAATACATGCCTGTGGCTAAAAGAAGGCAACAAGAAGGTGATAGTGTTATTATATAGGCTGGAATTGTTGAGCAAACCATTATTGGACTATTCAGTCAATGAAGAAGTTAAACTGACAGTGCTAACTATTGTGATTTTTATGAACAAGACTTTCTTTGTGTAGTACAAGTCCCAGTCTTGCAGTTTCAAAGTGAAGTGTGTATTTATACACAACAATGCTCCTTCTCCTGTATCTAATCTTACCTGTAAATTCTTAGAGCATAAAAGATAATGGAATGGCCACCATCAAATCCTGATATGAATCTGATCGAAAATCTATGGTCAATTGTGAAGATGAAATTATTTGAAGGTGGCAAACAATACAACAGCAAAGCAGACCCATGGGAAGCAATTAAGACTACCATGTCTGAAATTAAACCTGCTTAAGTAAAAAAAGCAAAAAAAAAAAAAAAATCTCAATGGATAGATTACTGGCTGTTATTAAGAAGTTTTTCTATATTAAAATGTAAAGGATTCAAAGACTTATGTCTTTGTTATTTGTTCTGTTATGAGTGTTGATCAGTTTTTGATGATTTTATTACCTTTTTGAAGTAAAATATGATTATTTGGTTTTGCTTAATAACTTCAGACAGGGAGTACATCAAGACTTTGCATGCCAATCCTATTAGTCACCATACTATAAAATGTCAAAATGACAAGCAATTAATTATAACATAAAGTATCTCATGAGGAAACAAATCTATTTACATGCAATCCCAAATCAACATCTGTATGTTTTAATTTTCCACTAAAAACCTTAAGTCTCCAATCTAAATGACCAAAGGATGATTTTGAACATTAAATATTCACCTTTAAATTCCTCCAAAACTTTACCAATTGGATGCTCTTCATCTTTGGACAAGTTCAAGAATAAATTTCCAACACATCTCATCATTTTTCTGCCAAGATTCTTGGATGGGCAGAAATCTTGTAAATTTCTTCATCTGCCAAATTATTTTTTTGAAGAAAAAGGCTTTTCTAATCTATATTCAGCTCCCGTTATGACACATACAATCCATTTATTCACCATTCAGTTAGGTATCTTGAAAAGCTTGAGTGTGTGATTATCAGTATAACACAGCCAGCCTGATTTGATCCTGTGTCTTTCCTATGCTGGTTAGTACTGCTCTGGTCAACTGATGGTTATCTGCTGGCCACTTCATTCCTTCATCTGCCCTGACCCACATTATGTTCCTTCATCCCAGAGCAATGAAGACCAATTTTCATCCATACTGGAGTGCTGAATCTAGTTGCAGTGGAACTGTTCTACAAAAGGGCAAAAGAATGCTTCTACTGGTGAAAATACAAATAACATAACAAAATAACGAAGGTTGCTGGGTTGATTTTCAATTGGTTTATATAGTCATTAATACAACAAAATTAACTCTTCTCATTAAACTATTCTAAAACTTGGAGCAGGTTAAAAACAACATCACAAGGTGGTCGGTCAGAAATTCTGTTGGCAACAGATCACATGGGGTTCAGCAGCTCCCTTGTCAGCTGCTGACTCATCTGTTCTCACTCCAACTGCTGCCTTCAACTAAGTGCTCTGTTTATATGTATTTCTCCTGACTCCTACTACACCTTGGGCCTCATCAATATTCATATCAATTATTTTCTCCATCCTTGGAGAAACAATGCTGAAACTCAAACAAATAGATATTCAAAATAGTACATTCTCTGACAATAATTTTTCTGTTAAAAAATTTTTTGTGTTCAGAAATTATTTCTATCTTTCTGATGTCAAAGAATTTTCACATTCCTCATTCTTCAAGATATATTTTAGACTGCTTACATTCCGAGTTTGAGGATTCATAATTCTATTTACTCATCAGTTTATCAGAAAAAAATATTTCTCTTTTTTTCCCTTGCTCCATATTTCAATTCATATTTTCACCTTAACGATTTTAACGTTTCTTTCTCTTTTTTTTTTTTTTTTTTTTTTTTTTTTTTTTTTTTTTAACCCTTTTAATCTTAATTTCATACTACCAGTTTTACAATAGTGTTCCATCAAGAGGAAGACGTGCTCATTTTGGAACAAAATAAATTTAGCCCCAAATCTGTATATGACATTTTTTTACCAGTAATGAGAATGTTTAGACAAATTGGTTTTGTGAGATGACTTTGTATTATAGATTTTATAAGAAGTTGTTTTTGATTCAAAGCTTCATGCATGGCTTTGTAAAAGGTTAGGCTAGCTTAAGAGGTGACGTGGATTTTGACAAAATATAAATGTACACAGTAGGTAAAAAACATATAGGAATGAATTTTTCTAATTTTAATTGATTTTTCTTTTATTGTTATTTACATACAACACCACCCCATATTTACAGGAATATCTGACCATGATATGGGCTACACAGTAATCTTTTAAAATTGCCAAGTTTAAAGTTTTCAGTGTTAGTGTTAGTTTTAGAAAGCTCTGTTCATTGCTGTCTTCTTAATGTAATAGATTTAATAAAAAATTTCTATTTCCCAAATATATATTGTTCTTTTTATACACTTAATTATTGCTATAATTTTCATTTGTCTGTAAATCAGGGAGTCAAGAGTACCACAAGAAACTATTAACATAGAACTCATAGTTATAACTAGCAGTTTCAATAGTGAAATTGAGACCTAGCTGCCAAGTAAGTACTGTACTTAAATTTGAAGTTGATGTTCCAATGAGGAAACCTTAACAGAACAATTACTGTGAAAATATTTATAGAAGTGGCAATGGAAAACTATGCTATGATGGTGGGAAGTGGCTGAAACTGAGATACCAGGTCAGGACTGATAACATTGTCAATTCTTTGACTTTCATCAAGAATCTCCAGACACATTGTAGAAGAATCAAACCAGATTTTGTGACAATATTTGATATATGCACAAATGATAAACTTATAAATATGCAAGACAGATTTTGGCATGAAATGACTTTCTTAGCAGTAAACTTAGCTATTGATTCAATAAAGCCATTCCAATTTGTCAGTAGAAAATGTGATACTAAGAAGGTGCTCTCCTGGAGGTTACTATCAGCCATGCTGATGGAAGGCAAAAAGGTTTAAGATGATTAATAGAGAGCAGTTTTATTTTAGAGGCACAAAAATTAGCAAGTCACACCTTGCTCCAGTTAACAGATTGTAGGTCATTTTTTAGATCAGCTGCCAATTTTATTTTATTGAACCTATCAGATTTACTATTAAATATTTGTAAATATTTGTCATCAGCATAGATTGTTAGCATAGGTGACATCAGAAAGGCCGTTGATGAAAATATGGACCTGAGTGGGTCCAAGAATAGAGCCCTAGAGGATGTCTGTATTAATATAAAATGATCTAAGAGAGTGGTCATTCAAGACAATTTCAATATGCGGTTTGATAAGATTGAATTGAATCAAAGAAATGACCAAAAGCAGCAGCTCCAGCTTTGTCATTCTTATCTAAAGCTTGACAAACTCTTTCAGCAGTAACTGTTAACACATCAGTTGTTGACCTAGAAAAAGCCACATTGTTTATCTGAAAGAAAACTCTGAAGTAAGATGCTTGACCAATTCAGAATTGATTAGAGCTTCTAGTTATTTGCCAAAGTAGAAGACAAATTGGTTGATAGATTGAAGGATCAGAAGGTTCACCAGAGATTTTAAAAATAGGAACTACAGAAGAGGATTTCCATCAAGCTGGAAAGCAAAAAAAAAACCCAAAAAACCCCCAAAAATAACAGCAAATTATCTATTGTAGAGTTTGGAGAGAACAGTGGCCAGTTTGGGGGCACAATTCTTACAGACATTTGCAACAATACCATTGTGTTCACAGGTTTTGTAGGGATCATTTTTGGACATGATAGCAGAAACCGTGGATGGAATTATATGCATATCTCTCAGTCAAGTGGTAAGTATGGCAAAGGTATATCTGATGAGTCTAGAGTAGGATTGGAAGGGAATTTGTGTGAAAAGCATTTGGCTTTAACAGCAGATGATAGCACTTCAAATTAATTAAACACCCTCTTGGAAAGCCACCTGTAGTCACAAGAACCAAATTATACAGTGCTACAACCTATCGGCAAACAATGACTTAGTCTCTTTGAAGACACGTTTGCGCATTATGAGTAGACACAGAAGCATCTGTTGTGATCAGACATCACATTGGTACAGCCAGAAAAAGGGATTCTTGCAGGCCTATTGTGGATAAACAGGCAGGTGTGAATCAAGATTATGGTTTTATCTAGTATTTACAAAAGCCTCAATGCGGGATTTCACTCAAGAAACTTTAGTGGCACAATTTTTAGTAGGAAGACTGAAGATTTGAATGTTATAGGGATAGAAAAAAAACAACTTTTACAATGGCTTTAATCTTGTTTACCGAATGATTCTAAGCCTGGGTAAATGCTGGACTTATAGATATGTAAGATAGATTTTGGAGAGAAAAATTGTCTAGTACAACTCAGTGAACTAACTTTTTTAATTTTTTAAATGAATTGTTGGTTACAAGCCTTCCAAAATTTGATATTTTTGACATTTTCCTTTTATTTGTTCCTCTTGCACTTTAGTAAAATCTGATATGGATTCACAACAGATGTTATCTTTTTATATTTGTCAATATGAAAAAGAAAAACTGGTTGAATTGCTTGACAAACTCAGGATATCAAATAAAGTGGATTGAATTATCTAAAACCTTCACAATTTTAGTAAATTTTTTACAAGATTCAAATTTGATGTTTATTGAAATATCAGCCACTTCTTCTCTATCCCACTTTGAACAAAAAAGGTATATTTTGTTTGTTTTTTTTAATTAAATTTAAAATGAAAGAATTTCTTTTCCTTCCTAGTAAAGTTTGATTAGTAAATTGCATAATCCCCTCCAATAAAATTCCTTCTTGATATTCAGAGAAAAATGGCAAAACTATCAATTTTATAAAGTTTCTCTCCTTTTAATCTATTTTGATTGAAAAGAAATTAAGTGTTTTCTTGTTCTGAAGAGCAAGTGGGTAAAAGTTGTAGATTTGGAGTTAATGTTGCTTCCATTGAACAGAAATAATAGATGTACAGAGAAAGTAAAATGTAAATGTTCAGTTTGCATTACATACAATGAATTAACATTTTCTTTTTCTCTCTCTCTCTCTCTCGCATTTTTTTTTATCATTCACACTTTTGCTATGTACATGATCCATTTGATGATGCAGTGCATCTTAATTCTTCTTTAAGAACTCTTCTTCCATTTTCATCATCAAAATAGTTAAAATCTTATTTAAAGTTCAAAAATAAGCTAGATTAATTACAGGTTTGGTCAGTATGCCATATGGAACAAAAAATAACTGTTTTCTTCAAGAAAACCCCTTAGATAACATGTTAGGTCATCACTAAACAAGTATATCTTTCCCCATTCATTGATAAGAACAATCACTTTATTATGGAAGAATCTGCTCAGACCCTGCTAAATTCATGGGAAGATGAGGAGAAAGGGAACATAAAATTGTTTTAACATTTTATTTTATACTTTGAATTTGTGTTTACCTATGGAGATTGATTAAAAAAAAATGCTATTGGTGGAGGAGTGTAGAGGAAAGTTGTTACAATTAACAAAGTTTATCATTAATACAGATAAAAATTTTTTACTTCATTTCATGGCATAGAAGCTCCAAACTTATTTACTTGCATGCATGCATATTACACAACTTGTAACCTAACAAGGAAATGTTAACTTGAGCCCTGTTAAATAAGAAGGTAGTAAATGCTTTCAAAGAACAAATCTTTAGATAGCACTACTGTGAAGCCTAATTGTTATTGATTATAATTTTGAAGAGGAATAAAAATTTGTAAAAGATATTTGGAAACAATTCTATGCAATATTCAGAAAAGCACTGTCATTCTGTTTCCAAATCATTTTTAATAATGTACTTCTTTTCTGGTTTGGTTGGGCAGAAGTAGATTTTGATTCATTTTGTGTGTGTGTGTGTGTGTGAGGGAGAGAGAGAGAGAAACTAAAAAAAAAATAAAACAAAAACAACTCTAGAACAGTTTGATACATTTTGCAGGAAAATAGCAACTACTACTTTACAATTTTTATTTATGACAGAAAAGAAATTTATAAACTTTTAGTCATTTAAAAAAAAATGTCCTAGTTGGGCCTATATATTTGCTTTTTAATAGAAGCAAAGTGCTTAATTTTTTTTTTTTTTCATCCTTTTATATAAATTTAGGAATTTGATTAAATATCAAATCTTTTTTTTGAATTTTAAATCCTTATTTTTAAAAGTTTTGGCATAATTTCTTCAAAATGTAACAGGGACTACATCAGCTAATTTTGCTTTGTTCCAGGTATTTTAATATTTTACATTTAATTAATTTTCCATCAACATTGTTATAATTTGGGTAGTGTTTATCTTTTACAAAGAAATTCTTTGAATAGTGATTTTAATATACAATGGTGAGCAGAAGAAATGAGCCGCTTACCCAAAACAATTTTTAATTTTTACTAAGTAGCTTTAAATATTCGTGTGAAATATCTGTAATTATTTGGGACTGCAATGCAAGTTGTCACATTTGCATATATATTTAGGGAGATTGCCAAAATTAGTATTTAGTATTGCTCCCATACTACTGCTTTAAATCTACATGCAATGGAGGAATACAATTTAAAAATTGTTTCTTTAGTAACATTTTGCTGTTCCTCTTGACAGTAACTGAAAATTCTTGCAAGATCTTTGACTTTCTGTCATCCACCAGAGTTTTCACATATGTTCAATAGATTACAGACTATTAAACACCCACCACTGAGTTTTACTGTCTTTGTTGTATAATTTTGGATTGTTTCTTGTCTTAATTGATCTTGGCATATACTCTCTTTTATTAGAATTCAATTCTACTTTGCCTTTATCACTCCATATCATGTTTGCCAATTTTTGATTATCCTATAGCAGATGTTCTTTTGCCCAGTCATTTCATCTACTTTGATGTTTTTTTTTATTTTATTTTGCTGCAATACATCCATTCAGATTATTTTTATGTAGAATCTTTCTTATATAAATTGACACACATTTGTAGTAATGCTGATTTCATCCATTACTTGAGAAGCTGTTAATTTTGGATTGGATACTGATAACCTTACTAGCTTTCTTTGGTCTCTTGTTTAATTTCAAGTCTGCCAGTTTCTTTTCATATCCAAAATGCTCCCACATCATGCTGCTTCTGAGTTGATTTGGATGGCATGCCTTGATATTTCATGCTCCTTAGTGATTTCACATTAAGTCATTCTTTGTGACATTTCAATAATTTTCCTCTTCTCCAAACTCACTCTTTCCATTTTGAAATTTAAATCAACTACACCAAAAGGACAAAATGAAGTCTATATAATCTTTGTTCCTTTTTAATGAATTCAATATTAAAAGTTGAATGAACATTCAAAAATGATTTACCTCAAGTTGGATTTAGTAATCCTTTTGGTCAAGGAATATTTTTAATTTTTAAAACTCATGTGTTTTTGATTTTAATAATTTCAGGAAATTAAAATGTTTATTTTTAAGATGGTTTTGTCAGCATCTTTTTTATTTTTAAAGCACAGTTTGGTACGACTTGTTTACTTGCTAATAATGGTGATTCATAAAATTGTAGAGATAGCACAATGTTGGATTTTCATAAGACATCTTAGTATATAAATGTATGGGACAGTAATATTTTTCATTTATTTTTCCTTCATAGCTAGAATTAAAATGAGTCTGCAGTTAATTCCTTGTATTTTATCATGTGACATGTAAATATTTTTTTTGTTTTGTTGGAATTCATATGTACTAAATAATTTTACAAATGTTTTTTTTTTTTTTTTTTTTTTTTAATTTGATGTATTCACTTTGAATGGATATGCAATAGACCCTTATGCTAATTTTGAAATGGTTTAATATTTTACAATGCAGATTTAAGAAATATTTGAAATGTTCATGAAAAAATGTTCAAATATATTGAAATTGCAGTATGCATGACTCTACATAGATGGCTAACTTGAATCAGGAAGAGATTGCTTTCTGGTTATTTTCTTCAGATATTTATCTAAAAGAAACCTCCAGTTGATGCTAACCTCCAGGAAAGTGACTTGTTGCACCTTCTTGGGTTAACATTCTTGGCTAGCATGAAGTGAAAGTCTATTGAATCTATTTCTAGGTCAGGTGCTAAAAAAAGTTAATTCACTGAGTCGTACTAGACAATTTTTCTCTCCAGAATCTATCTTGCATATCAACAAGTCCAACATTTACCCAGGCTTAGAATCTTATTGCCATCTATGGTTTGGTGCTCCTGATATATATTTAGAGATTCTTGATAAAATCCAAAAAAGAATCACCAATATTATTGGTCCTGACTTGGCATCTTGGCTTCCTTGTGCTTTTTCTATAATTACTTTTATAGTAATTGATCAGATGAGCACTTCACTATGGTACCTAGACTTTATGAATTTAAGCACAGCACTAGATTGGCAACAAGGTCTTGTCAATTTACAGTTGAATTGGCTAGATGTAACTGGAAGTTCTATGCTAAGTTTCTTTTCTTGCACTTCTCGCTTGTGGAACTCTCTCCTGGCCCCATGCTTTCCAGCTGACTTTGATCTTCAAAAATTTCAATTGCTATGTCTTTTTGCTTACTCTTCTGTTGTTCTTGCTCCTTAATAATGTTTGTTTTCTAATTCTGTCGCTAACCTCTTGTCTTAGTGGCTTTACTGCTTTGCTTTGAGTAAATTCGATTAAAATATATATATGTTTTGTTTGAGGTCAACTTGTTTGGGGTTTCCTTAATCTTTTATTGATTTTGATGTTTCTTCATTTTTTTAAGTTTAAATGGCTGACATCCATACCAACAAGTGTTCATCTATGAAATTGATAGCTTTGGTATCTTCAAAATTACAGCTTATCATTTTTATGTCTAATGAGGCAGTCTATATAAGTTAAATTTGTTGGAAAGAAAGAAAAAAATCTTAAAATGGAATCTTGATAGATGATTAAAGGAGTGAAAGAAAAACTTTGGAAAGAAACTAGAGGAAGAGAGTGAATTACTGCTGCTTTTGATTAATATTTAAAGCTTTAAAACATAAGAAAAAAACAAATCTGTTAAAGAAAAGTTCTGTTTAAAGGCTGCAGGAAGGAATGAAATTCTGTCAGGTTTTTGGTGATTCAGCCTGTTGTAGAGAGCCTCTACTTTGTTTATATCAGAGCTCATACCATTTGCCGAAAATTTCACACCAAAAACATCTATATTATCAGAATTAAAAACACATTTCTGCTTATTCAAAGTCAGTTCAGGGACATGTAATCTTTCAAAAACTTTTTCAAGTGCTACATCATGCTTTTCATCCTTTCTAAAAACAAAAATATCATTGTGAATGTTAAACATACCCGGTATATATTAATTTTTTTTGTAATTCTTTGTGAAAAATTTTGGTGGACAAATTCATCTCGAAGTTTAGTTTACAATATTGATAAAGGCCAGCATAAGAGAAAGCAATAATATTTCAACTATCTGGGTGTAACTTGATTTGGTAAAAACCATTATTTAGTTCCAACTTTGAGAAATGATTTGATCCATTTAGCTGATGATGAACCGCCTCAGGGGTAGGAATAAAATATCTTGTTGTTTTTGTAGCTTTATTTGGTTGAACTATATCTATATAGAGTCTATCACCGTCCTTTTTAGGAACAATAACAATAGGTGAGACCCAATCATTTGGTCCATGTACTTTCTCAGTTATGCTCGCAGCTTCAAGAGGTTTTGAGTTGTGACATTTTTAATATTTTGTTTAGCATTTTTATCTATGTGTAGTTTGACCTGTACACCCTTCATTTTGCTTTTTTCATGAAAAAGGTGATTTTTTTTTTTTTTTTTTTTTTTTTCCCCCAAGGAATTTATTCATGTGAGTTGCTAACTTTTTTACTATGCCAATGTCTACTGTTTGTGAACTAATTAAAAACCCCTTACTACTTTCCACCACATAAAAATCAGCAACATGTAGCTTACGTGTGGGTTCAGTGCTTATTTTAAAGGTACATAAAGTTTTCAATGGAGTACTTTCCATATATGTAAATAATTTGGCATATACTTTTCTCAAAGTAATGATCTTTTTTAGATTTTCATGATCCTGCGAGTCTATCTGCATAATCAACTCTATTCCATTTATCTTTACTTGAATTTTGGTGTCCGTTTTATTTCCCATTAGTTTATTCTTATTTTTAATATTGCAAACCGTTATTAGAGTCTATCTCTTCAAGAACTGTCTGAACTTCAACCTGGATACTTTTGAAAAGTGGCCATGTTTATCGCAATTGTGTTTTTGCTACTATGAAGGAGCCATTTTCCACCACAATTAAAACACAAATGAGGCTGTGTTCTCTGAGCATTTTGGCTGAATTTACCTGATTTGAATTTCACTTTATATACAGCTTCCATTTTTTGACTAGCTTCAATAAGTGCAGCATGTAGAGAAGACATTTTGATAGTGTTCAGCTTTTAAGAGGTCATTTAAATTAAGATCCTCTCATAAAAGTGGATCAGAATTTAAAGGTAATCTGATCTTTTATTTCTCTATTTAATTAGTGGAATTCACAACATGTATCCTTCTGTTGAAGTTGCAACACAAATTTATCAATCAACTCTACTTCTTGTTTTAATTTTCAGAATTTTTATGTTTCAAAAGTAATGATTTTTGATGGCTAAAAGTATACAGACAACTTGTTTTTAGCTGCACCATAAGTCTCCTCTGTGTCTCTCAATGTGTAGTAAATATCACTTGCTCCCAGCATAATGTAGTAACAATGTGTTTTGTCATTTGTCTGTGTTGATATCCAGTGCCACAAAATTTTCAAGTCTGGTAGTCCATTTAATCCATTCTTGACTGAGAGAAGTGAGTTCTTCATTCAGTTGAAATTTTGGGAAATCCAGTATTGTTGCCATTGTTACATTGGCTATCTACTTGCCTCCTCTACTTTTATAGGAATTGTTATGAAATGAACTCTTCTTTGGTGTTTTGTATGTAAATTTATTGTATGCAAATGAACATACATTTTCTTTTATAAATTTTGCTGTATTTTGGGGAAGAGGATTATGTGGAGAGTCACTGATAGTCATTTGGCTCAGTTTCTTTTGTTGAAGCCTTTTTTAAGGTTATCACCATTTCATTTTCCTGCTGTTTTGAATTGCGTTTAAATTCATGTGATCTCTTCAGAAGGGGAGATAAGTACCACATTACAGTTGGTTCAAGAGGGAAAATAATTCCTTTCTTTCATTTTATTCATTAATCTGCAAATTTTGTCACATTCACCATTTCCATTCACATGAAGATATAAAAACTATAATAGATGCAATTTCTCTCATTTCATGTTGCCATTGATTTGGGAAATCAACTCTTAAGAAAAAGTAGATTTGACTTGTGAGAAAAATTTACACTGGAAAAGTACAAATCTTGACTTATATTAAGCATCCTATTTCCCTGGATGGTTAGATGAAAGGTAAAAACTATAGAAATTTGTCAATGGTTTTGTCTTTGAATCAGATTTAACTTAAAATGTTTAACTATGTATACTGTTTTTAGTTATTATTTACTTATTTTTATTTTTTTGTAAACAGCACTAACACTCAAATATTTTAACAAAATCTGTTCTAAAAAACCTTGTTCACTAGATAATTTTAAGATCTTAAGTTTGAATATTACTCTGAAAAATCATCATTGTAATTGATTATGCAGTTTGTAATTTATGTAATATCATGAAGATAGCAATTATACATAATTAATACCGATTCATTTTATTTTGTCAGCCAAATATTAACTATACTTTTTTTTTTTTTTTTTTTTTTTTTTTTTTTAAAACTGTATCAATTTTTCTGATTGAATTCTTATATCATTTTGTCCTTTCACTATAACAGGGTAAGAGTTATTAATGCATGAGTAACTGAAGTCTTAAGTTAGGAATCTACTTGTGTGACAAGTACTTGGAGCTGTAATGCTTGACTCATTTTCTGATATCTTCAATATTGTTGCTGTATGTAATAGAATGAGGTGGTCTCAAACATCGCCTATTGATGCTGTTAAGGCAAAAGAAAGGGCATTAGATATTCAATAATATGCTTGCTTGATTTATTTTTACATTTGATTTTAATATAATGCAATGAAAAATAAATTTTTCTACACTTTATTCATTACTATTCACTGATATTTTCCCTGCTTTCTATATTTCACCATTTAAGCCAATATTATCAATAACTGTTAAAAGTGCCTTAGTGAAAACTGAATCCTTATGAATTATTTTCAGCAATTAATAGGTTCCATGTAAATTAGTCATTCAAATGATTTAGTGTTTTGTTGCTGAAACAATTATACGTCAATAATCAAATATTCTTTACCCTTTCCATCCCTGCTCTAAAACCATATTTTCCATTCTTACACTTTCTCTACCTCTCAGCATCTTTCTTCCCTTTGATATATTTTTCTACCTTTTTTTTTTTTTTTTTTTTTTTTTTTTAAACAGGTTGATTTTAAACTATTCATATATCTTGGTGGTTATTTTTACTCTTTAGTGAATCAGGGTGGGAGATGTTTAAAAATATCTATACTCTCACTGTCACAAGTTAGCTTGACTTTGTTGCTAAGGATAATTCATTTAATATATGCATAGGAACTGATTAATGTGTGCTACAAAAGATATTGCTTGAAAATACCTTCTGTTGATTTAGTCGTAAACAAGTAGTACATGTTTGTTTATTCTAGCCTTGTATGATGTGTATGACTACTGAAGGAAAAGTGTTAAAATGTTTATTAAAAAAAAAATGTGTATTTTTTGGCTAAAGTGAAAATTCATCTTAATTGTAGCATCAGTAAAGGAAAATTGATCTCATTGCCACCTTTGTCCATTGTACCATAATGATCTGTTCTTCTAAGCTTTCCTTTGAATTGGATTTTATTGTGTCTCTTCTTGTAAGTAATGGGCACAACATGATAGAAAAACTTATCTAAAGAAAAATTGCCTTCCTTTTTTTTTTTTTTTCCTCTACTTATACTGGGTATTTGGGTTGCCTAAACTATATCTAAAATTACAGGGGTTGGGTAATATCAGTGTTCGCTCAATAAATTGCCAAGTGTTTTGTTTGTTTCCTGCAGTGAATTTGTGTCTGGTGTTTAACATTAGGTAGTCCCTTTCTGGTTTGGTCATCTTTTTTCTGTGCCAATGTGAATTGAGTTACATTGGATGCACCTCACAGAGATTGGAATGTAGGATTAAGTGTGTGACAATGTTGGCACATATCCAGAGAATTTGGGATTGAGCAGTTGGCCAACATCTCCTTCATAACCCAGTCTTTCCTAATGCCATTTTATACAACTGTTTCACTACTCTGTGTTGCACAGTCGTCTTTTCACATGAAGGTTCTTGAATCTCTTGTTTCTAGACATCCACCATCTTTCTGTAGTCAAAAATATTTTTATCCTGTATCCTGTCAGTACCTTGCAGCTTGTTACCAATTGAATGATAGTAAGCATCCCAAATTGATATAACGTTTTCCATAAGTAATGGCTAGTTTATTGAATGATCAAACTAACATAAAAAAAAAAAGCATATTGTACATACAAAATTTAATATGAGAATTCAATTAATTTCTTACTTGGAGAATTGCTAATTACAAAATAAAATTCAGTTTGATATTGAAGTATAACAATGGAGCAATTGGTGAAGATTGTACTTGTGCCAAAGGGAAGGATTTTTTAAAAATTTTTTTGTGTTGAAAGTATGGCTGTCTGATATGTTGAACCAAAAGAAATGTGAAAGCTAAAACAAGGAAATAAACACTTGGTAGCTTATAGTGACTAGGAAATTTGTTTGAATTCCTAAGTTGACCTTGAGAATATGAAGAGACTTAAATAAAAGCAAATGATAGAAATATTAACAAAGGTCAATGCAAGATGGCTCTTTGCTCTTTCTGCAATACATTTATAGTGAAGTGTTTATCAGCATGTTGCCAAAATATTTTGTTATACTTAATCCATCTGTGATTTTCATTCTCTACTTTTGTATACATACTAACATTGTGGTCACGCTTATTGGTGCTCAACTTTTATGCTTGGTCATATGTAACTCCTCACCCATATATAATGCAGATATTATGGAAAATGTTCAGATTGAAAAAAAGAAAAAAATATTCAGTTTTACATTTTCATATCCTTTTACGTTGTAAAAAATCACTTTATAAATGATTAAGTGCCTGTCTTTTATATATCTGTATTAATGTTTGACTTTATTATTAATGGAGAAATTGTCACAGTTTGCTTAAACTATCATTACTTAAGAAACAATATTGACAGTTATTGAATTTTTGGTCAAATCATAAAGGTTCAACTTCAAACAAAATTTCAAAGTTAAGATTTGAAAGGTTCATAACTCTTCCTTTATGTTGATTTCAAGTTTGATAAATACAGTCTTCTTTACTGAGAAACTGTGTTAACAAATAGAAATGTTTTAACTTTTATTTGGTAGTAAATAAAGACCTGTTCAAATGTGTTTAGTGTTTACTGAGGGATAGCATTGTGTAATAGCAGAAAAGTTGTGAGTCATGAGTACTATGAGTTATATATAAAGCAATGATCAGTGATATGATAATTGAATCAAATAATGAAATATTACAAGCACTCAAACAGTGCATCTTCAGAATAAAGCTGAATAGCAAACTTAAGTTTTTGCATTGCAACAATGCAAGATTGTCTGGAAATATTAGTTGTTGCAAACCTATTGTATGACACTAATTTGGCAACATCAAACTTTTGGTCATTCCTGAAATAATGTCCCTGAAAGATTAATATTTTTACATTGATATTAAAGTTGCTGTATACAACTGGATCAAAAGTAAACCAGAAGCCTATTCATAAAAAGAGTAAGAAAGAGGATTGAACATTTTGAAAAATGTGTAGTACAAATTAGTGATGCTATAATTTAATTCATTAGTAATTTAATTCATTAATAATTTAATTCATTTCCATACCAGTTTCATTATTCTTTCTGGTTTTCTAGGATTGGAAACCTTGCTCATCAATCAACCATCATATAACACTTGTTTTTTGTAATCATTTGAATTTGATCATATGTGAGAATTTATTCTATCAGGATTAAGCACTTTGGATACCCACACAATTGATAACTTTGCTTAAATTTTAACAATGTATGATGCAATTTTCATCTAACTTTACAAATAACTTACTCTTTCATCATTATCATTAATAATAACAATGGTGATAAATTAACATGTAACTTATTTTTTTAATCAGTATTATTTGCAGAATATGTGACACATTATCATAGTTTTGCCCTCGTTTCTGATTTGCTGCACATTACAGAGAAATTAAAATTATATGCTTGGTTACATGAAAGAGTGTCCTGACCTCACTTTTATTTTCCATCTGTTTATGCAGAAGAGAGATTCTTTGCATCAGTGAACAGTTTTCATATTCAATACCAATCAATACAGAGATAGATCTCTAAGACTGGTTATAGATTACTACCAAGAAAGTTCTCTTGCTAACTAAAAGACCAAAAATCTTGTAACAGTGACATAACTATTTTTTTACTTTTGTTACTGCTGCAATAGTTTTGCTTAACCTACATGTTAAATTTTAGTAACTGTTATTGCAGATTAAAAATTATTTATTGTATCTCTTTTGTAGAGATTAATATAAGCTTTGAATAATTCTCTTGGTACTTGAGTTATATAATGACACCATAGACTTTGTAATATGTACAGGACACACTCCTCCCTGCCACCATTATATGAAAACTCTAATTTTAATAACAGAAAATAGTAGATAAGCATTACACAACATAGTGCAAGTGATATGACCCTCTCTCATGGTCTTGTTTTGCCATTTTTCTTTGTAATCTTGATGGAAAATAAAAAATAAAATAAAACAATCCATTAACCTCTTTTTTTCTCTCTCTATCTCTCTTTTTTTCTCTCTCTCTATCTCTCTTTTTTTCTCTCTCTCTATCTCTCTTTTTTTCTCTCTCTCTATCTCTTTTTTCTCTCTCTCTATCTCTTTTTCTCTCTCTCTATCTCTTTTTCTCTCTCTCTATCTCTTTTTCTCTCTCTCTATCTCTTTTTTTCTCTCTCTCTATCTCTTTTTTTCTCTCTCTCTATCTCTTTTTTCTCTCTCTCTATCTCTTTTTTTCTCTCTCTCTATCTCTTTTTTTCTCTCTCTCTATCTCTTTTTTTCTCTCTCTCTATCTCTTTTTTCTCTCTCTCTATCTCTTTTTTCTCTCTCTCTATCTCTTTTTTTCTCTCTCTCTATCTCTTTTTTTCTCTCTCTCTATCTCTTTTTTCTCTCTCTCTATCTCTTTTTTCTCTCTCTCTATCTCTTTTTTTCTCTCTCTCTATCTCTTTTTTTCTCTCTCTCTATCTCTTTTTTTCTCTCTCTCTATCTCTTTTTTTCTC